>CM076572.1:1418791990-1418837011 GCA_034641835.2 Pinus albicaulis | reverse complement strand
AATGAGAGAGGAGGAGGAGCAATAAGATAGTTGAAATTGATGGAGGGAGGGGCGGCGCGAAGGAGGGAGAGGCAGCAGGAATGAAGGGGAGTTAAAAGGGAGCGAGGGTCCCACAAGGAGAATGAACTTAGGTAAGTAGATAGCACATATTTCAATGGCTCGATGGCTGATCCTTGTTGCTCTTACTGTGTAGCTAATTTATTGAGAGGAATCTGACTCTTTCTCTTCGACAATGAACTGTCTCTACAACTAGAAAATTTGTATCTTCACACTACATTTAATTTTCCATACCACAATACAATTTACACATTATAGTAAAAGTGTGCAAAAATCCATCATCTATGACCACAAATTATAAGCATTCACATGGATTAAACAAACATACTCCTAAATAACCAAGGAATGTAGTTTCACTGGCACCACAACTGTTACTTTCAATGATGATTTCAATGACGAAAATAAATTATGGAAATTTGGATTATGAATCCGCAAAATCAATTCTTCCTCCTTTCCACTATGAAAAATTAACAATCCTGTGGTCTACATGTGACATTAATTCATGAAAAAAAATCAACCCATCAATGCATGATCACCATGCACATTAACAAATTCACTTAAACTAGACAGCGCGAAGGAGGGAGAGGCAACACGAAGGAGGGAGAAGCAACAGGAATGAAGGGGAGTTAAAAGGGAGTGAAGGTCCCACAAGGAGAAGGAAGATAGGGTAATAGCTAATGCATATTTCAATGGCTCGATGGAAATATGCTGAAGGGGATGGCATAAACGGTGGAGGTAGTGAAGGAAAATGTAGGATAATGGGTTGATTAAATAGATAGAAAAGAGGGGAGGGGGCTGAAGTAATCCACCTGGTTTGCATTCATAAATTGTAGTAAAATGTTTGTTGTTGTAAATTGTACATCCCTTTGGCCTCTGCATTATTTCAATTTAGTCATTTATTTACCATCACCGTTAGTCTTTACGCACTTCTGCACCTAATTCCTCATAGTTAGTTCCATATTCTCAAAGTTAATCCACTTAATTCCAAAACATAACAATAAAAAATAACTATGAATTGAACAGTAAATAGTCTATTTTTACGAGGTGGAAAGATGGTTCGAATCCATTTTAAAAATTAATACACTAAGGACTAGACACTAGAGTACGATACAATACATTCTGTGCTGAAAGCTATTGAACACTCGATCTGTATGACTCAGTTATAGTTACATTCAATTTCGTAAGTCGATGGAGTTGATGAAATTTATAGGGTTAGAAGGGGTCTATACTTTGGTTTTTCTTTGGGAAATTTAAAATTTAAAGAATATTCCCATTACAATTTACATAATATGCCCATAGAAAAGAGGGGAGGGAGCTGAAGGCGGGAGGGGGACGGGATAGGATCACGGGAAATAGGAGGGGGAGGAATCTCCCACAGAGATACACTGGCTCTAAAAAATCGGCCTAGAGCATAGAGCTGAAGCGAGGAGGATCCAAAGAAGATCATGTGGTAATCATGAAGTGAGAGGTGCATTTAGGCACATGGGACATCCGGAAGCCACAATTTCTCCTTTTTTAGAGAGTGGTTCCTCTACTTACTAACCAAAGGCTAATTGAATATTGATTCTCCTAGTCAATGGTTATTTTATCTTTTAAATCCATAATTCCTCATAATTTTGTGACAAATCTACAAACAATACAAGAAACTTATATCCACATAAGCTAATTGCACATAGAACATCAATGACAAAATCCTCAACCCTTAGTTAAGGGAATGCTAATGTCCTAACCCAAAACATGTAGTGTCCTTACATGTTTCCTTCTCATTCAAGTATTCATATGATAAGAAGATCACACAATTCATGAACTGAGTGCACACCCCATCATTCCCCTAACTGTAATACATGGATACACTCCAGCATTCCCCTTGTGGCGGTTTGCCTAGTCAAACTCCAAGCCCTAGTATCAGAACATGGTGCACCTCATATAGGACTTCCTTCACCCATATATTTAGAAAACCATGCTCCCCATAGAATGCAATGACATTGTTTCCTCCAAACCTACTTGAGTAACCTAAGTTTAGTGGTGCAATTGGAAAGGACCTTGAGCATTAACTGGACGCCTTCATTATTTTGTATGTGTAATTCATGCATGACTACAATATCATTATAAATCTCTTTATTTTCTCCCAAAGGTTTTCTTATGACCTTTACATGTTATTAGATCAGTTCATCTAGTCCCTTTATTATGTTTATATTACTTTACATGTCTGCATTGTTCCTAGTATAATATTCACATTCATATATTGAAAATTTGTGACGTGTAACAAGAATTGGTTATGTTGTGCAGGTCATTTTCCTGACAGACAAACAACAAGCGAAAGAGAATGATTTGGAGCCAAATTTTACAAAAGAATTCATGTATTTTGATTCCCAGTTCGAGAGCTCGACATGGAGTACACATAATGTTGTCAATAGGGATATACTTTGTTTAATAATTTATATCATAAAAAGGTTGTAATACTTTATGGTTTATTTCCCGGATATTATGGATCTTAAAATTTTGTACATTTTGATACATTTTGATAACTCTTAAGGAAAAAAATTGTGTGATGTGGGCTTTTCAAGATCAATATAGTTTGCAAGAAGTTCTTGGAAAATAACCCTATTTTTTCCAACCAACCCTGTTTTTTTGCCAAAAATATTTATTAGCCATCTAATTTAATTAATATAAATCCTTCATATCTGTCAATTTTCTCTTAGTGTTGGTGAGGAGTGATGTAACTCAATTGAAACTTTAGACTCCAAAATACATCACCATTTTATAGAATTTTTTTGGGCGCTGGAAAATGGTTTTCCAGTGCCTACAGCAATTCTAGAAAAATGTTGTAGGTGTTGGAAAACCATTTTCGAGCACCTACAAAAATTCTAGAAAAATGTTGTAGGCATTGGAAAATCATTTTCCAACACCTACAACAATTCTAAAAAAAAATTGTAGGCAATGGAAAATGACTTTCTAATGCCAACAACAATTATTTTACAAAATGTTTCTCATTTGTAACTATGGAATTCATTATAACTAAAAACCAAGTTGCATGATTTTAGTGGACAAGGTGCACCTATAATTATCACATATTCTAATCAAAATAATTTGTTTTTACCCCTTGCTTTAACTCTGAGAGAACATTGACATTTGATGAAATTTGGGATTCAAAATATTTTGAAGTGCCAGTGACATATGCTTTTGAATATTGTCTACCCTTTGTATTTTTCTTGGATTCAAGAGTACAAGTTTAGTTACGTGACTTATCAGTTTGGAAAATGAATGTTATTGTTTAAGGATTTTTAAACAAAATTGATGATAGGTAGGATGGGAAATGGTATTGGCTTTATATATTTTATAAACTTTCAAAAAACTTGGTAAATAATTTTCATGCTAATTAAAAAATACTATTTATTAAGGAGAAGTGAAGAGATTTTTGCGAATGAGAAGAATGAAAGGATTATTATTAATGGACAGGGTTCAATTTTCACTAGGATTCTTTTGCATCCATGGGATATCCAGAGGTTGTGGTCAAACACATGATTTCACTTACATAACTAATATTAAATGAGTTTTTTAGTTGTAGACACAAATGGATTATGTATCAATTGTTTGAATCATTTGTCAAAGGAATGTTGTTAATGTGGAAGTATAAGATACATGTTCCAATTTGAAAATCCCTTTAGATTAGTAGTTGTTATTCTTGATGTCAAATGAGTTGTGCTTCATGACATTTGTTAACTTTATTTCCCACTATTTTCTTGTTGAGTGTGTGTATTTCCCACTATTTTCATGCATCTCAAACTAATGTTGATTAAAATTGCATCAATTAAAAAATATGCTTGACCTCATGAGCAGAGTTGACTAGGCCTACTGAACCATTGGGTATAAGTAAAGGTTTCCAATAGGACTATGTTTTTTTTTACTTATGTCACTATGATCTATGAAACCATATGTTGATTTAAATTTCACCAATTAAAAAAGATGCTCGACCTTGAGTGAGCAGAGCTGACTAGGTCTAGTGAACCATTGGGTATAAATTAAGGTTGCCAATGGGAGGTTGGGTTACTTATTTTTTACTTATGTCGTTATGATCTATGAAACTCTATATCAACCATTGTAATGTTGAACATCCTTAGGTTGGATATTGTATTATTGGCTATTAATAGCTAAGCACTTCTTCCTCTTTTATAGTGTGTCTCCTCTTAATACTTGGGTTCCTTCGCTCAATCATTGTGTTCTTTTATTTTGATAATTAATAATAGTAAAATAGACCATGAAGAAAAAATATATATCATGTTAATGATTTAATAGGTCAATTTAGTAGTTGCATTATTGGTTTTGAGTTTGATTTAGTTAAATAATAATAACAACTTCTGAAATTGTCTAATGACCATAGTTTTTTGGGTCAAAAGGTCCTATTCCATTGGGTTGGCTCACAATAATCAAGGCATGCCAAGTGTCCCATCGATATCAGTGCCAAAGATGATAACGCCCAATCTCTTCTATAGAAGGGAAAACCCCATACATTGATAAAAAAATAATCAAATGATTAATAGCATGGTGGTGTCGCAATATCTCCATTATATTGGAGCACAACTTATCAACTCACACCAAGAAGGGCATGCCATATGTCCCTTCTTTAGTGCATCGAAGTAACTTTTATGTCATGAGGACATATTCAATGTAGATATGCTCCTATCATTGGTGCAATTTCACCTCAAGCCTCATAAACCCCTTTGCTAAGTCCCACACATATATCATCAAGAACCTTCCCCATTATCGATATAAAAGATGATTAGAAAATCACATTATTGGGAAGGGGTTATGTGTATCCCTTCCACATCACTATAAGGGCTAATTTTATGATCATGGGCTCTATTCTTCAGCATCATTCTTACCTTATCAATGACCCATATTTTCATTTAGCCAAATTTGTATACCATCGAGACTTGGCTATCATAGATCACATGGATAATTTTCCATCCATTTGATCTGCAGTTATGGCCCACACCAATTATGGCTTGCTAGTTATTTCTATATCATGTATCTGATACAATTGGCCCGCTAATACAAATTGGGTTAAAAATGTTTGTCATTATAGGATTTGGTCAATAAGATAGAGCCTTACAAATTGATAAATCCCTCCCTTGGAGGGTATATATTTATGAGCAACACTTATAGGGCATTGCCACTTCTATCAAGGTTAGAGAGTTAATATTATTTAAAACATAATAACTTGGTCATGGTCAATTTTATGGATCTGAAATTCATTTGATTTAATGTTTTTAATATTTTTTTGTTGCTTATGGATCTGAAAGTCATTTGATTTAATGTTTTTAATACTATTTTGTTGCTTATGGATATGAAATTCATTTGATTTAATGTTTTTAATACTATTTTCTTGCTTATGGATTTGAAATTCATTTGATTTAATGTTTTTAATGTTGTTTTCTTACTTATGGATAAGAAAGTCATTTTTAGGCCCCATCACTAATTTAAACTTTAAATCAAGACATAATTTCCTTAATGCATTAGAAAATAAAAATGAATAACATGGTAATAACACACAAAAGAAAATATATTTAACCTCAAGAACAGTCAATTATTTTGTCACAAACCATGCAAATGTTACATTTGTCCATATACTTTTCACCCATACAAGATAACACAATATTTTCAAGTTGGGCGGGGGGGGGGGAGTACATTAATGGGTTCTTCTTTAATGAAAGATCCATGCCATTAGCGTCCCCACAAAAATGAAAATAAACATGCATTCCCATAACGGCGACCTATATTTTTGTTGCTCAATGACTTCTGTTGTAACAAATGATAATCCTATGTCATCATTCACAACTCCACACAATAGATGAGTGGACATTCTTTGTATATCGGCATGGTAATTTATGTTAAAAGATTGAAATTCAGAACTCCTAATCTTGGCTTCCTTGTAAAGGGGTTTGAGATTGTCCTTTTGAATTTGATATGTGCCTTTCATCTGGTTGCAAATTAATTCTAAATTTGTGAATATGGTGATACCATTAACACCAATATTTTTTTCCTCTTTCATCCCTTCGACATGGGCAATGTAATATGCCTCATTATTTGTAGAACTTCCCTGCACTTCTTTCTTTCTATGCAACACATGTTTTTTTGCACTATTGCAAAGCACAAATTGAACGATAGCTCATCCTAGATTAGGAAAACATGAGACCTCAATGCACATGAGCCACCTTTGCGCCATTTTTATCTTACAATAGCTAGAAAAAAAACAATAACATGATATTAGAATTAGGCATTTAGTAGTGCCAATAATAAAAAAGGATACAAAAGAGAAAAACATACACTAAAATTATTAGTCATTCAGAAGTGGCACTAATTTTAGGGTAATAACATAAGAAAATCACTCAGGAAAACATAGAAAATTATAGCAAAATACCATTAAGATGGTTCTGGTTGTATGTATGTTCTCAATTGCCCACTTACCAGCTCTGTTATTGCTTGATATCTAATTTCCTCAAATGTTCAAGGCCCCTCAAAACAATACTTGGGAAAACTACTTTTGTATTTTCTTAATGATTGATGTGATAATGGTGAATTCATCGCTAATTGACATGCTTCCTATGGAAGTAAGATGCCTATGAAGGAATTTAAGTTTTGACAAATTTTCAAAGAATGGTTTGTGTTGATATAATGAAAAATTGTTTAAACTATCTAGATATCAGTGTGCCACTTAGTCATTCAGAAGTGGCACTAATTTTAGGGTAATAACATAAGAAAATCACTCAGGAAAACATAGAAAATTATAGAAAAATACCATTAAGATGGTTCTGGTTGTATGTATGTTCTCAATTGCCCACTTACCAGCTCTGTTATTGCTTGATATCTAATTTCCTCAAATGTTCAAGGCCCCTCAAAACAATACTTGGGAAAACTACTTTTGTATTTTCTTAATGATTGATGTGGTAATGGTGAATTCATCGCTAATTGACATGCTTCTTATGGAAGTAAGATGCCTATGAAGGAATTTAAGTTTTGACAAATTTTCAAAGAATGGTTTGTGTTGATATAATGAAAAATTGTTTAAACTATCTAGATATCAGTGTGTTGGGGTTTGATCCATGTTTGCGAACAATGGTCTCTAGATGTACAACTTGTGTGAATATGCCCTATCTTCCCAAACAATAATTTACATAATTAGGTACATGCCACTTATATATCTACTTCCTTTTTTACAACTATGATTTCACTGCTAATAGATATGTTGATTGTGCTTTAACCAAGGAACCCAACAACTCTGGAAACTGATTTTTGTAGGGGCTGGAAAATAATTTTCCAAGGCTTCTCTAGGTGTTGGGAAATTAGCCTCCAATGCCTATAGAAATGAAAAAAAATGGTGTATAGTTAGAATGTGTGTGTAGAATTCTTTGTTTCAATTACTCAACACCTCATGCCCAATTATAGGGCTATATGAATATTGTGGCTAATTTGAAAGTACCCTACATAAGATTCTTTGTTTCAATTTCTCTTCACTATAGAAGAAGCCAATTTATTTTGAAATTATTATGCTAACTCTACTGGCTATTTTATTGGAGTGGCCCTAATCAGCCGGAAGGAACATATAAAATTATTTTATTAGGTTCCTAGTTTAAACTAATATGTAGATAGAAATGTTGGATTTGGTTTGTTGGTAAAGGAAAAACAAAACACAAATTTGAATGAGACAATTTTCCCTAATATTACTCCTGCTAGGGTAAACTATGGACTGTTTTTCTCTCCACAAACCAAAAAGGATCTATAAAATGCATTATTAATGTTTACTTTGCCTTCTGCAATGTTAATGACCTATCCTATTTAAACTTACTTTATATCCTCGTTGAATTAGTTGGGATTCATATTGTTATCACTATTAAAATTCTCTAAACTCAGTCAGTTTATAATTGCTCCTAAGTCATGGTATTAGATAGGGTTTGAGTCATTTTTATGTTTTACAGGGTCTAAGCCATAGGTTTAGAGTCTCATTTCATCACCAAACAAAGTTCATAAACCTTGCTTTACTCCTTAGAAGCCTCATACCACATTTTAAATCTTTTTCAAAAAAATTTCGAATAAGCCATGAAACCACGTTTTCGTAGCGTGCTCAGTGTAAAAAACTGCTTCTGCGCTATGAAAACGTTAGTCTTTTCGTAGTGCAAAATCCCGAAATCACATTACCAGCACTATGAAATTGGGGATTCAAATTTTGTCAGTTTAGCTGTCAAATCCATCAGTTTGGGTTAAATTTTCATGATTATGGTGTCATTCCACGAATCCTCCCTCATGCATGCAACCATCCAAAGTAGTTATGAAATCATTATGGGATTCGTTAGGGATCATTTGTCATTAGTCCTTTGCAAATTTTGAAAAGGAGTTGGTTATCATTGATTTTATCTCATGCAAAGAAAGCACTGCATGCATATCTATTGTTGAAAGAGAAGCTCATGATAAGAAACCAGAGCTCTCATTAAGTTTTCAAGTGAGGTATAGTTTTCAATCAAGCGAGTTGGAATCCAATTGATGTTATGTCATCAGTTTCGATACTTGCTAATCCAGTGAGTTTGAAAATAATTGCTGACTGAAACAATGTTTTAAATCAAGCGAGGCAGAACTTCCATCAAGCGAAGCTGAACTAAATTTTCAAGCGAGCCAGTTCATCCAACAAGGAGGTTTATCATAGAATTGTTGAAGACATAGGGTTTTCTGAAAGAAGATGACAGAAGAAAAAAGAAATCACCGGTCTAGTCACTTCCTGAGGACAGTACCTGAAGGTTTAGAAACTCTCACAAGAGATAAATCTGTTGAAGAAGCCTTCAAGAAGGTAGGGTGCTGGAGGTTCTGTGAAAAGATTCAAGGAGGGCATAATCAGGTTACCAAAGAATTTGCTACCAATTTCACAGAGTCAAACACAAAGGTTGGTTTTCTCAATCTACCAATTTCTCCTGAAGTTATATCAGCAGTCACAGAAATTCCAAGAGGGTAAGATAGATGGTTCAAGAATTTTAGGTTTGAAATGAAACCCTGCAAAATCTTTTTGAAACCAGAGTTTATGGATACTGATTTGAACAAAGCTGTGCCAAGAAGTTATGTCAAAGATGCATTTGCCAATCTGCTCTACAACATCCAAAGATATTTCACTTGCGAAGGGAGATACCACAAGGTGTACACTTACCACTTTAAACTATTATTGCATTTCACAGGAATAATCTCTCTAGACTTACCTTTCTATCTATTTCGAAGCCTGGCCAAGATGGCAGACAAAGTACAGATGAAAACTCAAGCATGTGAAACCTCATTATTTCATCATGGTCTAGTCAAGTTAATGGTTTTGCATGAGCTTCAGAAAGTGAATAGAGAATGTTCTGCATTTCTCTTTTTGAGTGGAATAGGGGTTGAAGGAACAGGTGCTAGCCCTCAAGTCAAAGAAACATCTTCATCAAAGACTATCGAACCTACAAAATCAAAACCAAGGAGGTTTGTCAAGCTTAAGCCCAGGAAACAGGTTAAGGAACCTATGATAAAGACATCACTGAATATCCAAAGGACTCCTCAAACTGCACAGAAGAAGAGAACTCAGGTCAAAGAGACAATTCAGGAACATTCAACTAGTAAAACAGCTCAGAAGAAGTTGACTAGGAGTCAAAGGTCAAAGGAGAAGGGTAACGCTGTGGTCACGGATGAAGATTTTCAATTAAGAGGTGACTTGAATGATATATTACAAGCTATTGACATTGAAGAGTCTCCCCTGGTTCAAGCAGATTTCATCAAACTGGATACAGGTGGCAGATCAAAGAAATTGAAAACATCCAAAAAATTAAATTTTGAGGATGAAGTGTTAGAGTTTGTCTTTAAGCCTAGAAAACCCTTGACTAGGCAGTCTAAGAAATTGCAGCAGCCATACATGGAGATAGACCAAATAGGAGGTGAGGATGCAAATGCTTTTGAAGAATCCATAAATATATCATCTCCAATACTTGAAGAAGACAGAAACAAAGTATTTAATACTCAGAAAGAAAAGAGTAGTTATGAGGAGGTTAAAGACAAACTCAGACTTGCAAACATTGAAATTGATAAATTAAGGAAGAAAGTGAGAATGCATGCTATAGAAAGGTCAAACTTTGAGAGGTTGAAAGGTCTGTGGGAATTAGAAAAGGTTTCAAACATTGAGTTAATCAACAGTGAGGATCAATTCTACATATGGACGGTCCTTGCAATCAAGGAAGCAAAGTTCATTAGGGTGGTTAATAAAAAACTAAGTGATAATAATAGAAGGCTTAAAAGTTAGGTTGAAGACCTTCAAATACAGCTAGCAAAGCCTGAAGATCAACGATAGCAAAAATCTATGTAAATAGTAAGTGACATCTCCTAACACATTTTTGGAGTTTTGTGGAAATATTTCATTTTTTAAAGTAGTTCAGAGTTGATTGTTATTGATAGTGAAGGCTTATATATAAATGAAAGGATGGAAGTAAAATTTTGAAGCTTAAAGTTTTGGAAAAAGCTATGAAAAGAAAGACACAACAATTTCGTAGCGCGCTACGAAACTGCTATAGTTGTCATGCACAGCAGTTTCATAGTGCGCTACGAAACTGTTGTAGGATGTAGTTT
Source organism: Pinus albicaulis (assembly GCA_034641835.2). Lineage (NCBI taxonomy): Eukaryota > Viridiplantae > Streptophyta > Pinopsida > Pinales > Pinaceae > Pinus > Pinus albicaulis. Next base: position 1,418,826,328 of record CM076572.1, on the reverse strand, counting down.
GATCAATTTTACATGTTTTCAAAGGGTGAAAGGGTGTGTTTTTTAAACCTTGATGCTGCTGAAGAATTTATGATGACCATAAGTGAAGATCCAATAGCAAAACAAAGGAAAATGAAGATTCCAAGTAAGGTTTTCAAAGGTTAAGTTATGCGCTACGAAAACAGCAGACAATTTCGTAGTGCAACAATGTTAACAGTTTTTGGCACTTCTTCAAAGGTTGTTTTTGGGCACAGCTAGAAGGGCAAAGTCACATGAGTTCAATAAGACATTCCCACATGTTTTTGAGCACAAGTTGGTCAGCAAATGGTTTGAAGAAACATAAATGAAGCTATTTTGCAGGGAGCATGTTCCTATCTTTCAGGGCAGATAAGAAGCAAATCAATACAGTCTAACAGCAAGAAGATGGACATCATCAAGGCCGAAGTTTAGGAGGAGCAGCTGTCAGATAGAAGATTTAATGCTTAGATAAGGTTGTTAAGTTATAATAAAGAGTTTTAATCCTAGTTGTGTTAGGACTCTAGAACATACAGTCTAACTGTCAGATGTAATTAAAGTTTGTTTTAGCAGTTGATAGGTGTCAAGCTAGCAAATTCGAATTTTCTCAAGTGTTTAGAGAGAATCCAAGAAATGTAATGATGACTCTATACGAGGCAAGAAATCGAATTGCATAGGTTTGGCAATTTACATTAACAAGCATACTGTTTTGTTGTAGCAGAAATTGTGTTTTTACATTAATACAAAGATATTGGTTTCATCACTCAGGATTCAGAAAGGGTTATGGTTGTTTGATATTCTCATGGTTTTCCTCTATCAATTACTTGCAGTGGCATGAATGTATGTTACTTAGAATTCACTGAAGGTGCTCTAACTTCCTTCATATGTTCATGAACTGTGTTTATTTTCTGTCCTACTGTTCTTTGATGCATCTAAACCCTGAAATGCCCTTACTTCCAAATGAAGCTGATATTCATGTTTTGTGAAAACACACTTGACTCCATAAGCCCAATAGATGTTTGTTGATTAGTAGTACAACCAATTATCCATTTTTATCCATTTTACTCATAGAGTTACCCATCTAATCTTTTTTTGAAAATCATAAACCTATTGAGAGAGCCCTCTCAGGTTGAGGAGGCTAAGCCTCAACTAAAAGTCTGGTTTGAAATAGTTACACTGAGGTAGCCTGACTAGCAACCTATTAGGACCTATTTTGGTGATAACACATATGTAAAATTCAACTCCCCTCGTCTTCCCTTGAATGAATTTGCGGCTTCGTCATAACCTCTGGTGGTGTCCTTGACTGTATCAAAAGTCCCTAGCCAAACACGAAAAACAATAAGAGGAAATGGCTAGAAAAAAATTGAAATGCAGGCAACACTCCAACAATAATTGCTGCTTCATTCCGCTTGTCAGTTTAGGTACAAAAATTTCAATTTGGGCGCTACATGGATTCAATTCGAAATTTGAACACAAATGAGTTAATGCAGGGGAGCTCGGGTGATGGGACAAGGTTTATGGGGCAAGGGAGGGTGGTAGAGGGTGGGAAGGCAAGGGAAGAGGGTGGCGGATGTTAGTGAGGCCCTACAAAATGGGCATCATGTAAAATGAAGGGGGATATCACGCATCGCGAAAAATGGAGGGGAGTCAAGCCTGAGGGGGGTCCACACCAAGGAGAGAGTCGTTGAAGGTGTCAAATCACTTCTAGTTTGTCCTAAGATTAGCTTCTTCCTTATATATATATATTCCTGACAAAGCGTTATATATATATATATATATATATATATATATATATATATATAATATATATATATATATATATATATAATTACTACCAGTCAAAGTGATATTACTTTGAACTCCGAAAAATATAGAAATTAAAATTTTAGTAGTTATTAAATTTTAAGATTATGAGTAGTTTAGTAATTTTGAAGCTAATGAATTTATTTCTGCCATTAAAAAATGATTAGATTTAAAAAAAAAAACAAATTAATACAACTAGAAATAAATGTAAACAATTTTATTTTTTTTTAATATTACATTTACATCTATAAAAATAATTTTAAATAAATAATATATTTTAAAAATAAAAAATAAAAAATAATTATAATAATTATATATTTATATTTTAAATATATCATTTACATCTATGAAAATAATTTTAAATAAATGATATCTTTCAAAAGTGAAAATTAATTATATATCAATTTTTTTTCACTGTCCCAAAAATTTGAACCCTGAACCTCATTGTACTTAACTCAAATAAATAAATAAAATAAATTTTAAAGAGATAAAAATAATTTGTTAATTCTCGGAAATCTTCTCTGCCTTGGGACGAGGCCCAACGAGTCTATGTATCACCTTGCAAAATATGAGTCTATGTTGGGCAACACGTTCGAAGGGGACTCTAAGGCCACTAAAGAATTCAAAGAAACGGTCACCAAGTTATGATAAAACATTAAATAATAATAATAATACAACAACGTCAATATAATTAAAATGAATTAAAAGGTGATAAAATAATAAGTTGATTCAATTCAAGTTCTTATATTTTAATTTAGTTTTTATTAATAAAATTATTAACATTTTTTTGGAGAAAGTATTCATAATATAGATCATATGGAAATAAGTTAAAATAATGATGATCCATATTCATAACCACGACACACATTGATCTAATGGCTCATCTATTCCACTGGCTCACAACATGATTTTCTTATTTTGGTAGTTTTTTTTTTTTTTTGGGAAAATTTCAAGTCCTAAAATTCTGGAACCATTTCGAGGCCCTAAACAGTGTTTTTGGGAAAACAGAAAAAATAAAGTATACATCTCATGTTTACGTTTAAAATTTGTTCCTCTTTGATAGACCTTTCTGGTCGACTATTGTGCACACCAAACGAAGATCATATCCCAAAGTTACGATCTTTGGAAGTTGACATTCCAACTTACCCCATTCGGGCCCATAAACCTTTGTTGCTTCATCTCCTAGGGTTAGGTTTTTGTATGTTTAGGGTTTCTCATTGTTTTATCATGATAAAAGGCCTTAGAACCTCATTGTAACACAGTTCATGAAGGTCAGTAGTCATCACATCACTCCTTAGAGATAAGCTACAATCACTAGATCTAGTTGGCTTTCATTATGCTTGTAAACATTTTCAACATGAGTTATTTATTCCTTGAAGTTCAGTTTCACTATATTTTTGTGTTTTCATTTTAAATATGTACATTTAGTTTTGTTCCTTCATATATCGATATTATTGGTATCAAAGCGGTCTACAATTTCTTTGTTTTTTTGTGCATGTCCCCAACGATATTGGGTATAAGGAGTTGGGACTTGAACTAATTAATCCCTTGCAAGACCATCCTCTCCGACCTCTCATGGTAGAAGAAAATAAATACAAGGGAGAAGGAGATCCTATCAATCGTTGTTTGAAGAAACCCTCGAGAGATATGGGAACGAAATAATGGATAATGTTTCCTAGATCCTTCAATGGATACCATTAGGCGACACATCTTCATCTAGTAGCCACTATGGAGGCATCATCCCATTTAATGTACAAGTTAATTTTGATATTCCAACATGCAAAAGCCAGATAGATGTAGATGCTTTAGATAAATGGTTAAATATGTTGGAAGGATACTTTTCAGTCCATAATTTTTCCGACAGAGAAAATATTATTTTTTCACTTCTTAAAGCCACCTTCCATGTCAAGGACTGGTGGGAAACTTACTGTGAGAAAAGGGCCACAGAGGAATCTACACTATTTTCAGTCACACCCTCTTAGAACTCTTATAAAGATGTTGTTAAGGAACAATATTACCATGTTGGAAGCTATGAATAAAAATATATAAAATAGACCACACAATGACAAGAAAGGGACCAAGAAGTGCCATAGTTCACAAATATATTTCATATCTTGCGCATGAATTTGGGTATCAAGGACTCTAAGTGACATTTGGTGCTCAAGTATTGAAGTTGTTCCCAAAAATAAATCCAGCATGAAATGGAGTTCTTGGACATCTCCTCTCTTGACATAACATACCAAATTTCACTAGAATTGAGCAAAAATTTGAACAACAGAAGGGATAATTTGGATCAGTGACTCTGAAGTAGGGCAAGGGCACAATGATCAAGAATTATGGATGGATACAACTATACAACAATGATCCAGAATTATCCACCACATACCGAATGATGATGGAAGGAAAGAAAGTCTCATACTTCCACCTCTAGGATGCAAAAATTTGAACAACAGAAGGGATAATTTGGATCTGTGACTTTGAAGTAGGGCAAGGGCACAATGATCAAGAATTATGGATGGATACAACTATACAACAATGATCCAGAATTATCCACCACATACCGAACGATGATGGAAGGAAAGCAAGTCCCATACTTCCACCTTTACGTTCCTTCAAGAGAGTGTGCCAAGCTTATTTGGGTGGAGAATTCAAGTTGAGTAATTAGGTTCTTTGGCGTAGAGAATACAAGAACAATATTGCAAAAGTTCTTCTCCTCGGATATACCTTTATAACAATTCCATCATGCATGACAAATGAAGATCGTATACCAAAGGTACGAGCCTAAGAATTTACGTTCCAAATTACCCCATCAGGCCCATAAACCTTTGGTTCTTCATCACCTGGGGTTAGGGTTTTGGATTTTTAGTGTTTCTCATTGTTTCTTCATGATAAAAAGGCTTTGGAGCCTCATTATTACACAATTCAAGAAGGCTAGTAGGCATCACATCCCTTCTCAAAGATAAGCTACCACTGCTCAAGCTAGTTTGTTTTCATTATGTTTGTAAATAGTTTTAACATTGCTATTTATTAATTGAAGTTTAGTTTCATTGTATCTTTGTGTTTCTATTTTAAATCTATATTTCATTTTGTTATATCATAAATGTGGATCAGATATATCCATTTTAGTATGTAAATTAACATAATGATACTTCATATTCATAATTATGATATCTTAGAATTTCATGTTTAAATTTAATTAATGATCATATAATTTAAACATAAAAATACTTCTATATACAATAGTATTATCAAGAACTCATAAGGATTCATTTTAATTCAAGATTTATCAAGTATTGAGAGGAATCAAAATTTTGAAGTGCAAACATTTCTTCAAGTCTCAAAGAAAAATTACATTTTGAGAAATTTGATCTCTCTAAAGAGTTGATAAATCAAATATAAATTCACCCTAATAACTAATGAAGATAATTTTCAACATAAATTTGTCACATCATAGATCATAGAGTCGACCTGTTTCGAACTACCAAGTGTAGTTCATGATCAAGAGAATGATAATGAACTACACTTGGTAGTTTGAAACGTGTCTATCATGAGGAGAATGACGATGAACTACACTTGGTAGTTATAAACGTGTCGACTCTATAATATATGATGTGATTTCGGAGAAAAAATTATTTAAAAATAAATTTGAATCACAAAAATTTACACTCTCAAATACAAATAATAAAAAATGATTATTAATTATTATTTATGAATACAAATTAATTAATTTTTATAATTGAAAAAAAATCTTATTTTGAAATGGTTAACTTATTCTTTTATCTCTTAACTACTAATCTCGTAACTATTAAAGAGAAATCACGCTGATTTCAAAATTTCAAAATCAAAAGCTATTTCCCTTACATGAAGGTGTAGTCCAAAATCAAAAGCTATATTAAATGTCCGGAGGGTGTAGTTCAATTGAATTGATTTGAGTGTGATTGCTTGTACACACCGACCGCTTTTGGATTTCTTAATTAAGCTTGAATTGAATGGCGAACTTTATTTTTGTGTTTATGGTTGGATTTAAATTTGTCTGGAGATTTATTGCTCACCATTTAGATTTAAACTCGTTTAAATCTAACGATAGATAATATATACCCAACTACATTTAATGACAGATATACTCAAAAATAAAATTTACCTACATAGATTTGGGTGTAATTAAATGTACATACCCGCTACTTTTCGATTTCCGAACCAAGTTTGTATTGGTTTGAGTGTGATTACGTATACATTTCTTCAAGTCTCAAAGAAAAATTACATTTTGAGAAATTTGATCTCTCTAAAGAGTTGATAAATCAAATATAAATTCACCCTAATAACTAATGAAGATAATTTTCAAAATAAATTCTTCACATCATAGATCATAGAGTCGACCTGTTTGGAACTACCAAGTGTAGTTCATGATCAAGAGAATGATAATGAACTACACTTGGTAGTTTGAAACGTGTCTATCATGAGGAGAGGAGAATAACGATGAACTACACTTAGTAGTTAGAAAAGTGTTGACTCTATAATATTATATGATGTGATTTCGGAGAAAAATTTATTTAAAAATAAATTTGAATCACAAAAATTTACACTCTCAAATACAAATAATAAAAAATTATTATTAATTATTATTTATAAATACAAATTAATTAATTTTTATAATTGAAAAAAAATCTTATTTTGAAATTGTTAACTTATTCTTTTATCTCTTAACTACTAATCTCGTAACTATTAAAGAGAAATCACGCTGATTTCAAAATTTCAAAATCAAAAGCTATTTCCTTTACATGAAGGTGTAGTTCAAAATCAAAAGCTATATTAAATGTCCGGAGGGTGTAGTTCAATTGAATTGATTTGAGTGTGATGGCTTGTACACACCGACCGCTTTTGGATTTCTTAATTAAGCTTGAATTGAATGGCGAACTTTATTTTTGAGGTTATTGGTTATTAAATGGGGCTGGACATATATTGTGTTTATGGTTGGATTTAAATTTGTCTGGAGATTTATTGCTCACCATTTAGATTTAAACTCGTTTAAATTTAACGATAGACAGTATATACCCAACTACCTTTAATGTACATACTCAAAAATAAATTTTACCTGCATAAATTTGGGTGTAATTAAATGTACATACCCGCTTTTTCGATTTCCGAACCAAGTCTGTATTGGTTTGAGTGTGATTGCGTATACATACCCGCTCCTTTTCGATTTCCGAACCAAGTCTGTACGCAGCCGTTCCGAAAAATCTTTGGGAAAAGGTTTTCCAAACACAGTGCCATTATTATTTATATATATATATATAGCGTTTCCAAACCAGGAGTATATATATCTATATCACAAAGGTGATATTTGTGGTGATTTTTGTTACTGTTTCTGCATAGTCGGTCGCATTGTTATATGTCTGTTTCTGTTTCTGCATAGTCGCACGCAGGCTTGTGATTTCTCTTTGTGCGTTTCGAATATTGCTGAAGGACAACATAGCAATGGATGGAATTAGTGGCTTTTGGTATTATGGAATGATTTTGATGACATTATGGTTGGTTTTAAAATTCATTAATATGTCAAGAAAGGATACAGGTAAGCTGCCTCCTGGGCCTCCCGGATGGCCCATTCTCGGAAATCTTCTCCAACTCGGGACGAAGCCCAATGAGTCTATGTATCACCTTGCAGCAAAATACGGTCCTCTAATGACCCTTCGTCTCGGAATGCAAACAGCAGTTGTGGTTTCATCTCCGGCCATGGCCAAGCAAGTTTTGAAGACTCGTGACGAAGTTTTGTCAGGACGAACCGTGAGAACAGCAGACAAGTGCCTCTCCTACAGCGACTATTCGTTGGTACTGAACAACTGCGGGCCTCGTTGGCGTATGCTTCGAAGACTCTGTAACACCGAGCTGTTCAGTGTCAAGAGACTGGAGGCCTTCCAGCATCTGAGAAGAGATCAGGTCTTCTCCACCATTCAATCCATTTTCGAGGATTCGAAAAAGGGGAATCCTGTGAATATCGGGCACACTACGTTTCTTACGAGTTTGAATATGTTGGGCAACATGATTTTTTCTCATAACATGTTCGAACGGGACTCTCAGGCCGCTGAAGAATTCAAAGAAACGGTCGCCAAGTTGATGGCACTCGCGGGAAAGCTTAACCTGGTTGACTTCTTTCCTTTTCTGCGAATTTTGGACCCTCAGGGCGTGACCCTCGATGTAACGAAATACAAGGGCATTGTCTTTGGGTTGCTCGATAGATCCATAGAGGCTCGACTTCAAAAGCTCAGAAAAGAAGGCCGGACAGAGCACAGCGGTGGCAAGGCAAAAGATTTTCTCGACATTTTGGTAGATTACAGAAGCGAAAGCGGAGAAACACTGACCAAGAAAGACATTATCCCCTTTCTTTATGTAACTCTACTTCTTCACTATTGAAAGCTACATCAATTAATTTTGTTAAGATGGATTTAAAAATTTTCTTTCGTCTCAATTTGTTGTGACCGATGATGTGCAGGACATTTTCTTAGCGGGTAGCGAAACGAGCAGCTCAACGGTTGAATGGGCAATAACTGAGGCCATTCGCAATCCTCGGATAATGAAAAAAATTCAGGAAGAATTGGAGGAGGTACTTGGAAAAGACGGTGGAGTTGAGGAAAGTGACATCAATCGCTTGCCTTATCTTCATGCATTGGTGAGAGAAACGCTTCGTTTGCACCCGCCAGGGCCTCTGCTTATCCCTCACAGAGCAGAGAGCAGTTGTGAAGTAGCAGGGTACATGATACCCAAGGACACTCATGTGCTGGTAAATGCATGGGCCATAGGAAGAGACCCAACCATCTGGGATGAACCCTTAGAGTTCAAGCCTGAGAGATTTATGGAGTCTGACATTGAATATAAAGGTAGATAAACTTGAACTGATTCATTTTGAGCAGGTAGGAATGTTATTCTGGGCTTCCCTTTGGCTCATAGATGGTTCACGGGAGCAGTAGCCTCCTCTCCACTATTTCGACTGTCTCTAATTGCATGAGCTTATAGACAATGCAGCCATAGTGAAGTTTGGACTCACGCTGCACAGGGCTTCGCCATTAGTTGCAGTCCCCTCACCCCGTTTGCCTGCTCATCTCTTTAACGATCACATCACTAGTCAAATTACTTCTCCCCTTTTCTAAAAAGCTTTCCAATAATTCCCGCAGTTTTCACATTACCCAGCATTTCACAGAAATGAATGTAATAAAAGACTGTTTGTTTGAGTAGTGTTTAAAGTACACAAGCAGTTAAGTTATGATTATGTAAGCATTTCTGGTGACACCCTATTCACTCTAATATATTTTTACTCACTTTTGAAAATGTGGCTATGCATCGATGTGTGTAGAAGTCTCTGTTAATAAACCATAGTTGATTTGGGTAACAGCTTAGTCTATGTTATTTTTTTTAAATGGCGTTAAAACCTATTCTGTTAAAAATATTTGCAGAATAGCATGACTCAATGTTCTCATAACAACCTCTTTAAACAAATTTACACATAAAAATGCACCATAACAACCTCTTTAAACAAATTTATAAGTAAAAATACAAGAAAAAGTGAAAAAACAACTCTCCATTCCCAATTAATAGGAGAAAGTTAAAAATAAAGTAACATTTATGTTCAAAAGCACTATTTTAGCAGAAGTGAGCAACTATTCCATTATCCAAACAATAATATTTCGTGTTTTCGCATAAGAGGGAGAAAATAGTGATATTTAGTGTTTTCACATTTTTAACATCTAGATATAATCTATGTCAAATTATGTTTTTAGAGCTTTGCTATTGGGAAGGTGTATTAAGAGCTAGGTTTGTAACCTTGAGCCATCCACCTGAACAATTGACTACTCAATCTCTAAAGGGGTTAGACAATTAACTACTCAATCTCTAAAGGGGTTAGACGTGGAGGAATTGTTGCAATTGGGTCAGATTGAGATGATGGAGGATCAAGCGCATTAACTCTAGGCGCCAACACCTAGGCCCACACATCAGAGTTGTCATCCAAAACCTCATTGTTTGGCCATCTCATTTATGAGGTGGTAAATTCACATTGGTTTCATGTTTTCTTTTGGAAAAATCTAATTGGTCGGGCAACCCATCATGCCCAATCCGCCCAACAAACTCAGTTGTCATAGGATGTTGTGGCTTTCAATACTCTAGTCACAAATTACCCTAAATTTCAGAAGGCACCTCCTTCAAAGTTGGTTAATAAGATTGATGATATCCCGAAGATAGCCTTATTTCTGCACTACAAACTAGAACAAGGGATCTCTAGCTGGCAGATGGGGTTTGGTAGGGAAATTTATGAACTTATGGCCCTCTCCTCATATTGTTAGATCTTGGATTTAAGCCAACTAGAAGCCCAAAATGAAGGGGGAGGTTGCATCCTCCTTTGTTGGGAAGGGTTTTTTTCACCTTTTATTTTGAACTTAAGGAGGATCGAGAACTAATTTTTAGAAGTGGGTCATATTTCATGGGCCCCCAAGGGCTTTATTTGGATTCAAGCTAGAACCCTAACTTCAACTCAGACTATGATATACCCACATCAGTCCCATCCTAGGTTAAGCTGTCGTATCTTCTTCGTCATTGTTGGATTGATGCCACCTTCATGCTTATCGACAACACATTGGGAAAATACATAGATTGTGCATAACCTCGTGAGGGTTTGATTTATTGTGCTCGTATCTACGTGGAAGTTGACCTGGAGAAGGGAATCCCGAAGATACATAAACGTATGCATGGATAATTGGACACATATCTAGGAAGTTGACTATGATCAACTTCCCTTCAAGTGCAAGATCTGCCATGAGTATGGGCATTTTGCTAGAAATTGCACTAAAGTGCCTACTTGTCAAGAAAACCAAGGAGATCAAGGGGATCAATCGTAGCAATATAAAAGGCGAAGGGGTCCCAACTAATAACAATCCCCCCAACAAGGAAAGATTGCACAATAACCTAAAGGCCCAATGATTAACAACAACACAAATGCAAACAAAGGAGAGGGCACTAGGCAATCTGGAAATCATCAAGGAGAAGGAAACAAATATGAAGTGTTGGAAAATCTCAATGGAAAAGAGGAAATCCCCCACAAATATCCAGAGCCATATAATCAAAATCCACCTTCCCAAAGCCCTAAGAAAATAACAACTAATGATAATAAGATGCTAGAAGACTCTCAAAATAATTCAACAAATTCGTCAGATGAATAGGAGGATGCCTATCACTCATCAAAGGAAGCTATAGGTCCATGCACTACTTTCCATTTCAACAAACAAGAAATGAGAGGTCCAAAATACAAGAGAAATGGAAATAATAATTCGAGGCTCGGGAAGGAAATCTAACATGGAAATTCACACATAGAAAATAGAACATGATAAGGAGTTGGGATATCAAAGTACCATTCCTTGCCAATTAGCTGACCATGGAATCAAAGGAGGCAAAAAGGGTGCAATAACATGCAACTCGAAGGGGGAAACCCACACTAAGAGTAAGTTATGAATATCATCTCCTGGAATTGCAAAGGCCTCGAATATGACAAAATGATAGAAGAAAAAAAAATATGATAGTTAAAGAAAAGTCGATTGTAGCCCTCTTCGAGGAGACCAAATTAGATGAGAATTATCTCTCAACTAAATAGAATAGGATATGGAGTAGAAGCGATCTTCTTTTGGTCAGTGCTCGGGGCACCTTGGAAGGTATGTGCACATTTTGGGACCCTGATCAGCAAAAAATCCTAAATAGTATGAAGACGCAACACTAGATTGCCACTTCCTTTGAAAATATTGGCCCTAAATCAAGTACGCAATGTGATTAATCTTTATATTCCTGTTCATTTTTTAGAGAATCAAGAATGCTGGACTTCTCTTATGGATCTAAAGGAATTGAATTTTGGGACTAATTGCATTATTGGAGGAGACTTTAATACTACCCTCCACTAGTAGAAGGAGAGAGAGGGGGACGTTGGTTGGTGACCCTTTCCAAGAATCCAAGGAATTAATTATCTCCCTGCATCTGATACAAATTAAACCTCCTCGGTTTCATTTCACATGGAATAACAAAAGATCTAGTTTGGGGCACACTGCAATGTGATTGGATCGATTTCTAGCTTTTGACAATTGTCGACCTCTGAATCTTAATCTCCAATCGCTAATCCTTCATTGGAATGGATATAGCCATAAGCCTATCATGTTGAAAATATATGTGCCCCAAAACTATGGCCCCATTCCCTTTCAATACTCAACACTCTGGATATAATCTCCCAGCTTCTCCGAGGCGATTACTACTTCTTAGGCTCAGTGGGTTAATTGCATCCCAATTGGTATTTGGGAGACCAAAATCAACAAACCCAAACAAGACATAAAACAATGGTTAAAGAAAGGGAAATCAAGTAATCAAGTTTCTCTTTTAGCTCTAGAGAAACAAGTCAAACACATTCAGTCCCCGATGGAAATAAATTTGTCTTAGAAGAACTCCTGCATCAAGAAGCAAAATCCTTCTAGCCTTACCACGCGCTTCTAAAACAAGAAGAAGAGAATTGGAGATTAAATTCAAGGAGTGTATGGTTAAAATCAGGGGATGATAATTTTTTCCATATTTAATCAACATAGGGAGAGGAAGAACAACTTTTTAGAAATCCAAGTTGAGGGGAAAAAAATTGATGATTTTCAGTTAATTCAAGATGTTTCCACTACTTCCACGATTTGTATTGGTCCCTTAATCAAATAAATGAGGAGGGGAACTCTTCATGTTGGAATAGATCCCTGAGTTGGTCACAGAGGAGATGAATGCACTTATCATTGTTCCCCCCATCGTTGAAGAAATAAATCAGGTAGTGTTTTCCTTTCACCTAGAAAAAGCCCCGAGTCCGGATGGCTTCTCTACCCATTTTTACCATAATTTCTGGGATGTAACCCACAGGGCCCAGATCAAAATGATTGGATATTTTTTAAAGAAACTCTATATTGGGGAGGAATAATTGTTTTTTTAGCTCTCATCCCCAAAGAGACTAATCCATCTTCCTGTACCAGGTTTCAATGAATTTCATTTTATAATTTCTCTTACAAGTTTATCTCTAAACATTTGGCAATGTGCCTCAAGAAAATTCTTCCACACATCATCTATGAAATCAAGGGTGTTTTTTCCCGGGGAGAAAATTTTTTGACAATGTAATTATAATTCAAGAAGTTGTTGATTCAAGTTTGTGAAGGGGTGACTAGGGCATGGTTATTAAACTAGACAAGGCCATTGCATTTGATAGAGTTCAACATAATTTTCTTTCCAAAGTCATGAAAAAAATGGACTTTGTGGATCAACTTATTCATTAGGTGTCCCTGTGTACTATTTCTCCTTCGATATCCGCCTTATTAATGGAAGAGGAACAAGTTTATTCAAGGCCACCAGGGGGCTAAGACAAGGATTCTCGCTTTCTCCATTCCTATATATTATAGTGGTTGAATATCTGAGCAGACGCTTGGAGTATGAAAGAAGCAATGACTGATTATCAAGGATCTGCTTCTCTATTGGCACCAAGAGCATCAATCATGGATAGTTTGCAGATGGCATGATTCTTCTAGGGGGAGATTCGGTTGTGATTGCCAAAAGGTACAAAAGTTTTCTAGACAAATTTCTTGTTGCATCTGAGGAATTGGTGAATGAGGCGAAAACCCAAATTTTCACATGGAACACTAGTATGATTTGACAAAAGAAAAATGGGGAAGTGCTTGGTTTTAACGTGGTTGTGGACTAGACGAAATTCAAATATTTGGGAATTTTGATATGCTTAAAAAAACTCTCCTCCAAATCACGACATAATAATTTATATAAAATCAAAATAAAATTGATAATTGGGGAGCTCACTGGCTCAATTTGGATGACAAAGTAGTCCTAACTAAATCAGTTCTTTAAGCCATTCCCTTATTCCAATTTTCTACTCTAATGGCCACCAAGTATATTCTACATAATTTGGGGGTCCAAATTAGAAATTTTTGTGGGAGGGGGGCAAGTCTACTACAAAAAAAAATCAAGCCCCAAAACTTCATGGGGGCCTGGGTATCAGAGACCCATCTCTAATGAATTTTTCATTTGGGGTGAAACTCAAATGAAAACTAAATACTCAACCAAATTCATGGTGAGCTCAAATCATGAAGGAAAAATATCGATAGCGACCCAAGGCATATTAAAAATTCAGGAAATGTTCTCCTATCTAGAAGCTCCTCTCGTCAGCCTCCTCTTTTTATCAATTCACATATTAATGGGATCCCTCGGAATGGAGAAACTATCATACTTTGGGAATATCGTATTCTCCAATGCCCACGACTTGAGAATATGGAGGAATTATGCCCTCTAAAGGACCACCTGTGCCTAAGGGGAATAAAAACTATGGCTCACATCTCTCAAAGGAATGAAGATGGTATTTGGATCAAATGGAATTTGGGTGATCTCCCTGACCCCATTAATCCCCTTGGTGAAGTTAAAAAAAGGAAGTTGGTCAAAAGTGCTCCCAAATCAACACTCATAGGACAAAATTAGCTACAAAGCTTCATCCTACTCAGTAAAAAAGGGCTACTTGGACCTTCTCTTCAAATCTCAAATTCCTCCCAAATCCTCTCTTTGGGGAAAACTATTGGCCCCTATGCTCTTCCTATAGTTAATATATTTTGTTGGTTGCTTCTCCACAAAAATATTCTAACCACAAAGAATATTAGGAAGAAAGGTATCTAAGGTCCCTCAAGATGCCCCCTTTGTGAAAACCAAAAGGAATCTATCACCCATATTTTTTTGGAATGCTCTTATGCTAAGGTTATTTGGTCTATCACCCTTGGACCTTTGTTTCATAGAGTCCAATGGCCTTTTGGCCTTTAGGAGTTATTTTCCGCCTAAAACAAACACTATTTGGCCTCCCTTCAGACCAAATCCTCCTTTAAATATGTTTTTCTTACCCTCCCCAAATTCATTTGTTGGAAAATTTGGCTTTATTGAAATTCTATGATTTTCAAAAGTATTTCCTTCTTACTTAAGTCTGCATCTTTAAAAGTCCTCTGCCAATGTCTTGAACTCAACCATCTCCTTAGATGTCGCTCCCTTGATGCTCTTGAAGATTAATGGGTTTCCCCTCTAATTAAATTGTTACCTTCACAACAAACTCTTTCTTCAAGATTGCATTCACCTAGATAGAAGTTTCATTTATCTCCTCATGAACTAGATGATTTGAAGAAACAACAATATAAATTGATATTACATTTTCATGGGGCTTCTAAAAAAAATCAAGGGGTGGCAGGAGGGGGAAGGATATTACTTAATCAACAAAGGTCGATGTGCTCAGAGCCATAATTATGGAATGTAAACTCAGCAGAGATGCCCTTGTATGCCAATATCAGCTCTAGGTGGACCCAAGTGAGCAATACATTGACCTCAAAAAGCCAAAGATGGAAAACGACTAATTTTCATTTCGATTCAACTCGACAATATATGTGTCTTTTGCTCATTTTTCAGTTTTGTAAACTCTATTTAAATGGGCTTATAGTTATTCTACTAGTGTCTTTCCATGTAATGGTCTTGTGGTCACTTCGAACTCTGGTTTATCCTAAAAATTAGCATTGTAATCTCCTGAGTATTTGGTGCATCTAGGCGCATACTTAATACCAAAATTACTCATTTTTGTTGAAATAAAAATTATTATTTTAACATTAGTGGGAGAAAGTTATCATGAAAATATTATATTTATTTATCCTAACAATATATTTGGTAAAACTGCTTTAACCTAGTCAACAAAATTAGTTAAAGAAAATGTATTTTGGTAAAATTTGATATTGTAATCAACTAATTTTCAATTTAGTTAACACAATTTTCTATTTTCTAATTATATATTATTAGGTTATGTGAGTCCTCAGATGACTGACATGTCTAACCTGTGGTCCCGAGGATCACACCAGGACTAGGCCCCACATGGTTGGATGTTGGCCCATGGCCTTTTCACCATGGAGTGCCTTAACAAAAAACCATGTCACCATATATTCTATGCAGAATCATCTTATTTAAAATATATTATAGAAATAAATTAAATTAAATTAAATTCACTTCTCATAATCCATTAAAATTTTGAAAACTCTCATTATTAAAGACTAGCATAGATTCATCTTATCCATATTAGATCGGATCTACAAGTGAAAAGATGGATTCAAATACCTCAAATATATATATATATAGAGTAGCATTAAGTCTAAACTCCCCAAAAGAGTTAGACATACCCAAGCCAAAAGCTCGGAAATGGTAGTAGAGGACCCTCTCCTCTACGCTTGAAACCTTTCGAGCGTCCACTTCAGGGACAAAGAGTAGTGTTGGTTCCCACACAATCTTCTCAGTGGGCATAGTGGTACCATGCACCATTTGCACTGGCCATAACCACGAAACATAGGCATGCCCATTGATGGGCCTCTCGGATGGCCCATTTTCGGAAATCTTCTCCAACTCGGGACGAAGCCCAATGAGTCTATGTATCAGCTTGCAGCAAAATACGGTCCTCTAATGACCCTTCGTCTCGGAATGCAAACAGCAGTTGTGGTTTCATCTCCGGCCATGGCCAAGCAAGTTTTGAAGACTCATGACGAAGTTTTGTCGGGACGAACCGTGAGAACAGCAGACAAGTGCCTCTCCTACAGCGACTATTCGTTGGTACTGAACAACTGCGGGCCTCGTTGGCGTATGCTCCGAAGACTCTGTAACACCGAGCTGTTCAGTGTCAAGAGACTGGAGGCCTTCCAGCATCTGAGAAGAGATCAGGTCTTCTCCACCATTCAATCCATTTTCGAGGATTCGAAAAAGGGGAATCCTGTGAATATCGGGCACACTACGTTTCTTACGAGTTTGAATATGTTGGGCAACATGATTTTTTCTCAAAACATGTTCGAACGGGACTCTCAGGCTGCTGAAGAATTCAAAGAAACGGTCGCCAAGTTGATGGTACTCGCGGGAAAGCTTAACCTGGTTGACTTCTTTCCTTTTCTGCGAATTTTGGACCCTCAGGGCGTGACCCTCGATGTAACGAAATACAAGGGCATTGTCTTTGGGTTGCTCGATAGATCCATAGAGGCTCGACTTCAAAAGCTCAGAAAAGACGGCCGGACAGAGCACAGCGGTGGCAAGGCAAAAGATTTTCTCGACATTTTGGTAGATTACAGAAGCGAAAGCGGAGAAATACTGACCAAGAAAGACATTATCCCCTTTCTTTATGTAACTCTACTTCTTCACTATTGAAAGCTACATGAATTAATTTTGTTCAGATGGATTTAAAAAATTTCTTTCGTCTCAATTTGTTGTGACCGATGATGTGCAGGACATTTTCTTAGCGGGTAGCGAAACGAGCAGTTCAACGGTTGAATGGGCAATAACTGAGGCCATTCGCAATCCTCGGATAATGAAAAAAATTCAGGAAGAATTGGAGGAGGTACTTGGAAAAGACGGTGGAGTTGAGGAAAGTGACATCAATCGCTTGCCTTATCTTCATGCATTGGTGAGAGAAACGCTTCGTTTGCACCCGCCAGGGCCTCTGCTCATCCCTCACAGAGCAGAGAGCAGTTGTGAAGTAGCAGGGTACATGATACCCAAGGACACTCATGTGCTGGTAAATGCATGGGCCATAGGAAGAGACCCAACCATCTGGGATGAACCCTTAGAGTTCAAGCCTGAGAGATTTATGGAGTCTGACATTGAATATAAAGGCCAAAACTTCGAACTGATTCCATTTGGAGCAGGTAGGAGGATTTGCCCTGGGCTTCCCTTGGCTCATAGGATGGTTCACGTGGTTATAGCCTCTCTCCTCCACTATTTCGACTGGTCTCTCCCACATGGAGTCACAGCAGACAACATGGACCTCAGTGAGAAGTTTGGACTCACGCTGCACAGGGCTTCGCCATTAATTGCAGTCCCCTCACCCCGTTTGCCTGCTTATCTCTTTAACGATCACATCACTAGTCAAATTACTTCTCCCCTTCTCTAAAAAGCTTTCCAATAATTCCCACAGTTTTCACATTAACCAGCATTTCACCGAAATGAATGTAATAAAAGATTGTTTGTTTGAGTAGTGTTTAAAGTACACAAGCAGTTAAGTTATGATCATGTAAGCATTTCTGCTGACACCCTGTTCACTCTAATCTATTTTTACTCATTTTTGAAAATGTGGCTATGCATCTATGTGTGTAGGAGTCTCTGTTAATAAACCATAGTTGATTTGGGTAACAGCTTAGTCTATGTTATTTTTTTTAAATGGCGTTAAAACCTATTCTGTTAAAAATATTTGCAGAATAGCATGACTCAATGTTCTCATAACAACCTCTTTAAACAAATTTACACATAAAAATGCACCATAACAACCTCTTTAAACAAATTTATAAGTAAAAATACAGGAAAAAGTGAAAAAACAACCCTCCATTCCCAATTAATAGGAGAAAGTTAAAAAAAAAAAGTAACATTTATGTTAAAAACACTATTTTAGCAGAAGTGAGCAACTATTCCATTATCCAAACAATAATATTTCGTGTTTTCGCATAAGAGGGAGAGAATAGTGATATATAGTGTTTTCACATAAATAGTAATATTTAGTGTTTTCACATTTTTAACATCTAGATATAATCTATGTCAAATTATGTTTTTAGAGCTTTGCTATTGGGAAGTTGTATTAAGAAGAAGAATTGATTACAGTAACCATAGGTGTTACTGGCTAGGTCTGTAACCCTGAGCCATCCACCTGAACAATTGACTACTCAATCTCTAAAGGGGTTAGACAATTAACTACTCAATCTCTAAAGGGGTTAGACGTGGAGGAATTGTTGCAATTGGAGGAATTGTTGCAATTGGGTCAGATTGAGATGATGGAGGATCAAGCGCATTAACCCTAGGCGCCAACACCTAGGCCCACACATCGGAGTTGTCATCCAAAACCCCATTGTTTGGCCATCTCATTTATGAGGTGGTAAATTCACATTGGTTTCATGTTTTCTTTTGGAAAAATCTAATTGGTCGGGCAACCCATCATGCCCAATCCGCCCAAGAAACTCAGTTGTCATAGGATGTTGCGGCTTTCAATACTCTAGTCACAAATGACCCTAAATTTCAGAAGGCACCTCCTTCAAAGTTGGTTAAGAAGATTGATGATATCCCGAAGATAGCCTTATTTCTGCACTACAAACTAGAACAAGGGATCTCTAGCTGACAGATGGGGTTTGGTAGGGAAATCTATGAAGTTATGGCCCTCTCCTCATATTGTTAGATCTTGGATTGAAGCCAACTGGAAGCCCAAAATGAAGGGGGAGGTTGCATCCTCCTTTGTTGGGAAGGGTTTTTTTCACCTTTTATTTTGAACTTAAGGAGGATCGAGAACTAATTTTCAAAGTGGGTCATATTTCATGGGCCCCCAAGGGCTTTATTTTGATTCAAGCTAGAACCCTAACTTCAACTCAGACTATGATATACCCACATCAGTCCCATCCTGGGTTAAGCTTCCGTATCTTCTTCGTCATTGCTGGATTGATGCCACCTTCATGCTTATCGACAACACATTGGGAAAATACATAGATTGTGCATAACCTCGTGAGGGTTTGATTTATTGTGCTCATATCTACGTGGAAGTTGACCTGGAGAAGGGAATCCCGAAGATACATAAACGTATGCATGGATAATTGGACACATATCCAGGGAGTTGACTATGATCAACTTCCCTTCAAGTGCAAGATCTGCCATGAGTATGGGCATTTTGCTAGAAATTGCACTAAAGCGCCTACTTGTCAAGAAAACCAAGGAGATCAAGGGGATCAATCGTAGCAATATAAAAGGCGAAGGGGTCCCAACTAATAACAATCCCCCCAACAAGGAAACACTGCACAATAACCTAAAGGCCCAATGATTAACAACAACACAAATGCAAACAAAGGAGAGGGCACTAGGCAATCTGGAAATCATCAAGAAGAAGGAAACAAATATGAAGTGTTGGAAAATCTCAATGGAAAAGAGGAAACCCCCCACAAATATCTAGAGCCATATAATCAAAATCCACCTTCCGAAAGCCCTAAGAAAATAACAACTAATGATAATAAGATGCTAGAAGACTCTCAAAATAATTCAACAAATTCGTCAGATGAAGAGGAGGATGCCTATCACTCATCAAAGGAAGCTACAGGTCCATGCACTACTTTCCATTTCAACAAACAAGAAATGAGAGGTCCAAAATACAAGAGAAATGGAAAGAATAATTCGAGGCTCGGGAAGGAAATCTAACAGGGAAATTCACACATAGAAAGTAGAACATGATAAGGAGTTGGGATATCAAAGTACCATTCCCTGCCAATTCGCTGACCATGGAATCAAAGGAGGCAAAAAGGGTGCAATAACATGCAACGCGAAGGGGGAAACCCACACTAAGAGTAAGTGATGAATATCGTCTCTTGGAATTGCAAAGGCCTCGAATATGACAAAATGATAGAAGAAAAAAAAAATATGATAGTTAAAGAAAAGTCGATTGTAGCCCGTGGAGAGTTGGGAATTAGATATGGAGTATCTCTCAACTAAATAGAATAGGATATGGAGTAGAAGCGATCTTCTTTTGGTCAGTTCCCGGGGCACCTTGGAAGGTATGTGCACATTTTGGGGCCCTGATCAGCTAAAAATCTTGAATAGTATGAAGACGCAACACTGGATTGCCACTTCCTTTGAAAATATTGGCCCTAAATCAAGTACGCAATGTGATTAATCTTTATATTCCTGTTCATTTTCTAGAGAAGCAAGAATGCTAGACTTCTCTTATGGATCTAAAGGAATTGAATTTTGGGACTAATTGCATTATTGGAGGAGGCTTTAATACTACCCTCCACCAGAAGGAGAGAGAGGGGGACGTTGATTGGTGACCCTTTCCAAGAATCCATGGAGGAATTAATTATCTCCCTGCATATGATACAAATTAAACCTCCTCAGTTTCATTTCACATGGAATAACAAAAGATCTAGTTTGGGGCATACTGCAGTGTGATTGGATCGATTTCTAGCTTTTGACAATTGTCGACCTCTGAATCTTAATCTCCAATCGCTAATCCTTCATTGGAATGGATATAGCCATAAGCCTATCATGTTGAAAATATATGTGCCCCAAAACTATGGCCCCATTCCCTTTCAATACTCAGCACTCTGGATATAATCTCCCTGCTTCTCAGAGGCGATTACTACTTCTTGGGCTCAGTGGGTGAATTGCATCCCAATTGGTATTTGGGAGACCAAAATCAACAAACCCAAACAAGACATAAAACAATGGTTAAAGAAAGGGAAATCGAGTAATCAAGTTTCTCTTTTAGCTCTAGAGAAACAAGTCAAACACATTCAGTCCCCGATGGAAATAAATTTGTCTTAGAAGAAATCCTGCATCAAGAAGCAAAATCCTTCTAGCCTTACCATGCGCTTCTAAAACAAGAAGAAGAGCATTGGAGATTAAATTCAAGGAATGTATGGTTAAAATCAAGGGATGATAATTTTTTCCATATTTAATCAACATAGGGAGAGGAAGAACAACTTTTCAGAAATCCAAGTTGAGGGGAAAAAAATTGATGATTTTCAGTTAATTCAAGATGTTTCCACTACTTAAGAAATTTTTATTGGTCCCTTAATCAAATAAATGAGGAGGGGGAACTCTTCATGTTGGAATAGATCCCTGAGTTGGTCACAGAGGAGATGAATGCACTTATCATTGTTCCCCCCATCGTTGAAGAAATAAATCAGGTAGTATTTTCCTTTCACCTAGAAAAAGCCTCGAGTCCGGATGGCTTCTCTACCCATTTTTACCATAATTTCTGGGATGTAACGCACAGGGACCTAATCAAAATGATTGGATATTTTTTAAAGAAACTCTATATGGGGGAGGAATAATTGTTTTTTTAGCTCTCATCCCCAAAGAGACTAATCCATCTTCCTTTACCAGGTTTCAATGAATTTCATTTTGTAATTTCTCTTACAAGATTATCTCTAAACATTTGGCAATGTGCCTGAAGAAAATTCTCCCACACATCATCTATGAAATCAAGGGTGTTTTTTCCCGGGGAGACAAAATTTTGACAATGTAATTATAATTCAAGAAGTTGTTGATTCAAGTTTGTGAAGGGGTGACTAGGGCATGGTTATTAAACTAGACAAGGCCATTGCATTTGATAGAGTTCAACATAATTTTCTTTCCAAAGTCATGAAGAAAATGGACTTTGCGGATCAACTTGTTCATTAGGTGTCCCTGTGTACTAGTTCTCCTTCAATATCCGCCTTATTAATGGAAGAGGAACAAGTTTATTCAAGGCCACCAGGGGGCTAAGACAAGGATTCTCGCTTTCTCCATTCATATATATTATAGTGATTGAATATCTGAGCAGACTCTTGGAGTATGAAAGAAGCAATTACTGATTATCAGGGATCTACTTCTCTATTAGCACCAAAAGCATCAATCATGGATAGTTTGCAGATGGCATGATTCTTCTAGGGGGAGATTCGGTTGTGATTGCCAAAAGGTACAAAAGTTTTCTAGACAAATTTCTTGTTGCATCTGAGGAATTGGTGAATGAGGCGAAAACCCAAATTTTCACATGGAACACTAGTATGATTTGACAAAAGAAAAATGGGGAAGTGTTTGGTTTTAACGTGGTTGTGGACTAGACGAAATTCAAATATTTGAGAATTTTGATATGCTTAAAAAAACTCTCCTCCAAATCGCAACATAATAATTTATATAAAATCAAAATAAAATTGATAATTGGGGAGCTCACTGGCTCAATTTGGATGACAAAGTAGTCCTAACTAAATCAGTTCTTTAAGCCATTCCCTTATTCCAATTTTCTACTCTAATGGCCACCAAGTATATTCTACATAATTTGGGGGTCCAAATTAGAAATTTTTGTGGGAGGGGGGCAAGTCTACTACAAAAAAAAAAACCAAGCCCCAAAACTTCATGGGGGCTTGGGTATCAGAGACCCCTCTCTAATGAATTTTTCATTTGGGGTGAAACTCAAATGAAAACTGAATACTCAACCAAATTCATGGTGAGCTCAAATCATGAAGGAAAAATACCGATAGCGACCCAAGGCATATTAAAAATTCAGGAAATGTTCTCCTATCTAGAAGCTCCTCTCGTCAACCTCCTCTTTTTATCAATTCACATATTAATGGGATCCCTTGGAATGGAGAAACTATCATACTTTGGGAATATCGTATTATCCAATGCCCACGACTTGAGAATATGGAGGAATTATGCCATCTAAAGGACCACCTGTGCCTAAGGGGAATAAAAACTATGGCTCACATCTCTCAAAGGAATGAAGATGGTATTTGGATCAAATGGAATTTGGGTGATCTCCCTGACCCCATTAATCCCCTTGGTGAAGTTAAAAAAATGGAGTTGGTCGAAATCAACACTCATAGGACAAAATTAGCTACAAAGCTTCATCCTACTCAGTAAAAAAGGGCTACTTGGACCTTCTCTTCCAATCTCAAATTCCTCCCAAATCCTCTCTTTGGGGAAAACTATGGGCCCCTATGCTCTTCCTATAGTTAATATCTTTTGTTGGTTGCTTCTCCACAAAAATATTCTAACCACAAAGAATAATAGGAAGAAAGGTATCTAAGGTCCCTCGAGATGCCCCCCTTTGTGAAAACCAAAAGGAATCTATCACCCATATTTTTCTGGAATGCTCTTATGCTAAGGTTATTTGGTCTGTCACCCTTGGACCTTTGTTTCACAGAGTCCAATGGCCTTTTGGCCTTTAGGAGTTATTTTCCGCCTAAAACAGATACTATTTGGCCTCCCTTTAGACCAAATCCTCCTTTAAATATGTTTTTCTTACCCTCCCCAAATTCATTTGTTGGAAAATTTGGCTTTATCGAAATTCTATGATTTTCAAAAGTATTTCCTTCTTACTTAAGTTTGCATCTTTAAAAGTCCTCTGCCAATGTCTTGAACTCAACCATCTCCTTAGATGTCGCTCCCTTGATGCTCTTGAAGATTAATGGGTTTCCCCTCTGATTAAATTGTTACCTTCACAACAAACTCTTTCTTCAAGATTGCATTCACCTAGATAGAAGTTTCATTTATCTCCTCATGAACTAGATGATTGGAAGAAACAACAATATAAATTTATATTACATTTTCATGGGGCTTCTAAAAAAAATCAAGGGGTGGTAGGAGGGGGAAGGATATTACTTAATCAACAGAGGTCGATGTGCTCAGAGCCATAATTATGGAATGTAAACTCAGCAGAGATGCCCTTGTATGCCAATATCAGCTCTAGGTGGACCCAAGTGAGCAATACATTGACCTCAAAAAGCCAACGATGGAAAACGACTAATTTTCATTTCGATTCAACTCGACAATATATGTGTCTTTTGCTCATTTTTCAGTTTTGTAAACTCTATGTAAATGGGCTTATAGTTATTCCACTGGTGTCTTTCCATGTAATGGTCTTGTGGTCACTTCGAACTCTGGTTTATCCTGAAAATTAGCATTGTAATCCCCTGAGTATTTGGTGCATCCAGGCGCATACTTAATACCAAAATTACTCATTTTTGTTGAAATAAGAATTATTATTTTAACATTAGTGGGAGAAATTTATCATGAAAATATTATATTTATTTATTTATCCTAACAATATATTTGGTAAAATTGCTTTAACCTAGTCAACAAAATTAGTTAAATAAAATGTATTTTGGTAAAATTTGATATGGTAATCAACTAATTTTCAATTTAGTTAACCCAATTTTATATTTTCTAATTATATATTATTAGGTTATGTGAGTGCTCAAATCACTGACATGTCTAACCTGTGGTCCCCAGGATCACATGAGGACTAGGTCACACATGGTTGGATGTTGGCCCATGGCCTTTTCACCATGGAGTGCCTTAACAAAAAACCATGTCACCATATATTCTATGCAGAATCATCTTATTTAAAATATATTATAGAAATAAATTAAATTAAATTAAATTCACTTCTCATAATCCATTAAACTTTTGAAAACTCTCATTATTAAAGACTAGCATAGATTCATCTTATCCATATTAGATCGGATCTACAAGTGCAAAGATGTATTCAAATCCCTCAAATAAATAAATATAAATATATATATATATATATATATATATATATATATATATATATATATATATATATATATATATATATATATATATATTGTTGACATTGAATATTTTATTTACAGTTCACATATTACACATTAAAATATTAATATACATGCATCAACTATATTGGAAATTAGGAAACATACATGCATAGGCCTCTATATATATAATTAATTTTGTTATTAACATTAAAATGTTACATGTAAACTCTATATTAAAAAATGAATGAATTACATATCTCCCTAAAAATATCTATCAATGCAATAATAATTCTCTATCTTTGTATATAAAAAATCCATATTAAACTTGTTTAACTAATAAAATGGTATTTACATTATACAAATTAAAATGTTAATACATGCTCTAATCATATTTTGAAGTAGAAAGCATGCATACATAGGAATCTATATACACTATTATTTTTGTTATAAATATTTTTTTAAATGTGACATATTTTTGTTATTAATATTTAAATGTTATATGCCCAATTTATATTAAAAAATGAATGAATTAGAAATCTACCTAAATAAGTTATTAATGGAATAAGAGAGTTGACATTGAAACATTTTATTGATGATTTACATTCACACATTAAAATGTTAATACATGTCTTAATCCAATCATATTTAGAAGTAAAAGACATACATACATGTCTTAATCTAATCATATTTAGAAGTAAAAGACATATATACATAGGATTGTCTCTCTCTAAAAATATTTTTTATATAATTTCATTATTAATATTTAAAATGTTACATCTCAATATACTTGGAAGTAATACTTTTAATTGTTGTGACTTTATAGGTTACCTATTATTATTCCTATATATGTAACCATTATTTGATCAATAAAATATAGTGTGATTTATCAAATAAAATCATATTAAAAATGAACTAATTGCAAATCTCCCTAAAAAAAATTATAATTATAATTATAATTATAATTATAATTATAATTATAATTATATATATATATATATATATATATATATATATATATATATATATATATATATATATATATATATATATATATATATATATATATATATATATATATATATATATATATATATATATATATATATCTTGTGTGTGTGTGCAAATGTTATATATCAACTTTATATTAAAAATGCAATAAATTATGCATATTCCAAAACATGAAAATATAATAAATTTATTCATTTAAAGTACATTATTTATATATTGAAATAATTTATTTATTGCTAACCATAAAATAAACATGGAATGAATTATATATCATGTAATATAGATTATATTATTTATATAAAATTTTCCAAATTAGTAAAGCATTTATATATCTCTTTAACGTAAAAAAGTAAATTATTTTTTTTCTTTACTTTTAATTATTTTATGAAAATTGATTTTTTTTTGTTATTGTTATTTTTTAAAATTTGTTATTGTAAATATTATTTTATTATTTTGAATTCTAACATTGCATGACAACTTATCCCTCACACCAAATCATATATATATACATAATATGCTACATGTCAACTCTATATTAAAAAATGAATGAATTACAAATCTTTTGAAGTAGTTAAGGAATTACATATCTCTTTAAAATTAGAAAGTAACTTAATTTTTCCTTTACTTTCAATTACTTTATATCTATATAAAGTGGATGTAAAATCAAGGTGGAAATTAAGTGTTTTGCTTATAGACCACATTGATTTTCCTTTTATTATTACTATTTTTTAAAATTGTTATTGTAAATATTATTTTATTATTTTCAAATGTAACATTATGTGACAACATCTCCCTTATACTGAGTTGTGGAGAGATTTTGATACATGTCCAATCATATTTAGAAGTAGAAAACAATTTTGAGAGATTAATGGCCCTCATTATTCAAGCCATAGGTTATATATATATATATATATATCAACTCCATATTACAAAATGAATGAATTACAAATCTCCCTAAATATATATATATATATATATATATATATATATATATATAATTCTTATTTCATTAATATATATATATATATATATATATATATATATATATATATATATATATATATACTTTTAAATCTGTGTATATAAAGGAACTATTCCATCATCCAAACAGTAATATTTCGTGTTTTCGCATAAGTGGGAGCAAATAGTGATATTTAGTGTTTTCACATTTTTAACATCAAGATATAATCTATGTTCAATTATTTTCTTAGAGCTTTGCTATTGGGAAGGTGTTTTAAGAAGAAGAATCGATTACAAAACCCTAGGTGCTACTGGCTAGATCTGTAACCCTGAGTCGTCCACCTGAACAATTTACTTCTCAATCTCTAAAGGGGTTAGATGTGGAGGAAATGCATCAACCCTAGGCGCTGCAACCTAGGACCACACATCGGAGTTGTTGTCCAAAAACCCATTGTTTGTCCATCTCATTTATGAGGTGGTAAGTTCACATTGGTTGCATGTTTTATTTTGTAAAATCCTAATTGGTCAGACAATCCATCATGGCCAGTCCGCCCAATAGACTCATTTGTCACAGGATGTTGCAGCTTTCAATACCCTAGTCACAAATGACCCAAAATTTCAGAAGGCACCTCCTTCAAAGTTGGTTAAGAATATTGATGATATCTCGAGGATAGCCTAATTTTTGCACTACAAACTAGAACAATGGATATCTCGCTAACATATGGGGGTTTGGTAGGGAAATTTACAAACTTATGGCCCTCTCCTCATACTGTTAGATCCTGGATTCAAGCCAACTGGAAGCCCAAAATGAAGGGGGAGGTTGCATCCTCCTTTGTTGGGAAGGGTTTTTTCATCTTTTATTTTGAACTTAAGGAGGATCGAGAACTAATTTTCAGAAGTGGGTCATATTTCATGGGGCCCCAAGGGATTTATTTGGATTCAAGCTATAACCCTAACTTCAACTCAAACTATGATATACCCACATCAGTCCCAGTCTGGGTTAGGCTACCACATCTTCTTCGTCATTGTTGGATTGATGCCACCTTCATGCTTATCGACAACACAATGGGAAAATACATAGATTGTGCATAACCTCATGAGGGTTTGATTTATTGTGCTCGTATCTACGTGCAATTTGACTTGGAGAAGGGAATCCCGAAGATAATAAACCTATGCATGGATAATTGGACACATATCCAGGAATTTGACTATGATCAACTTCCCTTCAAGTGCAAGATCTGCCATGAGTATAGGCATTTTTCCAGAAATTTCACTAAAGCGCCTACTCGTCAAGAAAACCAAGGAGATCAAGGGGATCAATCATAGAAATATAAAAGGTGAAGGGGTCCGAACTAATAACAATACCCCCAACAAGGAAAGACTGCACAATAACCAAAAGGCCCAATGATTAACAACAACACAAATACAAACAAAGGAGAGGGCACTAGGAAATCTGGAAATCATAAAGGAGAAGGAAACAAATATGAAGTGTTGGAAAATCTCAATGAAAAAGAGGAAACCCCCCACAAATATCCAGAGCCATATAATCAAAATCCACCTTCCCAAAGCCCTAATAAAATAAAAACTAATGATAATAAGATGCTAGAAGACTCTAAAAATAATTCAACGGATTTGTCAGATGAAGAGGAGGATGCCTATCACTCATCAAAGGAAGCTACAGGTCCATGCACTACTTGCCATTTCAACAAACAAGAAATTAGAGGTCCAAAATACAAGAGAAATGGAAAGAAGAATTCAAGGCTCGGGAAGGAAATCTAACAAGGAAATTCACACATAGAAAATAGAACATGATAAGGAATTGGGATATCAAAGTACCATTCCTCGCCAATTAGTTGACCATGGAATCAAAGGAGGGAAAAAGGGTGCAATAACATGAAAATCTAAGGGGGAAACCCACACTAAGAGTAAGTGATGAATATTGTCTCCTGGAATTGCAAAGGCCTCGAATCTGACAAAATGATAGTAGAAAAAAAATATCTGATAGTTAAAGAAAAGTCGATTGTAGCCCTATTCTAGGAGACCAAATTAAATCAGAATGATCTCTCAACTAAATAGAATATGATATGGAGTAGGAGCGATCTTCTTTTAGTCAATTCTCGGGGCACCTTGGAAGGTATCTGCACATTTTGGGACCCTGATCAGCTAAAAATCTTGAATCGTACGAAGATGCAACACTGGATTGCCACTTCCTTCGAAAATATTGGCCCTAAATTACGTACGCAATGTGATTAATATTTATATGCTTGTTCATTTTTTTAGTGAAGAAAGAATGCTAGACGTCTCTTATGGATCTAAAGGAATTGAATTTTAGGACTAATTGCATTAATGGAGGAGACTTTAATACTACCCTCCACCAGAAGGAGAGAGAGGGGGATGTTGGTTAGCGACCCTTTCCAAGAATCTATGGAGGAATTAATTAGCTCCCTGCATCTGAAAGAAATTAAACCTCCTTGATTTCATTTCACATGGAATAACAAAAGATATAGTTTGGGGCATACTGCAGTGTGATTGGATTGATTTATAGCTTTTGACAATTTCCAATCTCTGAATCTTAATCTCCAATCGTTAATCCTTCATTGGAATGGATATGGCCATAAGCCTATAATGTTGAAAATATATGTGCCCCAAAACTATGGCCCCATTCCCTTTCAATCATGGATAGTTTGCAGATGGAATGATTCTTCTAGGGGGAGATTCGGTTGTGATTTCCAAAATGTACAAAAGGTTGCTAGACAAATTTCTTGATGCATCTGAGGAATTGGTGAATGATGAAAAATCCCAAATTTTCACATGGAACACCAGTATAATTTGACAAAAGAAAAAAGGGGAAGCGCTTTGTTTTAACGTGGTTGTGGACTGGACGAAATTCAAATATTTGGGAATTTTGATATGCTTAAAAAAACCCTCCTCCAAATCGCGACATAATAATTTATATAAAATCAAAATAAAATTGAGAATTGGGGAGCTCACTGGCTAAATTTGGATGACAAAGTAGTCCTAACTAAATCATTTCTTTAAGCCATTCCCCTATTCCAATTTTCTACTCTAACGACCCCCAAGTATATGTTGCATAATTTGGGGGTCCAAATCAGAAATATTTTTTGGGAGGGGGGCAAGTCTACTACTACAAAAAAAAATCATCTTATAAAATGGACCACCATTCAAGCCCCAAAAATTCATGGGGCATGGGTATCAGAGACCCCTCTCTAATGAATTTTTCATTTGGGGTGAAACTCAAATGAAAACTGGATACTCAACCAACTTCATGGTGAGCTCAAATCATGAAGTAAAAATACCAATAGCAGCCCTAGGAATATTAAAAATTCAGGAAACGTTCCCCTATCTAGAATCTCCTCTCGTCAACCTCCTTTTTTTATCAATTCACATATTAATGGGATCCCCAGGAATGGAGAAACTATCATACTTTGGGAATATCCTATTCTCCAATGCCTGCGACTTGAGAATATGGAAGAATTATGCCCTCTAAAGGACCACCTCTGCCTAAGAGGAATAAAAACTATGGCTCACATCTCTTAATGGAATGAAGATGGTATTTGGATCAAATGAAATCTGGGTGATCTCCTTGACCCGATTAATCTCCTTGGTGAAGTTATGAAAAGGGAGTTGGTCGAAAGTGCTCACATAAATAAACACTCATAGGACAAAATTAGCTACAAAGCTTCATCCTACTCAGTCAAAAAGGGATACTTGGCCCTTCTCTTCCAGTCTCAAATTCCTCCCAAATCCTCTCTTTGGGGAAAACTATGTGCCCCTATGCTCTTCCTATAGTTAATATATTTTGTTGGTTGCTTCTTCACAGTAAGATTCTAACCACAAAGAATATTAGGAAGAAAGGTATCTAAGGTCCCTCAAGATGCCCCCTTTGTGAAAACCAAAAGGAATCTATCACCCATCTTTTTATGGAATCCTCTTATGCTAAGGTTATTTGGTCTATCGCCCTTGGACCTTTGTTTCATAGAGTCCAATGGCCTTTTGGCCTTTAGGTGTTATGAACATATACTATTTGGGCTCCCTTCAGATGTCCAAATAGTCTTGAACTCAACCATCTCCTTAGATTTCGCTCCCTTGATGCTCTTGAAGATTAATGGGTTTCCCCTCTGATTAAATTGTTACCTTCACAACAAACTCTTTCTTCAAGGTTGCATTCACCTAGATAGAAGTTTCACTTATCTCCTCATGAACTAGATGATTGGAAGAAACAACAATATAAATGTATATTATAATTTCATGGGGCTTCTAAAAAAAATCAAGGGGTGGCAGGAGGGGGAAGGATATTACTTAATCAACAGAGGTCGATGTGCTCAGAGCCATAATTATGGAATTTAAACTCAATAGAGATGCCCTTGTATGCCAATATCAGCGTTATGTGGACCCAGGTGAGCGAGACATTGACCTCAAAAAACCAACGATGGAAAACGACTAATTTTCATTTCGATGACTCGACAATATATGTCTTTTGCTCATTTTTCAGTTTTGTAAATTCTATGTAAATGGGTGTATAGTTATTCTACTGGTGTCTTTCCATGTAATGGGCTTGTGGTCACTTCGAACTCTGGTTTATCCTGAAAATTAGCATTGTAATCTCCCGAGTATTTGGTGCATCCATGCACATACTTAATACCAAAATTACTCATTTTTGTTGAAAAAAAAAACATTAGTATTTTAACATTAGTGGGAGAAAATTATGGTGAAATTATTATATTTATTTATTTATTTATCCTAACAATACATTTGGTAAAACTGCTTTAACCTAGTTAACGAAATTAGTTAAATAAAACCTATTTTGGTAAAATTTGATATGGTCAATATTGTTTACCTTAGTTAAAGAAATCAACTAATTTTCAATTTAGTTAATACAATTTTCTATTTTATAATTATATATTATTAACATGTCTAACCTGTGGTCCCCAGGATCACACCAGGACTAGACCACACATGGTTGGATGTTCGCCCATGGATTTTTGAAACGCTAACCTTTTCACCATGGAGTGCCTTAACAAAAAAACCATGTCACCATATATTCTATGGAGAATGGTCTTATTTAAAATATATTATTAAAATAAATTAAATTAAATTAAATTCACTTCTCATAATCCATTAAACTTTTGGAAACTCTCATTATTAAAGACTAGGGTAGATCCATCTTATCCATATTAGATCGGATCTACAAGTAAGATAGATTCAAATCCATATATATATATATATATATATATATATATATATATATATATAGTTTACATTAAAATATTTTATTTACAATTCACATATTACACATTAAAATATTAATACACAGGCATCAACCATATTAGACATTAGGAAACATAGGCCTCTATGTATATATAATTAATTTTGTTATTAACATTAAAATGTTACATGTAAACTCTATATTAAAAAATGAATGAATTACAAATCTCCCTAAAAAAATCTATCAATGCAATAAGAATTCTCTATCTTTATATATATATAATCCATATTAAACTTGTTTAACTAATAAAATTGTATTTGCATTATATAAATTAAAATGTTAATACATGCCCTAAATATATTTTGAACTAGAAAACATGTATATATAGGACTCTCTTTATACAATTATTTTTGTTATAAATATTTTTTTAAATGTGACATATTTTTGTTATTAATATTTAAAATGTTATATGCCAAATTTATATTAAAAAATGAATGAATTACAAATCTACCAAAATAAGTTATTAATGGAATAAGAGAGTTGACATTAAAATATTTTATTGATGATTTACATTCACACATTAAAATGTTAATACATGTCTTAATCTAATCATATTTAGAAGTAGAAGAAATATGTACATGTCTTAAACTAATCTTATTTAGAAGTAAAAGACATATATACATAGGATTGTCTCTCTCTAAAAATATTTTTTTATATAATTTTTCTTATTAATATTTAAAATGTTAAATCTCAATATACTTGGAAGTAATACTTCCATGTGGGTTGTTAATCGTTGTGACTTTATAAGTTAGCTATTATTATTCCTATATATGTAACCATTATTTGATCAATAAAATACAGTGTGATTTATCAAATAAAATCATATTAAAAATGAATTAATTGCAAATCTCCCTAAAAAAAAATTATATATATATATATATATATATATATATATATATCTATATATATATATATATATATATATATATAATCTTATCATAAATATTTTGCAAATGTTATATATCAACTTTATATTAAAAATGCAATAAATAAATTTATTAATTTAAATTACTTTATTTATATATTGAAATAATTTATTTATTGCTAACAATAAAATAAACATAGAATGAATTGCATATCTTGTAATATAAGTTATATTATTTATATTAAAATTTCCAACTAATAAAGCATTTACATATCTCTTTAACGTTAAAAAATAAATTTTTTTTCCCTTTACTTTCATTTATTTTATGAAAATTGATTTTATTTTTATTTATTTTTGTTATTATTATTTTTTAAAATTTGTTATTGTAAATATTATTTTATTATTTTGAATTCTAACATTGCATGACAACTTATCCCTCATACTGGGTTGTAGAATGTTGATACATGCCCAGTCATCTTTGGAACTCACATTACCTAACAAACCATCTATATATATATATATATATATATATATATAGTGACAATTGCATTAAGGATAATTAGTTGTTAATTATTGTTTTAAGAGAAAGACTATAATTATTAATGTTTTTCTAAAAGGATTAATTTCATTAATGACTAATTGTGAATAATAAATTAGTTATGGGAATTAACTTCATACAAGTAAAAGCTGATGGTAAATGTTTTCCAAGAACTAGAAAGTGGTTGGGGACAGTTGGAAACAATTACCTACTCCTCTGGGGATAAGAGACTGATTCTAGTGAGGAGTAGGGGTTTTTTTGATGGAAAAAGGGAGAGTGATAATTTTCTAGAGCTGGTTGTGATTAGTGGAATACACTCAAAAATTCCAGAACTACTTCTAGTACTGACTGGACAAGGTGTCCTGAGGTCACAGCAGAAGAATCCACTGTTAACCCGTACCTTTCAGGATTGGAGCACGGGGGCAAGAGGAAAATGTAATCGCATCTCTTGAAGGTTGGGAGGACCACAGCTGTAGCTTACAAATTCAGATAAGTAACTATGTATGCTCAGAAGAATTAAGTATTAAATATTTATCATCTGGATAAGTACAGGAAACTGTTGTGTTCACAAGAATAGGGTTGCTGTTATTTGTAGGATTTTAGATTTTGAAGAAAGAGTTCAATCTCTGAGTTAATGAATTCCTATTATGTCATTTTCAGATTTTTATGGAATGCTATAATTTATATGTAAAATGTCATTATGATATTTTTTTTTAAGAAAACAGGAAAACAGAGTAGTAATAGTCTACGTAAGAAGCTG
>CM076572.1:1418387763-1418791890 GCA_034641835.2 Pinus albicaulis | reverse complement strand
CAAGGGTATGGGTGGAACCCTAACCCAAGACCTGTTGCTTCCCTGAAGCATCTATACACGAACACATTGGGAAGGTGGTTCAGACACCGGATATTTACTTGGGAAAGAAAGAATGTCGTGAAATAAAAGTAAAACTTAAATGACATACACTCTTATATATATAAAGATAGAAGGAAAACCGTATATTACAAGAAAACCTAAGAGAAGACTGTCTTCCAGGTTTAACAATACCATATCAACATGAATTAACAAAAAGATTAAATAGGGAGTAAATCTAGAATAGTACGAGTACATGCAACTTTGGAAATTAAAAACCGCATTGTATTAAAAATGGAGAGAAGTCTCTGTATTCCATCTAAGATACGCAGTCTCATCAGATGAATTTAAATTTCAGAACAATAATGATTTTACACGGTAGTTGCATTACATTTCTACCCCTAAGAAAGGAAAGAAATTCTGGAATGGAACATATGCATCTCTGTAATATGCATGATGAGTTAAAAGTTAATAATGGACAGAATATTTCCCCGCCTAGAACCATACTTAAAAATTAACAAAAAAAAGGGAAAAAATGAAGTCCCAAAGGCTTCGGCCTCCCCATAAGAATCTACAAGATTTATATAAAAGAAAATTGTATCATGGAAAAAGTTCGCCAGCAGACTCAACATCGAATAAAGCCCAAAATTAATGGGGATTCGAGTACATCTAAATGGTATCAGAGTTCTTGAGATGCTTGAAACCCTGATAGAAGAGTTTTAATGAGTACCTATGTGAGCATGCAACGAATTAGCAAGTGTCGACGCATGTGGAACCCCAAATAGAAAACACAATGCGAGGAAGCAGTTGATGAAATGAGGACCAACCTAAAAGCATAATCATTCAAAAGATTAAGAGACTATAATGAATTTACTCTAGACCTTAGAATCGTGTGTCTTAACTCAGACACAAAGGAAAAAGGAGTGTTAAATAAATACAAAGAAATTGGTAGAGTTATACCTATGTAACGAGTTGTATTCCGACAGTAAATGTCGGTTCATAACCCTGTAACTCAGTTTAAGTATTGAGTTAATCCTGAGTAGATATGTATAAGGGAAATTACTTGAATTCAGTTTAGTGGGCAGAAGAATTTCTTTTACTTGGAAAATTGCAGTGAGAAGCTTGGAAGCCAAAGTGGGCAGCATAACCGCAATGATGAAGGACTTAACTCTTCCCCGTGGCTCACAGTGCTCGTAATAGCGAACCCCAGTACACTTTTCTACGGCCCAAGGGCGGCCTATACCTGAGCATATTCAATCTCTTTGGAAGAAAACACTAGAAGAGGCGGAGCCGAAGTTAGGGAGCCGGAAATAACAACAACAACAGTAAGTTACAAGAGCAAAAGAGTTTAACCACCGGAATAATCTCGAAAACTCAGAATTCCTACGGTTGGCGGGGATATCTAAGTGACATTCCCGCCTAAATGTTGATCGTTGATTTTCCTTCAGATAACGATGGAGATCTCATGCATTCAACGAGGAAATTGCAAGAATCGTGATGATTCTCAGATCTGTCTGAAGGTATTAATGGCATGTACCGATAGCACTAAATAGCTCTAACGTGCTAGGTAGTTCTCGATTGTAACGAATGTAAAAAAATATCCAAATACAGTTCTAAGGTTCTGTGCAGTAGAAAATAATATAACTCAAACACATATTAACCTAAACTATATATTATGACAAGATTTCTTCATGATAAGTGGAGTCAGGTTATACATTTGTATAATTTAAGTGATATATGATTTATATGGTCATAAAATTGAAGAAACTCAAATTTCAAATAGTAAACCATAGTAAGCATGAATGGTAAGATTTAATAATCTTAATTAGAATATGGGAAACAAAGTAATATTTTTTTTCTTTTTTTCATGGTTACGCATGTTACAAGTGGTATCAGAGCCAATTTTACACGCTGGGACCCTAAGGGTCAACTAACGATTAAGTTGTGTGTGTACTAATGCACATAGTTTAGAAACATAATGAGAAGGGGAGCAACACAGCCACCACCCCAAGACACTGGGGAACCCGAAGCTCAACCAGTTGTGAACCCTGAGATGTGGGTTCAGCTAAGTGTTGATCAACACCAGCAAACCAGTAGACTATTGCAGGAACAGTAGTAGCAAACCAATTTGCTGTTGAATACAATACAACAATTACAGGAAGAGATGGTACGATTTTGAAGGGACAACGAACAATTAATGCAAGAACATGAAAAGATACTAAAAAGCCTGTCAAAAAAAAAAATCAAGGAATGGAACATCCCCGTGCTGATGGGGACATGCAAGACGGTGATGAACGACAAACAACGGAACATACCACTGACAGAGTGGAAAGAATCCCTTCTCAGCGAAGTAATAAAAACAAAAACTATAATGAGGTAGAGTCTAGGAATGTGTCAGGGGGAATTTCGATAAATAAAACCACCAACATTTGATGGTGAAGCTTAGGAAGTGACGGAATCATGGTTGATAAACATGAATAAATACTTTCAAGTGTACGAATACAGCAGCAACCTGAAGGCCATATTTTCCATATACCAACCAAGGGAGAAGGCCACTCTATGGTGGGAAGAAATGAAGAATGTTCGCATCATAGAGGAACAAGATGTCACTTGGGAATCATTCTAGCAATACTTTAAGGACAAGTATTTGATAGAACGATTCTGTGATGAAAAAGCTAAAAAATTCCATGACTTGAGGCTGGGACAGATGACTATGTATGAATACATCACCAAGTTCACCTCCTAGTTACGATATGTTCCATACCTTTGAGAGGAAAAATCTAAGGTGCAGAGATTTCTGAGCAGCCTGCCGACACATACGAAAGAGCGAGTTGAGTTTGTAAATCCCAGAACCATGGACGAAGCCATTCGTAAGGAAAAAATGTGCTATCAGCAGTCCAAGGCTAAAGGGGAGGTTGGAAAAAGTTGGTAGCCAAGGAAGGTGTTGTACCTTAAGAAACAATTCCTCGGCTGTGAAAAGGAATCCGTGCTTAAGACATTCAAATAATTATGTCACAGAAATATTGATCCCTGTTTAATCACCTCCATATTTTAATCATTAAACCTTCAAAATCAAATGTTATAAATGTCCCACAATGCTATTATCTGCTGATATGGAATGAAATGATCAGAAGAGGAATGAAAGGAAAAAGCCCAAAATGACATGCTGTTGTACAGAATCTATCATCTCAAACTTTAGAAGAATTATAAGGAAAGAACATTTAAAATGAAGGAGCGCCTATTAAGGGTTTTAACTCTTATTTACACACGTAACAAGAGACATGCTGCTTCGATACTTCATTTTATTCAAGGACTGAAAATACATTATGTAAACTAGAAGACGTATCAATATCAACAAAATACTAGAAGCTTGCTTTTCCTTCATTAATCACTTGAAATCTGAGTACAAATATCACTGTCTGGAGGTCCAAAAACTGGAACCCATCCTCCTCTTCTTACCTCTGCTTTTATGTCTGCCATCTAATGTAACTTCCTAACTGCTATGATCAGTTTTAAAACTGATTCTTGGAAGTTTTGGAATTATTTAAATTTACAAAATTCCTGTTTTAATATTATATATATAATATATAATATAAAACCAAAAATAGGATCTTACTCTAGTGCAAGTAAAAAGAACGAATGGTACATTTTGGGTCCCACCCTTACACCCATATGTATTAATCGAAAAAATCACCCATGGTTTTTAAAAAACCAATAACCGCCTACGGGAGCACTGATGGCGGTTTCTTGAGGAAAGGCTAAGTGATGCCGTAATGCATCATAACCGTCGATTTTGTAAATAATGGTTTAAATCAAACCATTTGCAGGGGCACCATCTCTCATAAATTCCGTTTAATTTGTGATGCCGCACGAACATTGGATCTATTTCTGAAAGTGGTTTAGACTCTTTTGGCATAAGATGAGATCGAAATTTACAGCAGTCTTCGAATTTGAAATTCATTTTATGAATCCACAATCTCTTCTGTGGACAGAATTGTCAAACACAAATTGCCAATCATCGGTCAACATGACAACATGCTATAAAGCCAACATCAATCATCGGATATATTCTTGACCTAACAGTTTAAATATATTTCCTTCGTGTTAGATTATTCAAGGAAATACATCCCGAGCACCCTCTAACCTGAGGAATTGCATATGATTCTTTTACAAGATTTCCTCAACGTTTTCCAGATGTATTGGCGATATGAATAGTATGATTTCCAGAAAAAATTGTAGAACTAGTACCTAGCACAATTTGTTTGCACCAAATGCAAAGAATCTTAGGCTTGAAAATGGCATGAATTGAAATTATTGACCAGTTGTCCCAGCTGCTTCCTTGTACTGCTTCTGTACCGCCTTTTTAAACTCTTCTTGATTGTTCCATATTGTTGCCGCATGGCTATTAAGAGGAGATTTGTTATTTGGTTTCCCCAAAAGACTCTGAATAGATAGCAGAACAGTTTGAACCCCATATGCAGATAACCATTTATCCTGAAGAATGTCTAAGCAGACGTTTCCATACTGGTCAACATTAGGATGGAAGCAAGCTGTTTCAAATTTCACTTGAGGAGGCTTGAAAGGATAATCTACTGGAAAACGCAAAGAAAGCTTATATGATAGACCCTCATAAACAATATCTTTTCCACCATTTATCATGCCAACCCAAGAGAACATGTTATCTGACTCTGGGAAAGCTGAAATTCCAGGATCATCACTCATCATCAATGTTGCCATCAGCTCGGACTGCAACCTTTGAGATACAGTACGGCTATCCATAGTTTTTGATATCGATTGAGTCTGCTTAGTATTTGACATTATAGGCGTGTTGGTCTGATTCTTTGGGGCAATTTGCGGAGAGGGGATGTTTGAGCTATAAGCTCTCTCCCCTGCTATTTCTTTTTTCCATTTGGATTTTGCAAGAGCTAAAGCCATCTTTCTGTTTTATTGTTGTTGTTTCTCTTTGCAATGTATGTCTTTTTGAGAGGTAGGGTATTTTTTGCTGAAGATCTTTGCTGCTTGTTCTGAATGAGATCTCTATGCTATTCCCGCAATTTTTTTTAGAACACATCTCAGATTTACTTTCCAGTCAATTTCGACAGATGTTTCGATGAAATATTCAGTTCAATAACATATCCCATTTAAGATTCATGGTAAAATACGTATGCTGTAACCGACTATATCTGAAACTCAAGCTGATTCCTTTGCACAGAAAGAGCGGATTTAAGAACTTTTGCTTTTGCTCTTAGATTCTGATCTCTCCCTCTCACGCTTAAGGTATATTCTCTCCAAAACACGTCTTGCCTCACACTGCGGAAAATTGCTCAAATCATAATAATGTGGTGCGATATCAATCAGCCACTCTCCACGAACATCTGTGACAGTGTGAATGAAGTTCCTGCTTGTCAATACATATTCGTTGTATATGACCACTCAAGCTTGTGATCAAGACAATTAGATGGATGTAAATGGACTATCTGATTGTCTTAATCCCACAATGTTTGACCAAACCTTAAAACAACAGTGATTGTTTTAATACTCAATCCATTATTCAAAAGTAACTATTTCGGTTTCTCAAAGTGCCAACACCTGATTCAAATCAGGAATGACTGCTCCAAATATGCACCGAATAAATTCCAAAACAACCTGCTTAGCTCTCCAATAACTGAGGATTAAATGAACATCAACACCTTCATAAGCTTTCAAAATGCAAGAATTAGTCTTACCCCTGCAATGCAATTAAATCATCCAATAACAGATTTCTTAGGCACAGTGTTTCAAATGCCTTTAAAACATTTTGTTTATTTCCTTGAACTTGTTCCACTTCTTCTTAATTTTCTAATAATTGTTCCTCAGCAACCTTAAATTGCCAAGAACTTCTCCCGACTTTTTGCTGAGTGAAATTGTGCTACAACAGAAGGGACAGAAAAGTAATTCAAGTTTCAAAGGCGCCAAAAGCAGTAACTTTAAGAATTCTGCACGTAACTCTGTCGGCAAACAGTTTGGTAGAAATCATCAAAGGACCCATTGGCCAGCAAAAGAAAAGCCTACAGAGGCATCTAGCAAACCCGAGCAGGGGAAGGTGAACAAGCCACCTCTACAGTGTTGGGGGTGTTGTGAGACACACTATTACAAAAACTGCCCACAACGAGCAAAAAATGACACAGTTGAAAACCTATAGGAAGCTTCTACAGTAGGTGATGTGGCGTGAAATATTCCTCTAATCAACGTGGCATTGGAGGATCGACAGACAGATTATCAGCCAACGATGATCGAGCTGGAAGTTAAATTACTGTCTCAACTTGTTTCTATTTTGGTAGACCTAGGTGCAAGTCTGAGTTATGTTAGTCCCAATATAGTGGAAATGTGTAAATTAAAAGAACAGAAATTTAAAAACTCATGGCTGGTACAGCTAGCCACAAGAGAAAAAAGAAAGGTAACTGCTAAGATTCCAAACTCTATTTTAGAAATTGCATAACATCAGTTGAATGTGGACTTGAACATAATGCC
Source organism: Pinus albicaulis (assembly GCA_034641835.2). Classification (NCBI taxonomy): domain Eukaryota; kingdom Viridiplantae; phylum Streptophyta; class Pinopsida; order Pinales; family Pinaceae; genus Pinus; species Pinus albicaulis. Next base: position 1,418,785,344 of record CM076572.1, on the reverse strand, counting down.
ATTAGGGTCCTACGATGTTTTGCTGGGCATGGACTGGCTAGAAAAATAGTGGACTGCAAGGAAAAGGTTATTTATTATAGAATGCAGGATGGAACACGTAAGGAGATTCAGGGAGTCAAGAAGCCATTAAAACTGCATCAAATTACAACATCCCAAATGAATAAATGTATAAGGAAGGGATGCCAGATTTATGTTATTCAGGTGGGATATGCTGAATCTAAGCAAAAATCGCCTATGATGGAAAACATACCTGTGGTGCAAGAATTCAGGGATGTTTTTCCAGAAAATATTCCTGGTTTACCTTCAAGACAAGATATCGATTTCACTATAGAGTTAATGTTAGGGGCATCACCCGTGTCAAGGGCTCCTTATAGGATGAGTGTCCCTGAATTAACTGAATTAAAAATGCAGCTACAAGAAATGATGGACAAAGGTTACATTTGTCCAAGTGTGTCTCCTTGGGAAGCATCAATATTATTTGTAAAGAAGAAGGACGGAACCATGCAAATGTGCATGGATTATAGATAGCTCAACAAGTTAACAGTCAAGAATAAATACCATTTACCCATAATTGATGATCCGTTTGATCAAGTAAAGGGGGGCATAATGTTTTCTAAAATCGATTTAAGGTTTGGATATCACCAGATCTGAATCAACGATGAAGACATATGCAAGACAACATTCCGTACTAGGTACGAACATTATGCATTTGTAGTGTTTCCCTTCGGGTTAACAAATGCACCAGCAACCTTTATGAGGTTAATGCATGGAACCTTTCATCCTTTCCTGGATAATTTTGTATTTATATTTATAGATGATATTCTAATCTATACTAAAAACCAGGAAGAGCATAAAGAGAATTTGAGGATTGTGCTGGAAATGCTAAGAAAACACCAAGTGTACGCTAAATTTAGCCAATGTGATTTCTTTAAAACATAAATCCAGTATTTAGGCCATGTTATTTCAACAGAAGGAATTTTTGTTGATCCAAAGAAGATCAAGACAATCATGGAAGGGTGAGTACCTCAGAATTTTGCAGACATCCGATCCTTTATGGGATTAGCTTGGTACTATCGAAGATTTATTGAAGGATTTTCCAGAATTTCTTTTCCCATTACTTCTTTACAGAGAAAAGGAAAATTTTTTAGGTGGAATGATGAGTGTCAAAACAGTTTTGAAAAGTTGAAACAAGTTTTGACCACTGCACCCGTGTTGAGGGTAGCTGATCCCAACAAATAATTTTAAGTTTGTACAGATGCAAGCAAAGAGGGTGTTGGGGCAGTCCTATCTCAGGAAGGCAAAGTGGTGGCATATGAATCAAGAAATTTGAAGGATAATGAAAAAAGGTATTCAACATATGATCTGGAATTAACAGTAGTAGTACATGCGCTCCGAGTATGGAGACACTACCTCCTGGGGAAAAAGTTTGTATTAAAGACAGATCATAGCAGCTGGACTAGTTACTTCAAGCAAGCTGATTTAAACTCTAGACATGCAATATGGAATGCCTTTCTAAGTGAGTTTGATATGAACATCCAACATGTAAAAGGTAAGGAGAACAAGGTGCCTGATGCTTTAAGTGGAAATTTTCATGGTGTTTATGAGCTTTACTACAATCAGCTTGAAAGTAAGTTTTTAGATCAAGTAAAGGAAGAAGCACAAAAAGATCCAGAATATCAATTCTTATGGCAGCAAATGGAAGACACTAGAAAGCAAGGAAGTACTTCTGAGTATGGAGTAAATGAGGATCAGATATTAACTTTCAGAGGTAAGGTGTATGTACCAAACTGGATGGACCTAAAAGAGCTGATAATGAATGAGTACCATTGCAGCAATTACGCAGGTCACCCAGGATACCAAAACATGTTGACTGCAATTAGAAAGGTATACTTCTGGCCTGGTATGCATAAAAACATTACCGAGTATTTAAGTAAATGTTTGGAGTGTCAGAAGGCAAAGGTGGAGCATCAACATCCCGCAGGATTGTTGCAGCCCATACTGATACTTGAATGGAAGTGGGATGTCATATCCTTGGACTTCATTACAGGCTTACCGCGAAAAAAAAGAAAAAATGACTCCATCATGGTGGTAGTGGATAGATTGAGTAAATCTGCACATTTTATACCTATGCAGTCTACTTACAAGACTGTACAGGTAGCAGAAATATTCATGAAGGAAATTTTCAGGCTGCATGGCATTCCAAAGACGGTTATCTCAGATAGAGATGTTAAGTTTACCTCAGCATTTTAGAAGACTTTGTTTAAAGGTTTGGGGACGCAAATAAACTTTAGTACAACTTATCATCCCCAGACTGACGGACAAACAGAGCGAGTAAACCAAGTATTGGAAGACATGTTGCGCATGTATGTGATGTAGCAGCCAACCAAATGGGAGAACTATTTGCATCTGGTTGAATTTTCTTACAACAATGGTTACCAAGAGTCCCTGAAGATGAGTCCTTTCGAGGCCTTGTATGGGAGGCAATGTCGCACACCCATAAATTGGAGTAGCCCTGAGACAAAATTAATGTTGGGACTCGAGATGCTTACTGAAATGGAATTAGAAGTGAAGAAGATAAGACAAAATCTGAAGGCTACACAAGATTGGCAGAAGATCTATGCAGATAAAAAGAGGTCTTATTGGGAATTCGAAGTGGGAGACCGTGTGTACGTGAGGATCAAACCCAAGGGGAGTACCTTGCAGTGGAACTCTTGTGCCAAATTGGCTCCTAGGTTCTGTGGACCCTTCCAAATTTTGGAAAGGGTAGGACCTATGGCCTATCGGCTGGCTTTACCCAGTCACATTCGAGTACACAATGTGTTTCATGTGTCCCTGTTGAAGCGTTATGTGCACGATTTGAAGCACATAATTCATTGGAAAAATATAGAGGTAGGATAGAATTAAAAATCCGGCTTGCAATATGATTTCTTTATGAGAATTTGACAAGAAATTTTACTGTTTGCAGGTAGAGTCAGATGACAAGTTCCTAGTCGAGCCGCAACACATACTTGACTGGAGGGAAATTATGCTCAGGAAGCGAGTCATCACCCAAGTTAAAGTGCAGTGGAAGCACTTCGGCCCATATGAGGCTACTTGGGAGGATGAAAAATTTGTGCATGAGGCTTACCCAGAGCTCTTTTCAAAGCTAGACTGAAACACCGAGGACGGTGTTACTTCCAAGGGGGAAAGTTGTGACAACTGCATTAAGGATAATTAATTGTTAATTATTGTTTTAAGAGAAAGACTGGAGTTATTAATTTTTTGATAAAAGGATTAATTTCATTAATGACTAATTGTGAATAATAAATTAGTTATGGGATTTAACTTCATAAAAGTAAAAGCTGATGGTAAATGTTTTCCAAGAGCTGGAAAGTGGTTGGGGACAGTTGGAAACAATTACCTACTCCTCTGGGGATAAGAGACTGATTCCAATGAGGAGTAGGGGTTCTGTTGATGGAAAAAGGGAGAGTGATAATTTTCCAAAGCTGGTTGTGATCAGTGGAATACACTCAGAAAATCCCGAACTACTTCTGGTACTGACTGGACTAGGTGTCCTAAGGTCACAACAGAAGAATCCACTGTTAACCCATACCTTTCAGGATTGGAGCACGGGGGCAAGAGGAGGACGTAATCGCCTCTCTTGAAGGTTGGGAGGACCACAACTATAGCTTACAAATTCAGATAAGTAACTGTGTGTGCTTAGAATAATTGAGTATTAAATATTTCTCATCTGGATAAGTACAGGAAACTGTTGTGTTCACCAAAATAGGGTTGTTGTTATTTGTAGGATTTTAGATTTTGAAGAAAGAGTTCAATCTCTGAGTTAATGAATTCCTATTATGTCATTTTCAAATTTTTATGGAATGCTATAAGTTATATGTAAAATGACATTATGATATTTTTTTTAAAGAAAACAGGAAAACACAGTAGTAACAGCCTACGTAAGATGTGAAAATTATATTTTATAATGAACTCAGTAGGTTTTGCGTAGCACTGGAAGTAAAAAGAAATTAAGTGGGAATTTCTAGTTATAGGCTTAAAAAGATTTACAGTGAGTTTATTTAATAGAAAAACTACATATTGCAGTAAACAAAATTAACCTGTAGAACACTATTGAAGTTTCTGTGCAGTAGTATTTTAAACTATAAAACAAAAGAATAAAATGCCTGTATTTATTTGTACTAAGAACATGAAATTCATTAATTATTTTCTTTACTGATAAGAGGAAGCTCTCGTTCAAGGGCAGGGAAAATTTTAGGGGCGAATTTTAGCCCAAGGGCGAAATTTAAGGGGTTTTAGATTTTAGTGGGGCAAATTTTTTATTTAAAACCTTTTTGTATAGTTTTGTATAATTAGTCCCAAAATTATTTTAAAAATAAATAATTATTATTATTTAGCCTAAAAAAATAAGAGCGCATAAAACATAAATGTTGGATTCGCCTCCGCATTTACTGGTCTGGACAGTTTTTATTTGTATTCGCCCTCGATTTACTACGCTGGAGCATTTTGGAACTGCATTCGCCCATGGTTGCAGGGTAAAGCTTGCCTCTGCACTGGAGTCGACAATGGAGAATTTTTCTGCGTCTGGAGTAAGACTAGGGAGTATTTTAGTTAGGTCAGTTTTGCAGCTTCTGTGAATAATCGTAGCAGAGTTTTCTTGATGGCACTTCCATTATTTCTTGCTGGAGATTGGCATGGCATCTGCTGGTTTATTGTATCTCTATTTAATTTCTACCTCCATATTAATATATCAGATGGATTCAACATGCTTTTTCATAGTTCTTTGAATTTTGTGTTGCTTCTCAAGGCAATCATGCAGCAGGGTTTGAGTTTTCATTTTTATGCACTTGTTTTTAATCCCTCTTTCATTCAACACACATATTATCTCTCGTCCTTTTCCATTTTGCTGCTGTAACTTAATTAGAGAAACTAGTCCCACTCTACAATTTTATTTACAAGTTTTTCCGTGTCCTTCGGTGCTTTCTGGGTGCTTGAGGGAAGCTTAGTGCCCTGATTCATTTCGAGTTTAAAGGCAGATGCACATACAAGAAAAACTGCATACAAACATTTTAGGAACATTCCCCTGTGGATGGAAAAGCACCAGCCCGAACAAAGAGGCATCTAGCAATGACATGGTTAGCCAGTCTATAGTTATCCCGCTGATCTGTTCATTCTTTTTAATGCATATTTTGTGATGTTAAGTACTGATATGCAGACAGAATACATAGCAGGTAGAAATTAATCAACAAAAAAGAAACGCACATTTATATAAGAAAACATAGATATCAGGAAAAACACTAGGACAATTCATTACAAGAATCCTCCTTGCAGTCACAAAGAATAGAGCAGCCTCAAGGAACATCCCGTTGTTGGGCTTCAGAAATGTCGTATTTCATCCACCTTTCCCTTCACTATTCCTTACATTTCATCATCCCATTAACCTTTCATTATATCACTTTCATAAATACATTTGGGTTTCACCTTCCTATTTTCCACTTTATTCATTTTTGTATTATAAATGAATTTATGATTAAATATTAGAAAATATACATGTTTTAATATATATCTCAAGAATCTGTGAGCTTTGTAATGTGTAGGAGAAATGTGAAGGATTAATTCTAAACTTCTGGAATATCTCCTCCACCATATTAAGGAGATAATTATGCAAGCCTATTCCTAAGGAGAAGATCATGGAGGATTTGGTTGGCATGTCTTATTCAAGATATGTGAGAGAGGTGTGGAGGATTCAAAGGGATCATGTCTTGTAATAATGGGAAAGTAGTTGAGAGTGGTTGAATGAGATGGTTAGCTTCTTCATGTATATAAGAGAGTGCTCTCTCTTCATTTGGGGGAGTTCAGGAGCTCAGGAGTTCATAAGTTCAGAAGTTCATTAGATTAGCTTTAAGAGATAGTTTTGTAATTAGGAGAGGGGGATTCTTAACTGTGACTCATATTCTTTTATTGTATGCTTTCATGATTTGTCATTTGATTCTTGTAATGTAATTTGAGATGGCGTTATTGTTGTGAGCTCACATATGTTGTTTGTCAGTCAGCTCTTCATATGTTGTATTGCTTTTCCTTTATGCAATTTCCTGCTTTCATAGATTAATTTGATTTCAGCAATTTAGATTAGATTAGTTCCACTTCGGTCCTGCATATATAGTGCATGTGCGTCGTAAGCCTACGAACCTCGGATTGACAAATTAAATGGTTGGGCAAGTACTACAACAGAATTAAAACGACAATAGTTTCACCCAACACCCGTCTCATTCCATATCACATGGAATGGAACCCATATTCCTTCCTTTGACACACTCTCTAACTGATTTAACAGGTCGAGCCCATGCAATAATAACACTATTACAAGACCAATTCTGTTCCATTACAAGAAAGTTCGGTTTCATTATCAAACACTTTCCATATTCCAACAGGTTTAATGATATTTCTATTCCTAACAACAGTTTCAAAAAAGATCATAAACACAAAAAACAAGAAGCACAATTTTTATTCATGCGAGGGTGCTGGAAGCAGAGCATTACCAAAGATTTGATAACAATGCACATATATATAATACTTTTGACAGTCTTCTAATGCCTATCTTTCCCTGCCTAATTTTATATTCACTCACACATATGTAGACTCGGTATCCTGGAAAAAAAAAAGTAGACAGTATATTTATGCATATTTTCTTGCTTTCTAACTAAGCATTTCAAAAAACAATACCAAAATTGAAAAATCTGTAGGAATTCTTCTAGAGGTAAACTATAAACATTGTTGCACATGATGTGCTTTTAATCCATACAAGGGTTTCCAAGTAATGTCAATAAAATATTTTGCTATGTTTGACAGGGCTACATCATCTTCCAAGAACATAAATAAAAATATTCCATTTTGTTTGACAGGCCTAGTACTAAGTGGTCAGAACCTAGCCTGGATGTAACTTGTATTCATTCGGAGGACATAATATATATTTTATTCTATGAAGTTCTCATATTCTTTACATGGGAGAATTGATCTTAGTTTTGTCTGTAATCATAGGCAGCACCTACACTGGAAAGTGTGTGTGACATATGTTTTGCATCACAACTCATAGGGGATATGACGGGCTCCATCCTTGATGATCCATTAGGGAATAGATACTCCAAACTGGGCTGCACTATAAGCCCACTAGAGAAAGAAGCAGATGATTACAAGATGATTCTCAAGTACCTAGAGAAGAACTTTGAGCCCATTCAATTCAGAGATGGATTAAGCAGACAAATCTCAGTATTCTTTGCTTATTGAATTCAATAATCAATTATGCAGATCATCCCTTTTTTTCTTCTTCTCATTTTGTTGTAGCAAGAGATACATTATAGACACAATGATTCCATTTTGTTTTTGGGTCTGTCTCTGCAGTCTTTTGGAGTAACGGTAGAAAACATTTTCAATTTGGATGCAAGCGCTCATCCTTACCATGAAGTTTCTAAACTGCCTAATAAAGTACTTCTATGGTGTGGTATGTTTTAATTAGCTCTTACTTTGGTTGACTCCAAATAATGCATCGGATATCTGTTTTCCATATCCTGAAAGTTATTACTGGGTTAACATGCACATACTGAGCTGCAGAGTTGGCTCATGGAAGACCTTTCAGTCAGGACTGTACCTTGAGCTTGAAAGGCAGAAAGGTCCTCTGTTTTTTCTTCAAGTGCCTGATAGTGTGTTATTTGTGTAGGCACTCGGACAAGCAACCTAGTTAGACACATAAAGCAAGGGTTTATGCCTGCTATAATTTCACTTCCAGCACCTGGTTACATGGTAAGTGCCTTTCATAGCATTAGAAATGTTTATCATCAGTTGTTTTTACAAATCAAAACTAGTTTTTTGGTTTCTATTTCAATTCTGATAAATCTATTCTTGGTGTGCAGTTTGGTAGGGGTATTTACTGCACAGATGCAGCTACCAAGGTAGCCCTGTATGGGTTCACTGCAGTGGACAGGCCAGAAGGTTTTCTCATCCTAGCAGTTGCTTCACTTGGGGAGGAGGCTATTGAGATGTACAGAGCTCCGGAGGTATGGAGATTTTACATATATATCCATGTAGTGCTTATCCATGTGATGGCTTACATTTTATTAAACTAGAATGGCGTTGTGGAATTTTCCACAATACTTGCTCTACTTTTACTCCACCCGTGATTTTTTTTCAAGGGTATTACTCTACTCCCTTGATATTTTTCAAGGGTACTTCTTTTCTTTCCCCTCCCTCCTAAATAAATGCAGGACCTTAGGACCTTAGCGCCAACATGAAGGAACAAGTCCTTTCTAACGAACGCAAGTACCTCACCTTCTAGCTCAGGTAAGTGAAGAACTTTCGCACTTCTGACTTTATATGTTAATTAAATGGGATTGGGACATTATACATATGAGAGAACTTTAGCAGTTTTGAGTTTATATTAATTATAAATTTGGACATTTAATATGCTGTAGATAGTCAACAAGCTAGTAACTCTACTATAGATTTTGTCTTACAAATAATTTATATCAATTGCAGATTTGAACATCCGAGATCCAATAGGCATGGAGTAGTCAATTATGGATAAACTGTATCTGTCCCTGTCATAGTATTGGTATCTGGGGAAGGTAGTGCATAACAAACTGGTAAGCTATAATTGTAGAATATATTACGAATATTAGACAAGACAAATAATTTATGTTAATTGCAGATGTGAACATCCAAGATCCATATTGCAGATTTAAACATCCGAGATCCAATAGGCATGGAGTAGTCAATTGTGGATAAACTGTATCTGTCCCTGTCAGAGTATTGGTATCCGAGGAAGGTAGTGCATAACAAACTGGTAAGCTATAATTGTAGAATATATTAGGAATATTAGACTGTATTAGTATTTGGAAGATTTGTAATCTTAGTTAGTATGTTAATTATAGATTTAAACATCTAACTGGCATGGAGCAGTGAATATGCCCGTGAATTAGCTAGCTAGTAAGTGTTATAAGGTAATGGGCATGGGCATTAGTACGTATTATACGGCAATGGATATTGAGAATAATTAGTATTATAGATTTGAGCATCCAGCTCTATACTCTAAAGTATTATAGGATATGTCCTAGTTAACTAATTAGGAAGTATTATAGATTCATACAGCAGCAGTCAACTAGATAATATATCTAGTTATACAACATGACATGTCCCTAAAGTTCAACATGACATGAAAACTGCTCTGGGTCTATCAGAATATCCCATAGGCAAATGGCTATCAAAAATGCACATTGACATTGACAATAGGAATATCTGCACAATAACTTGGTTTTGGTCTGTATAATATATCAAGTTGGGATGGGAAATTTACATATCAGTACTACCATGGCCTTCATGAAACTGAGTAATCTTGTAGATTTTTATTTTGTAGCCAGAAAGCATTATAAGGTTTAATGAGCCTGTGCCTGAAGCAATCCATCTCTGATCTGCTCAGCAACATCACGGACTGCACCAGGTCCATGAGGGATGAATACTGAAGATGATTTTGAAGATGCTCCTATCTCTTTCATTGTGTCAAAATAGTGTGTCACCAAGATCATGACCATCACATATTTTGCAGTTGTCTCGGGCACATTGGCTGAGAAAGAAAGTACACTATCCCTAAGGCCATCCACAATTGATTGCCGTTGACGGGCAATACCCAAACCAGACAAATATTTTTCTTCTGCTCCAGCTTCTGCTTTTTTAATTTGCAAGATTTTCTCTGCCTCGGCTTTGTGTTGTGTTGCCACCCTCCCCCTTGCAGCTGAAATCGAGATTAAATAGACAAGCTATAGGAATTAAATGGACAACACTGTAAAAGTAATGTGAAGAAAAGAGAAGACAACTAAACCAAAAATATGAAAAATTTGAGCAAAAATTGCGAGTTCATGTGTTGTTTTTGCAAGGTTATCTCTAGGAGAAGATACTGGATTTTAAAAGAAAATATACATTAGTGATGCTATCCACAAAATATAATTTTATACCAAAGAATCTCTCAAGATAAAACAGCCAGGTTCCACAGAGTATCTATTCCTTTACTTAAAATATCATAAAGAGAAAGAAATCAACGGCAGGGTGTAGTTGTGTATACATAATTCCATTCTAACTTCAATATGCCAGAGAATGCTTGCCTGCATTTATTTCATTCATTTCCTTCTTCACAGTTTCAGCGGCTACTACATCAATGATGAGAGTTTGCACTATCTGAAATCCATAGTTTGACATAGCCTGTATCCAAAAAGAAGACATGATTGCAAAGAATGCTCAAAACGTCTCTTCCAAAACCAGAAGAACCATTCACAAAATCATAACAGGCAATGCAATAGTCGTCCTTCAATATGCAAATATAGTGAAGGTATTTTCCCCACTGAATATCAAACAAGATATATGCAAGAATTTTTTATTTTGTATTCATCCTTATTTAAAAACATAGACCGAACATGAACTTTATTTTACTCTTTTCTTAGTTTTACATTTTCAAGTTCCACTTCAACTGCTTTAGCAACGTCATTATTTTGCTCAAAAACTTCATCCAAGTTCATCTTCGGGACGCTTGCCCGAATGAATGAACATGAAAAATGAAAACATGGACATGAGCTCAAATAGCAGTGCATCAGTTATGTATAACAACAAGGAACACGTTGGACCACTGGATAACCCATAAAGTATTTAAATAGACACATCACAAAACCAACTGCTAATTTAACCTAAAGCAATGCCTTAACTAACAAGTTTTCTTCTTTCAATCAAAATATTGAAAATCATCATTTCAGACCTTCAGCTGTCTAAGATCTGTCTATGCAAAATACATGAACCGGTTACCAAAAAAAAAAAAAAGGGGTGGCAGTGGTGTGGGGGGCAGGGGTGGTTGCAGTGGGGGAAAGGGAGTGGACATCATTGACGTCAGTGGAAAACAAGAGTATAATTATGTATGGGGGACATGCACAATGACAAACAATGAGGCAGAGTCCCTAGCAATTTTCCAAGGTCTCAAGATTTTGTCTCAATGCATGGAAAACAAGATTCCCATTATAGGGGATTCCTCCCTAATCGTAAACACCCCTAGCAGCAAGGAAGCCATGTCTTCATCCCCAATTTCCAGAAATATCAATCAAGCCAAGACTGTAATCAAGAAATTCAGAACGGCTGCCTTCATCCATGTACTCTGAATCAATAACTCTAGAGTGGGTCAAATGGAAAATGAGGGTCAAAGAAGGGCCTGCTAAAGTTCAGAAATTCCACAAGACAAAAGATGGTTATAGGTGCAAATTCAATTGCTGACAAGCCATAAACAGATGTAGTAGATCAGGGGCGTTTAGGCCAAGGATTTTAGCATAGCAGGTTCGCACACATGCGGCATTAGGAGCCGATAAAGGTTTCCAAGATGATGGTATTGGATTAAGTGCACTTACAAATGCCTCAAGGCCATCAAAATTTATGGAGTTTCTCACATCAGATAGAGCCAAAGTTGTTGTCATGATGGCTCTAGGGTTGTCACTTTGTAATGCCAATAGAATTGTAATGTCTGTTGCCATTGTGCCTCTCATAGTGACTCATGGATGGAGCAACTCTTTTGCAAGAATTGTTCAGGTGAGTCTCTGTATTCTTTTGTCCACCCTGAGATTTTTATGCATGGAATTTGTCTTAAGTGAATCTTCTGTCAACTATTTTACAAATTTATGGTCTTATTATTATTTACCATTAAAAGTGTTGCACCACATATAGCAGATTTTGTTTGACTCTAAGTGCAGGATCGGAGGTGTAACTATTCCACCAAAATTGCCCTGGACTTGCACCTGGCATCATCCCTTTGAAGTGCATCCTATTTGGTCGAGGCAGACCACAGAGTTGAATAGATCCATGGTGTTGGTTTAATATTCTATTGACCTCACCAGTGAACCAGGGTCCAGTTGGCCTGGCTTTTAGTATGCAGCTTTACTGATAGCATTGAGCCTTAGATATGATCTAAACTTGTAGGCTGCAAGGGATAAAACTTTCAATTTTTCTAAAATGAATCCTTTGTTGAGATAGACAAGAAATTTTACAAGAGACTTGCAACTGAACCTACAAAGTTCAATCCAAATGACATGTACGAAAGTTGTCCCATTTTGTCAATTCATTGACTTCCTGTTGTGCCTGGATTCAGCAAGATCACTCAAATTCATTCTCTCATGCTTTTGCATGAATTTGCATTTCCCCTTTCTAGGGAAGGGATGGTACTAATGAATTTATCTAGTCTTTCATTTGCTCATGTATTGAGCTAAGAACAAAACACAAACTGTTTTTTCATATGCTTTCAAATCTGATCATGTTATATTCAGTTTCAGATCAGGTCTTTGAGTTGCTGTTGAAAATATCCCCGGTAAAGACTAGAAACCCTTTGAATTGGGCAACCAGATTAATCAAAGATATATATTGAAGCATCTGACCAATATCATTAAGAATTAGCAAGTCGAGGTATATCAATAACCTTACTAGAAGGTATGTATCCTCTTTAATTTTACAGTTATGGTATTAGCACTAGCTGGGTTTGTTGCCCAAAGGTTAGCACACTTGTATTTCAACATACCCATCTCCAATCTTTCTTATGCAGCGAGCATGGTATTTTTGTGCTTCTAGACATCTTCTCTTGAATCCATGTCCTGTTGAGTCATTACTTCATAGGTTCTGGAGAAAGCATAGGCCTCTGCTGTGCATGTGTTAGTTAGAAACGGAAGCAAGAAACATAAACAAGATGGTACCAATATTGCTTTGGTTCATTGTTTTACACATTGAAGACTTGATTCATACTTTTCTATGTAGAAGGATCACAAAGGATCACAATAATGAACAGAAAATTAGAAATACTCAGTAAAGTTAATCAAAAACTCATTACCAAGACATTTATTGCTTAAATGTTGGTCCAACTTTTACAGGGGCCGCTACCTGGATGGTAACCAATTGACTATCCAAATAGGACACGGCAATTACAAGTTTCTGCTAATGCATTGCAGAGCATGTTGAATGACAATCAAGGGAGGTCACTATACCGTGATAATTGTACTCTTGTATAAAGCACATAACGAATACTAGCAAGGTGGTAGGTACTCTCTGAAGTGGGTCACGTCAGAATTTGAGTGCTCTAATGTGATCCAAGGAGTGGAGGGTGTCTACAACTAGCAGGAGAGTTTAAGCCTTCTCCATCCTTTCATTCACGAGTGGAGGATAGCCTAATCTAATTTGAGGCTTTTTTCTATAATTTGATAAGTTCCAATATTAGAGAAATAATTTGACAGATGAGCATATATAAAGAGAGCGGAAACCCCTATTTATTCAAAAGAGGGCTGAAACCCTAGTTTGAAGTGCAAACTATTTTTCAGGTCTAATTAGACTGTTATCTAGTACCAGTAATACTAATAATTTTATTCTAGACATTATATAAGTTGAGCAGGTCAGTTGACAGTACACATATTTTTTATATGGAATATACAACATTGTACCCTGAAGAAAACAAGAAAGAAAAAAAAAGTTGTGGCCTGAGAACAATATGATAATGAAATAGCTCAAGGAGATATGATCAGAATTTTATCATATTGAACTACGGAACTATGAGCTTATAAGAAAAATTGTTCATTTATAAATGAATTTATTTATATAACAAAAATATGTGTGTTTAAACTTCAGACACACCACAGATTTGGAATCTGAACCGACTCTACCATGACTATGCAATGTGCATGGCTTGATATATATCTCTACAACTAAGTATGATGACACTGATGAAGGCTTGATATATATCTCTGTTACCTTAGATGCTGCATGATTATGATTAATGTTTTTGGTACATGAACCTATGGGTCAATAATAGGAAGGGGGCAGGTTGCAGATAGCTTGATGATTATGGCAAGTGGATGAGATATGTCATTTTGATGATGTCTACCTATCAGATGATGACCCTCTCGTTTATCGATGTAAAGTTAAGATGGAAGACCTAGACTTGATGTATTATTTTCTATGCTTAAAGATATGATGATATGGAGAGTTTTATATATATATATATATATATTGTGGGATCTCTGGTGATTCTAGACAAACACCTACCATATGCCTCGTTATAAAGATTTGAATCGATCTATGAATGAACCTCATATATTAGATAGCTACTTGTTGGGATATTTTTGTGATTCTATTACCTATGGTCGAAGATACACTGCCAATTCCATGGATATTCTGATGATGGTGTGATGGGTGGAAAGAGCACAAGAAATCATAATTCCTCTGTATTATTACAATTGCCTATTTAGGGAAAACAAAACACAAGAAATACATAGTGGCTATTTATTATTTTCGAGATATTATAGAATTTCTATGAGAAATAAAGTTAAATATGTATACATTTTTGTCAACACGGGACATCATAGAAAGGTGGAAAGTGTTTTTTATTCGAAGCACATTGATGAAGCCATTATATCTAAGCGCATTGATGAAGTTGTTCTAAACTATTATCAATGTTGCCTTTATAAGTTAAATAATTATGTTTATAATTCTTAATAATCATCTCACTATCACTATTATGTTTAGCAACACACATGAGTATTGTTTCTCAAGGCAGTGACATAGAGGAGCATTGTTTCTTAATGCATAGTAATCTATGAAATGCATGGAAAATTTGAGTGGAAGGAGAAAGGCTGAGAAAAAGACAAGAAAATAGAAGTCTTAGACGTAGAAGGGAAAAAAGTAAAGTACAAATATCATATAGATCGAACCAGCCATGAAATTTAGCAAATATATAGGTTGAAAGAGCCAGGAACCTGGAAAATATGCAAGAAGTTTTGTGACATCAGCTAGACCTTTCTATTTTCTCACCAGAGAACATTAATGGGAGGCACTTTTGAGGGATGGAGAAGCAGGGAAGGAAGTCATCCTTATGTTTTGAGTGGTAGATAATAAAGGTGCCTGGAGCTAATCTATCTTTTACAGACTTGGCAATGAGAATTACACTGGTTTAAACTCCAAATAGGTTGAACTCAGGGCTTATTGTTCCTACTTCCTGGTGGTATCATAGCCTAGCTAGGGGGTGGAGTTTTACAACAAACCACCTGTAATTGGGCGGAAATTGCTTGGTGTATTTGGTTTTGCTGGTCATCCACATTGAAATCAGATAAATATGCAAATTTGTTTGATTACTTGTACGTGGTAACATAATCCTTCTGATGCATAGATTCTTCTATAAAAAGAATGTTTAGTCTGAGATGGAAGCCATAGCCTCTTCTCGAAACTACCTTTAAATGATTTCTAGAAACTTCATAAACTCTATTTCACACTCGGCTCACTCTATATGTATGTAGAGTAAGACTGGGCCAGAGCCTAACGGGTAAAATTTATTTGGCAAAATGTGAGAGACGTCGAATAGAACAAAATATTTTACCTCAAACACGAAAATGGTTTGAAACAATGAAAAATAAATTTTTGAGCTGGAGTATTACACTATTGCATACAAGAGTATTCATAAATGATCTTTCTATTGCATTCCTATCGTTTTATTAGTGCTCTATTCAAGCATTAAGATCTCCAAACGCTTGAATATTGGCCTTTTCGCTGCACCATTTTTATTAGCATCGCCACTTATTTCAACATTCTATCTCTGCACATAAATGCCATGCAAACTGGAAATACTATTATGGGGTTATGGTTTAATAATGCTGCAATCACCGTTGGAAATGGATCTCAAAGTTTCATCTACATAAAGATTTGCTTGCTACTTTATTTCCTACATGCACACTTGGTTCTGACTTCTTTTTCGATTTTCTGCAAATGATAGACCCAATCCAAAACTGTAAGTGAAAATCAAAATTTTCAATCATGATACTACACAATCAAAGTGGTGGACATGAGGTTTCTTTTAAACATTAATGAACTTTTAAAGGTAGATAGGAGGAATGCAACCCTGATTGGAGTAATACTCTGTCCACCTCCTTGGCAGGATGAGGTGATTTTGACCTTTTTCCTTTTTATGTTTGGAGAATTTTCTACCAATTGACTTCTCCTGCCACTCCAACACATCTTTGTCTCTATACGAGATGTCTGAAATTGTGACTCTGCATTCTGGACCAACCAAGGGACGTATCTCATCATCTACTCCATTAACATTTTTATTGAAATATATCGAAATGATTCATGGTTCATACCTCGAAAGATTTAAAATAATTACAACATGGTTCCTTCTAATTTTTACCAAGAAGTCAAAACATTGCCAAGCCAAAATGATCTCAGTTTATAATTTTGGATTTGAAGTATTGGAGACAGCAAAAAAGATGGATTATGAGCATGAAAAACTGAAGTCCTGACACCAAAGAAACTTTGGATTGGAAGTATTGGAGTCAGCAAAAAGGACGGATCATGAACATGCAAAGCTAAATTCCTGACAATGTTCTCTGTGCAAATCCTCGGATGAATGTGTTTCTCACTTGTTTATTTATTGTTCATATACAAAGTGGGTATTTTAGGCTTAGCTATAATGGTCAAAGTCCAATCTAGGCAATTGTTTAAAGGCTTGCGAGGAAGATTGTTTTGTAGCTTGTTTCAAGGCCTTCCCATGCATCTTTGTTTACATTATTTTGGTGGGAAAGGAATTCAAGTGTGTTCATATCATTTGACATCTCGATGGACATTGTTGTAGGAATCATTGCAAATCTATGAAAAGAATATAGGATAGAACCAAATGGAAAAATAAAGGGTCCCAATTATGCCTCCATTAGATCATGATAATCTGTGGAGTTTATTTGATGGTGCTACACTGGGTCATCCATCAATTTGTATAATTGTAGTAGTATTATTTTTGAACAAATCAAATTATATGCATGTTAAATATTCCCCAGGGTGCAGGACAAATAATCATTCTGAATTTATTGCCTCACTAACACTCTTTAGTATCCACTCTAACAAAATATCAAAAAGCTACAAGTTCTGAGAGATTCAAAGTTAGTAATTGATTGGGATAATAGGAAAATTGAGGTGGAAATGTTTGTTTGCAATCTCTTCTTTAGGACATCCAGGAATAAATACTCTGATTTGATTGGTTATTCATCTGTAAACATATCCTAAGAGAGCTCAATTCCAAAGCAATCACTCTTTCAAAGGAAGCACCAACACTTTTGACATCACTGAATATGTGGATAGAGAAGAACTAACTCAATGACCTAGAATTTTTGACCTTCAGGTCCGATCATAGAAATGGATGATATTTCTTTTTAACAACTACAAAGTCACTACTATTTTTTTATTAAATAGGAGAAAGCTTGTGCAAGGTAAACATTTTGGGAACTCTTGGAATAAATTATATGATGGAATAATCAGATTTAGTAGAACTGTGCTAGCATTTTGACTGGCTAAAATAGGCCATATGAATACTGTAGAATGGCTTTTCACATTGACACCAACTCTTTTAACAACAGGATTTTGAAAATGCTTCCTTTGGGAATGTTTTGCTCCATGTTTTCAAGATAATGAGAGTTGCTTGTACGGTCCTTAATGGCAGGTAGATGCAGATGCAAATGATCCGCACAAGGTAATTGTGGCTTCTAAAAGTGGTAAAGAGAGTTTCTGTCATACTAAATTGTATGGTGAAACAAATGCTGATGTTGATGTAACAGTAGTATGTGATAACACATCAACAGATGTGACTTCAGCCATTGAGTTTACCAATCCTTTAGAACATGCAGTGAAGAATAATACACAAACTGACCAAGAAAACCCTTATATGGTTCTTCAAGATGATGCAAAAATGAATAACTCTATCAATTCAAGTCAAAAAAGCCCAATTTTTGATGTGAAAGAACCAATCGTGAATGTAAAGGATGAAAATTATTTGGTACTGGGATACAATACCAATTCCAAAGGTTGTTCAGAACATCCTTTGGATGATGTTAATACTAGGGTGTTTTCAGTAGAACATGAAGATGGTGTCACTGACCCAGAAATGGTGGATGATCATGATCCGAGAGGCTTCTCAGAAGAATCAAATCTTAATACCATAGTTTCTCCAGAAGAGCTTACTTATGGCATTAATTCAATGCATGTCTCAAAAGCACCTGTGGATCCTGTTGATGTAGTAGTCTTGTCAGAAGAGCAGGCTAACATTGTAGGTCCATTGCAAGTTAACAATGTCCCTTCCCTTATAAAACGAAATATTTCAATATTGAATATGGAAGAGCACAAGACAATGTCAAATAGACACACAAGAAACATTGATTTCAAAGTAACTAAAAAATCTTCCAGGGACTTTCCTGTACCAATAGACCGCTGTACAGATATTGCTGTCACAAATAAAGTTGCAGCATTTCTGGAAATTTTCAGTTCCCTATCCTTGAAGTTAGTGAGGGAATGTGAAGGAAAATCACATTCTATTTCTATGATGCCCAATTCAGAAACTGTTAGTCAAGTCTCTGAATTTCATGAGAGGTGTGATAATGTAGATTTGGATACTGTAAATGTCGGGTGCTTAAATCCAAATCAACAAGATGAGGATTTGTGTGGTGAGGCTGGAATTCAGTAGGATGAATCACCTGGAAATACAGAGACAAATCTGGAAAATGCAGTTGAGTCAATTGATTCTAAAATAGGCATACGGATTTTCAGTCCATATAATCTTCCTGGAAGTACACATTGAGACAATCTAAGTATTTTTTTTCCCTCTTGTTGATGCCTTTCTTGCTCATGTTATATTTCTTGCATGCATTCCTTGTATATGTGGCCAAATTATGGAAATATGTCTCTTTCATAAAGTGCTTTTCGTTGTACATATCTTGTTTTATGTTTTTTTGCATGGTTTTGTTTGGACTGAGAAATTCAATCCACTTGCAGTATCTGTTCTTTGATGTAAGTATACTTTCTCTATTGTTAAGTAACCTTTATGTATTATCGGCAATGCTTTAGATTTGGTGATAAAAAAAACACTTGTATTAGAATTTCTAGTCGTCCTATGTTAAATAACATCATCTTCTGCTAGTTGTGGTCAAGTTTCTCAACTTTAATAATGTTACGAGTTAATACAGGAGCTAAAAGTTTAATCTTTGTAAGTATGCTTAAAACACTTATGTATCTTCATTACCATGTTTCCTAGTATGGCCTTCTTGTAGTCACTAACCTACATTTCAGTTAACCCATTTTGAGTATTCATATGAGGTTCCTTTGAAAAATGCCCGTATGATAGTTTTGCTTGAAGTATTGAGAGTTTGATACCCGCTAAAATCTATAGATGGTATTTAGAATGTGATGAACAGACCATGGAACCATGAAATTCAACTATTAACGATTTTTCTTGAGCATCTGTGCTGCTGGTTATGGCTTAAAACTATTTTTTAGTTGGGGTATGATAATTCTTTCAGCATGACTAGTAAGCTACCCTCTTAATCCACAATAATTACATTCTTGTTTTCTTTGCTGTGACAAACATCCGTCCGTTGCTTATGTGCACTTGCATACTGAATCTTGACACTGAAGAAATTACTTCTAGGGTGAACCTTTTTAGTTTTTTCCTGGTTATTGGTGGTTTTGAATCACTTGACAGTCGATAACATGCTGAGTGAACTTCTTCATGCATAAATTGAATAACTTCTAGATGAAGTTGATCATGCAGCAACATTAAGTCAATGACCTCATACAAGGCATTGCAATTTCACCATTTATTCATTCCACTATTGTTAGTCTAATTTTCCAAATTTTGAAGAAAATTAAGTTTATTTTTCCATGACTCCATACATTCAGCTTTTTTATACCTTTATTCAGCAATACATTCTATTTTCTAAATGATATTGTGGAAGCTAGTGGATGGAGTGGATCTGCAACTGCCTAATGTTATGAGATACTAATGTTGTTACTCAGCATCATATCGGAGTCATTGATGAAAAAGTCATTGATTAATAAATTTGTGTTCCAGTTTTTGGAAAGTTCTGGTAAGTTTACATTATCGCACATTTCCTTCTTTAGTGTGATTCCTTAGTTGTTTTGAGGGAGCTTTGAATTTGTATATGTAATTTTCTGCTACCCTACTTACACTAGTGATTATCACCTTATATTTTTAATATTTTGGGATGTATTTATTGCCTAGATTTGAATTGGTATGTAAACTTGCATTGAACACATTTACTGCTACTTATATATGCCTTGTTATTGGTAATGATTTTTACATTTCTTGATTATATCTTGTTTTTGTAATTATTTACATTTTGAAATGTAAAATTGGCTTAAGATCTTATCTTTCATCTACACTGTGATTCCCTGTTGTTACAACAAAACCTAGCACCCGCAAAAAGTATAAAGTCTCAATCACGATGGTGTTAGTTTTTTTACAATGCAAGAATATTACCTACTCACTTTGAGTAGCTTTTCCTTTCTCTTTTGGTTGGCTCTTCTTCAACTCAAGGGGGCATCCCTAAAAGGTAGGATTGCTAGGCTATAGAATGGGGGCACAAGGTGATTTAATAAGATGAGTGGTGGTTGTAGTGTATGAAATAGGATGAAGAAACAAAAATACACAAAAGAAAGGAATGAATGAGAAGGAAGGAAATTGGTGCCTATCAGTTATGGGCTAATGGAGCCATAAGGAATTTGGATAAATGAGAGAACTTGTATGTCACAAACAACTAATTTGAAGCAGGTCATACGGTAGAATTTTTTTGTATACCATTTTCTACCAATTAGTAGATGAAGAAACAATTTGATACATTCATCTTTAAGGTGTGTACTTGAGATGAAAAGGGCCTAATGTATGCATTTGATCCTTATGTGTTCGCTGGAAATGTGTTGTAGAAAAGCAGTCTTCAAGGGCTAAATTGCTACTCATCAATCTGTTCATAAGGTGTTGTTTTATGGTTGTAGTATGCTTCAAAATATGCAACATAGTTGATAGAAGAAAGGGAAACAAGTGCAAAAACAAATAGCCAATGTTAGGATATTTGTGGTATTCCTTTTCTAATTATGCAATATTTCCTGTTCACAGTTATGGTACGCATTAACCAAGACACTGTCAGAGAGGGCTGCATGGGCACTGACCATGGACAGAGGGTTGAATATGGTGACAATCAACGCATCTCTGATTGTGGGACCTGGTATCACATGGTGACAATCAACGCATCTCTGATTGTGGGACCTGGTATCACATACAAAAGCTCAAGATCTACCATTTCATATCTTAAAGTGAGGATGAGAGATCTGCATACCAAATAGACTCTGTTCTAGAATGTACAAATATGGTATAATAATCCCTTGGAGAGGATCTAATCTATTGGTATAGTAATCCCAATACCGTATCAGGTGTGGCAAACCGAGCACGTTTGGAAACCAAAGCTTCAGGAAACCAAACTTTGGATCAATGTGTCTTCTATCAGCATCTTTGGAACATGGACCTCAACTCTGCCCTTTGGCTCTGGATTTGGTTCTAGCTATCCAACTCTATTTCCTGGCTTCACTTGTTTCTATAGTTCGAAAATAGTTAAATTTACTATTGATTCTCAACTCCAAGCAATCTTTATATTTGGAACTATTTAATCAAAATACATTCCCATTTTATTCAAGTCCCTTTCAGTCTCAGAATTGGTGATAATCTATCTTGGTAGCTATTGGTTCCATTATTAAACCCTCACATTTTATCAAGGAAACATTCATGGGGCAAGATCTGGATGAACAATTACCTGAGATGAACAAATACAATCTGGTGTGAAGGATCTCATTTTTCTTGAGCTAGCTAGGTGAATATGTCGTCCATAGTAGGTCAAACCATATAAGACACATGATATTTGAGATTTGAAATGTTTCTCAAAGAGTGCACCACCATTAAAGCTCAGTCACTCAGCCAAAAAATCAATGCAGAGGAGACTCCAGGAGGTATGCCCCACCATTCTTTACTCGGCAATTAATTCCTCGTGATCACTAGCTAACTTAAGTTCGTCGAAGCATTCGGGTGTGCATAGCCTTTCTTGCATTTTATCTTTAGTGGTCTCAAGCAGTATGCCTGTTCTGTTCATGTCAATGCATCGACTTTAAGCTCAAATAAATTTGAAATTCAGAATAAATTAATTCACAATGTCTTCAGATGGAGGTGGCCATGATACACAGCAAAAATCAACATGATCTAGAATTCAAAATAATGTGGCAGTAAAGAAGATCTCAACCGATTTTTATTTAGTGATTTAAAGCAACAATCTGCACAACTTTTTTGTAAATGACAACTCTTAACTTTCTCCCCCTTTAGCCACTATGATCAAACCTATTATCTAAGCAGAAGCGTCGATATCAAATCAAATCAAGCGCCAGTGTTGGCTAATGCTGGGATTCAAGGTGTTCCTGGAAGATGGTAAAAAAATTGGTTAGTAGCAGAATATTTGAACATACAAGGAGCATTTTTTGTTGAATATACTCCCTACAGCTCATTACTATGTCACAATTTTATTTCTTTACAAATTTCAGGGGATGAAATAGCATGCTTTTGGAATAAGGCCACAAGTATCCTTACATAAAAGTTAGGTTATGAGGCTTTATCCTACATGGATTTGCTGCGAGAAAGACATTGATGGTAGTTAAGCATCTGGAAGATTTCTTAAATTAGAACCTTCTCCTCGTTATCTCTATCAAACAGAATTCTGACCTGCGACAATGGACAAAAGTGCTATTGGCAGGGACCAAATCGATGCATTTTCTACAAATGTTAAGGTAAATTTGTGGATCACCTCTTTATTACGTGTTCATATGTTATTTCTGTATGGCAAGATGTTCTCCAATCTTTAAATTGCCGAGGACAATTTAATTATGGGTCCCTACTTCAAGGTCTTGAGACATGGTTTGCACACACTCAATTTTGAGCTCTTCTTAGCTATATTATGTGGGGGTTATGGATGGTTGGAACAAGTGGAATTTTGAGGATCTGGCAGAATAAGTGGACGGTTGGAATAAGATAGAGAATCTGGCAGCGCATATAATTAGAATTTTCTATAAAGAAAGTTGTAGAGATAAAAAGCCAAAGGATTTTAAGATAAATCATAATGAAGCAAGGGTTTTTGATGGAGCAAGGTATTCCAGAAGATGCGGATATGGTGTTGTTTTGTTTTTATCTCACCCGTTACTCTACCTTAAATTTTGGAGCTGATCAAGGGTTCAAATAAGAGGATAGAACTATTTGCCTTGTAGATTTTTTTGAAGTCTTAGTTTGCTTTAGAAAATGATATCAAATATTTGTAGGTACCAGGAGTTTCAAAGTTGAAAATGGCATTGGTTTATTGAGAAGCGTCAAATCAAATCTTTACAACTACCAGGAGTTTCAAAGTTGAAAATTGCATTGGTTTAATGAGAAGTGACAAATCACTAATTTAGTGTTGTCTCCTTTGCTTCACAGAATTAGAGAGACAGGGTTCACTCTTTGGTCCATTGCAACATCTGTATAGAGAATGTAACAAATCATCCAATGGACTATCAAAAAAAGTTATGGCACAACATAAAGGTTTGCTCTTGTTCAAGGAGTTCAAGGGGGAAGCAAGCTTCCCAATGAGATATAAAATCCTCTATTGACTTAGAAGAACAATGGGAAGTGCTCTAATTGACTTGTAACTCTTGTTGTCATGTATAGTGTATACCGATTGCAGAAGATGGATGTGGTATGTATTTGGGGTAAATCCAATGGTTAAGTTTCAATGTATTTAGACTAGTAGTTTTGTATGAAAGCGTAGACTTTTCCATGCATATTTTGCTTTCACACTTGAAATAGAAAACACAGTTTTTCCTTGGAAAAAAAATGTGTGTAAAAGACTAAATATGTAAACAAATCAAAGATTTAGAATCCATGAAGGGGGCGTATGAAAGAAATAATTCATACTTTTGATATTTGATATTTGATAGTGAAATTATAATATGCTTTTTCTTTCTTTTGTAAGTAAGCGAGAGTTGTATTATATTATAAAATTCTGAAGATTACATTTGACTTCAAACGTGCTTGGTTTTCCACACCTCATACCGTTCCCTAACAGGTATAGAGAAATTAATTATTGTTCAATTATTGTAATCACTGAAGATTATGTATCTTCAAGATTTAAATTGGGTTGCTTACCTAATTATATTTTTTCTTTAGCTATTATGTCACAATGAAATTAATCATACATAGATACTTTCCAAATATAATCATGAATTCATTATTTATTTGATTTATTTCATAATTTGGTAACAGATTTGAAAAACCAACGGTCTACCAACAACGTCTGAATAATAAGAAGCTGACTGGATTGATGGTTGGATATGGAAACTGTGCAACCCTAAGCAGCGAACTGTAAGGGAAGGGGGGGTTTCCCATGTTACAACTTAACAACAACGATGAATGAGGCGCACAAGAAAACTTGGGGAGTTTACATGTTCAAACTATATCCATTTTTGTACATACTGTAATGTAATTTTCACTTCAAGGTTTGGATAGTTGGCAATAAGTCAATTTCCATAACGACCAACATTAAAATTTTAGCCAGTGACTAAGGCTCTCTACCATATGCAGTTTTTTTCGTTAATTTCTGATGTAAAATAAATTTCCTGATTTCTAGCAAGGACAAGAGCAAGTAAGTTGTTGATAGGCTATTTGGTGTGTGAATAAAAAGTGGGATACCCCACACTCTGGAATTGTTTTATCATTATTAAAGTTCCTCCTTTTGTTTTACCATTATGGGAAGTTGCACTTTCTCTTATCATGAGTTGTGTTATGAATGGAATGAGAAGTTACACTTTCTCTTATCCTAAACTGTTTTATGAGTGGAGTGCATAATGTTCGTTTGATGGTATTTTTATATATTGGGATGTTGAATTCTTTAATTACAAGATAAAAAATTGAATACTTTTGCCTGGTCAAACTTTTATTTTTAAATTTTTTAGTCAAGCACTGTCACCGGTCAAACTTGTGAGAGGCCACTGTTGTGAGAGGCCTGGATTGTGTAATAGTTGTGTAACTACTAGTGCCTATTGGTGATAATATGTGTGGAGGAGAGCCGACCTCCATTGTTGCATTGGACTGTGGAGGGATGAGTTGAGCTTCATGAATTTATGATACCGGCCCCTCGAATTCCCCGATCCATTCCCACGAGAAAATTTTTCCATGAGCTGAGTCGGTTTGGATGTGCGTAGCAGACAGTGAGGCACAACTGTCAGTTTGGAGGTGTGTTGGGATTGTCGTCTTGACTCTGTTTATTAGTTATTGGTGTTTTAATTTTTGTTCGACTTGTTCTGCTCATTGAAGAAATCAGCGAAGGCATGTGCCTTTGTGTTGGAGGATTGTTGAAACAAAATGATTTGCAAAGATCCCAATTTGTTGAAACTCCTCTCCAACCTCAATATCAGTGCTAGTAGTAGCATGAGCAACAACATTACACTTATCAGAACTAGAAGAACGCGTTTTCCAAACTGCACGAGAACTACTTCCCTCATGAGTCACCATGTGCCATGCTTGGTCTCAGTGGTTCTCTTCCTTCTACTCCTGGTTCAACTACCATATCTTCATTGGAACTAACAACCCGAACTCCACTAGACAACGATTCACCATTTTGTAGTAGTGATTCGCCATTTGTACTGGTGATTCACCATGTTTTTACAAGATAATATAATCTCGTGAGAGATTCGCCAAAAAATTATATATACATATTATATTATTAATAAAATCGCCTTCCATTTTTCCTATGTATCATGGGGATTTGCCTATTTATTATATATATAAATTTAGGGGGGTTCTTAAAATTTTCCCTGTTCAAGGGTATGGGTGGAACCCTAACCCAAGACCCGTCGCTTCCCTGAAGCATCTATACACGGACACATTAGGAAGGTGGTCCGGACACTGGATATTTACTTGGGAAAGAAAGAATACAGTGAAATAAAAGTAAAACTTAAATGACATGCACTCTTATATATATAAATACAGAAGGAAAATCGTATATTACAAGAAAACCTGAGAGAAGACTGTCTTCCAGGTTTAGCAATACCATATCAACATGAATGAACAAAAAGATTAAATAGGGAGTAGAACAGTACGAGTACATGCAACTTCGGGAATTAAAAACCCCATTATATTAAAAATGGAGAGAAGTATTTGTAGTTCATATAACATACGCAGTCTCATCAGATGAATTTAAATTTCAGAACAGTAATTGATTTTCCACGGTAGTTGCATTACATTTCTACCCCTGAGAAAGGAAAGAAATTCTAGAATGGAACCTATGCATCTCTGTAATATGCATGATGAGTTAAAAGTTAAGAATGGATAGAATATTTCCCCTCCTAGAACCATACTTAAAAATTAACAACAATAAGGGAAAAACTGAAGCCCCAAAGGCTTCGGCCTCCCCATAAGAATCTGCAAGATTTATATAAAAGAAAATTGTATCCTGGCAAAAGCTTCGCCAGCAGACTCAACAGCGGACAAAGCCCAAAATTAATGGGGATTCGAGTACAACTAAATGGTATCAGAGCTCTTGAGACGCTTGAAACCTCGATAGCAGAGTTTTTATGAGTACCTATGTGAGCATGCAAGGAATTAGCAAGTGTCGACGCATGTGGAACCCCAAACAGAAAACTCAATGCGAGGAAGCGGTTGATGAAATGAGGACCAACCTGAAAGAAGAACCATTCAAAAGATTAAGATATTGTAACGAATTTACTCTAGACCTTAGAATCATGTTTCTTAACTCAAACGCAAAGGAAAAAGGAGTGTTAAATCAATACCAAAGAAATTGGTAGAGTTATACCTGTGTAACGAGTTGTATTCCGACAGTAAACGCTAGTTCATAACCCTGTAACTCTGTTTAATTATTGAGTTAATCATGAGTAGATATGTATAAGGGAAATTACTTGAATTTGGTTTAGTGGGCAGAATAATTTCTTTTACCTGGAAAATTGCAGTGAGAAGCTTAGAAGCCAAAGTGGGAAGCATAACCGTAATGATGAAGGACTTAAATCTTCCCCGTGGCTCACAGTGCTCGTAATAGCGAACCCCAATACACTTTGTTGTGGCCCAAGGGCGACCTATACCTAAGCATCTTCAATCACTTCGAAAGGAAACACTAGAAGAGGCGGAGCCGAAGTTCAAGAGCCGGACATAACAAAAACAATAGTAAGTTACAGGAGCGAAAGAGTTTAACCACCAGAATAATCTCGAAAACTCATAATTCCTAGGGTTGGCAGGGATATCTAAGTGACATTCCCGCCTAAATGTTGATCGTCGATTTTCCTTCAGATAATGGTGGAGATCTCATGCATTCAACGAGGAAATCACAAGAATCATGATGGTTCTCAGATCTGTCCGGAGGTATTAATGGTAAGCACCGATAGCACTAAATAGCTTTGACGTGCCAAGTAAGTCTTGATTGTAACAAATGTAAACAAATATCCAAATACAGTTCTAAGGTTCTGTGCGGTCGAAAATAATATAACTCAAACACATATTAACCTGAACTATATAGTATGACAATATTTCTTCATGATAAGTGGAGTTAGGTTATACGTTTGTATAATTTAAGTGATATATGATTTATATAGTCATAAAATTGAAGAAACTCAAATTTCAAATAGTAAACCATGGTAAGCATGAATGGTAAGATATAATAATCTTAATTAGAATATGGGAAACAAAGTATTTTTTTTTCCATGGTTAGGCATGTTACATATATATAGAATGAATGTTACATATCAACTCCATATTAAAAAATGAATGAATTACAAAACTCACATTACCTAACAAACCATATATATATATATATATATATATATAATATGTTACATGTCAACTCTATAGTAAAAATTGAATGAATTACAAATATTTTGAAGTAGTAAAGGAATTACATATCTCTTTAAAATTAGAAAGTAAATTAATTTTTCCTTTAATTTCAATTACTTTATATCTATATAAAGTGGATGTAAAATCAAGGTGGAAATTAAGTGTTTTGCTTATAGACCACATTGATTTTCTTTTTATTATTACTATTCTTTAAAATTGTTATAGTAAATATTATTTTATTATTTTCAAATGTAACATTATGTGACAACATCTCCCTTATAGTGGGTTGTGGAGAGATTTTGATACATGTCCAATCATATTTAGAAGTAGAAAACAATTTTGAGAGATTAATACCCCTCATTATTCAAGCCATAAGTTATGTGTGTGTGTGTGTGTGTGTGTGTGTGTGTGTGTGTGTGTGTGTGTCAACTCCATATTAAAAAATGAATGAATTACAAATATCCCAAAAAAATATATTAATGAAATAAGAAAATTATATATATATATATATATATCTTTCTCTCCTCTCTCTCTCTATATATATATAATTTTATTATTATTATTAATATTTGTAACTTTATATATCAATTCCATATTAAAAATTTAATAAATTATACCTATCCCTTACAGTGAAAAGTTATATATATATATATATATATATATATATATATATATATATATATATATATATATATATTAAAAATTCAATAAACTACACATATCCCTCAGAATGAAAAGTAAAAATATAAAAACACATTCCAATTAAATTACTTTATTTTTCTTCATATAAACTTGATAAAAAAAGAATGTTATCTAACATGGACATTAACATTTTTTTTTTGTTATTAGTATATTTTTATTTTAACTATCACATGGAAACACCCTAAAATGGATAGCATATCATGTAATATCATTTACGTGGAATTACATATTAAGTAGTGAAAGAGTTACATATTTATTTAATATTAAAAAGTAAATTACTATTTTGTTTACTTTCAATTACTTAGTCTTTATATACAATGAATATATAATTAATGTAAAAACTAAATAATTTTATTTATGGATGACAATGATTGTTTTTCCAATTACTATGGTTGTAAAGGACCTCTGCAACAAAACCATTTTACAATTTACAATAAAAATATATAAAAAATCTATACTACACAATTAACATTAATTAAAAAAAACTAAAACTTATTTTTAACCAATAACCCAATTGAAATTATTATATTGGAAAACAATGTCTTCTCAACAAAATTTAAATTTTTCAAATGAGGTTATTGATTACATCATCAATTATATATATATATATATATATATATATATATATATATATATATATATATATATATATATATATACACTTTTAAATCTGTGTATATGAAGGAACAATTGAGGCTTCAAAATTTAGGAAACATAAAAATCTAATTCATTCAATAAAAGTTTGTAATAATTATTTAATTAAATATATGTGGAATATTTTAACTAATTCTACTTTTTAGTGAATAAATAAAAAAGGTGGACATTCATTAGGGGAATTTTGAGGTCTAAAATGGGCCTCGTAAGGAAATTATAAATAAATAGCTAAACAAATAAAATAATATTTATGAATTTGCAATTCATTTTTTGCACCAAAATCCATGTAACCATAGTTAAATTCAATTCAAAAGTTGTACCAAAATAAAATTAATAAAAAAAATGTATTGATGTGACTATAAATAAGAATGATCTTTTCAAGAAAAATTCATTATCATTGAACAACTAATATATTTGTTCTTTGTACTTAAATAAATTAAAATAAAATATAAGTATAAATTTATAAATTCTTAATTATATTATATGCTATTAATTAAAATTTATATTATTTAAATTGTATAATAACATGTAATTAATATACTATATAATATAATATAATAAATGTATAGGGATATGTATTGTTTCTTTCAAGAAATATGAAATGACAATAATATATTTTTATTCAAAAAGTGTGAAATGACATTTATTATGAGTACTTTACTTTGACTTTAAAAATACTTAGAGCACTACCATGGTTAACCATGAGTTTTTATCCACCATTGAGAATGTGACACGTAAGTACCTTTAACTCAAGAAATGCCACCTCAACCATTAAGAATGATGTCATCCCCTAAAATGTGATTGGTTCTCATAAAGTGAATTTTGATTGTACATTTTCCTTAGGAGGCCCATTTTAGACCTCAAAATTCCCCTAATAGAAACTTAAAATCAGCTATATGTAGATATAAATAGTCATTTTTATGGAGACTCTAATATTGTTAGTGAGAGTTTAGTTTAATATTGGCTTCTTGAGTTTCGATGCAGTAGGGTCAAGGACCTTGGTTCCCCTTAAATTGACATTATCTCCTTTGCATCACACATAACTATTAGTTGAATGTATGATGATATTGTCGCTTAATCGAAGGGCCTATAAGAAGGCCTCCAAATTTGGTGTGTTCCTCGATCATTCACAAATTTGAAATTGTTAAATGAATTATGTTCAAGGAAGGCGACTGTACCTCCTAGGTGACTTGATATAATTTCCACAATGAAGATGGAGTAGTTTGTCTGGCATGATCCTGTGAGTGCACCTCCTGAAATTATGAATTGTGTGGTCTGTCCTCATATCTCCTTGAAATATGTTAGTTTTGGCCTAAATCAATCCCCTAGTAGTCAATGCCCCCCTCTGGATCCCTTTTCTCTTATCTCTCCATTAGGTGCCTATGTTTTTCCCAGATTTTGGCATTATCCTCCACCCTTGCTAGATCTCTTCCTGAAACAACAATACCCCTATACTCCTTTCGACTTCCTCAACAATTTTGTTTATTTAGAAATGTGAAGTGGAGGTGGTCAAACTCGTAGGTATCTGGTGTATCCACCTCCACCTATAAGAGAAAACCCTATATATTAGAGGAAGTGCATTAAGTGTAAGAAAGTGGAACCATCCGATAGTACTAGGAAAGGATATAGAGTTGAAAAAAATTATGATGATGGAGAAGGAAGTCATGGTACATTGTTTCACTAGTAAAAGAATGCCTATGGTAGTTCTCAAGTGCTAGATTGAGAAAAAAATTGAGCCCCTCCTTAGATAACCTCCAAAACTCCTAATCCCAAAAAAGGGATGGATAGGATGGCTCAAGTGTGAGGAGACAAATGAAAAAAATATATTGGATAGTCATTGTTTTTGGGGCTCTCAAACCCTCTATCTAAATCCTTAGACAATCCATTTTGATGCTAGACCAGAAAAATATGCCTTCATGCTTATTTGGGTAAGGCTTCTTGGTCTCCCCATAATATTTTGGTTGATGTATGTTTTCAAAGAAATAGGAAATACCCTCAACTTATTCTATAGGGAAGAATACTCCTATATTTAGCCTACTGGTTATATGGGAATGGATAGAATATTTGGTGGGCCTGAACTTGAAGAAAGGGCTACCAACTTCAATATCTATTGGCTCAAGTTCACTTAAACACCAATAAAGTTTGGAATAAAAAGGAGTTCCCTAAAAACGCACTCATTTTCATGCACAAAAACATCTCAGTGATGAGTGTGCATTCGGGGAAAGCTCAAAGCACTAGGTCAGGAAATATCACATGTTCTTAGAATCTCTTCAAAATCCACAGGTTGAGACCAATTCTTCTCCCACTAATTCAACTCACGTTTCCTTGATTCACATGGGCTCTTGTACCCTATATAGACTCAAGGCTTGCAGGACCCTCTAAACACGAACACCACCCCCATCAACTTCACCTCTAGAGGGTCATCCGTCAAAATGTATGAAACCAACTCTCGAATCCCCTTTTTCCTAAATTTTTACCATAATTAATTTATATTCTAGATTTTTTACCTCTAGGCCCTTGACCTTTGTTACTGATTTTCAAAAATTCATTGTCTGTGGGTGCTTCACTCATCTCCATGAAGCCCTTCTCTCTACATAATCTTACCCCCCCTAGTTTCCTACCTAAACCTTGTTGTGTCCTCTATATCCCCTTTGGTTGTCCCCATCCCCTCTCTTCCCTCTCTTCCCCCCCAGTAAAATATTATCTAATTTGTTTTTCCCCTCTTGTCTACCTCCTTGGACTCATCTAAAGCTTTTTGAGTTAAACCTGTTGGTGGACTAGGGACATCCCCAAGAGGCACAAAAAAAGTCAGAGGAAGAGGTAGGAAATCCTCTCTCTCTCTATATCTCTGTTATCTCCTCGTAATTCCAGCAGATTGGTGAGACCGAAGCTGCGGGGAGAACACTTGAACCACTTTGGGATTCTAGGATCTAGCCCTTCTGAATCCAGAGAGGGATCTCTCTATAAGTGCAAAGATTGATTTATCTTTAAGGCTTGAAATGTGATATTAGGCTAGTTATGAAGAGAAAGGTTTTTTGTTTGTTTGGTTGGGCAAATATATATGAAGGTGAAGGAAGTCTAAATGAAGGGTGAAGATGAATGAAAGTGAATATTGATTCAGCTAAGAAGATAGGAAAAAAACAACTTCAATCCATTGGGCTATGGAGTCATAGTAGGGTTTAATTGAAATGACAAGGTTCAAGAGTGGTCCATGGGGCAAGTCATCTATGTCTAAGGATCTCTTTAAAGTTGATTTTATGGAATGAAATGAAACAATAAGAAAGGGAATTAAACAAATGAAGAACAAAGAGCAGCCTAAGATCAAGTAAGTACTTTGAAACTATCCTGCTTTTGGCATACACTTAAGAAAGACATAAAAGCAATCTAAGATCAGGTAAGTACTTTGAAACTAGCCTGCTTTTGATGCACTTTCAATAGAAAACATTTAAAACACAAAAAGAATAGCTTAAGATCAAGTAATGACTTTGAACCTATCCCGCTTTCAGCATATTCAAGGGAAACTTTTCAAAGCAACTGTTGGAGAAGAAACTAGAAGACAGGGCTCACCATAAACTTCCCTAGCTGCACTTTACTTAGTAAACTTATCAAGACAACACATAATATAACAAAGAATAATCTAAGATCAGGTAAGGACTTTGAACCTATCCCGCTTTCAACATACTCTTAGGGAAACTTTCAGACAACCTTGGAGATAAAACTAGAGGACAGGGCTCACCATAAATTCTCCCTAGTCTAACTTTACTTGGCAGAAACTAAAAATAACATTCAAGAACAATGTTTAGTTTAGACAGTAGGACGAGGGAACGCCAGCATTCCTAACTGCTTGGACTGAATTGAATCATTCTTAAATACACAATTTTGGAAGAAAACATGTAGATAAAGCTTATCAGTAAGAGCAGGGTACCTTTGACAGTAAATCCTAACTTTATAATTGTTGTTCTTTATCAGAGAAGATGGACAAAATGGAAACAGAAATAAAATAACAATTTACAATAAGAAGAACATCACCGTTGACATAGACCAAGATCCCATAAATCAACTTGTATTTGATACTTCAAACCAGTTACAATCTTCAAGTCCAATGGTTCTCTACAACTTCAAACTTCTCATCTCAACTTAGGTATCTTCAATTACAAACAGAGCTTACAGCAGCTTCAGTAAACTATTTACAGGCAACAGATATGCAGTGAACAACTTTTACAATGTGCTCCTCAAGAAGATTTTATAGGAAAATGAGGAGGTGGGATGAGAGAAAAGATCTATAAGCTCAATTAATACATTTTAATGCTTCTCGGCCTTTGAGGGGCTCAATGGAGAATATACAGGTATTTCCTCTATATTAATTAGTTTACATTAAGTATTTGATCTTCTTAGCAGAGTTTGTTGACTTTTAAAATTCTTTCTCATCTTTGTAATAACTCTGCTGACAGTTTCTAATAATTTCTTTGATCTGAAATAACTGTTCAGGTGCTTTGAGGGAAATATCTTCTGTTCTGGTAATAACTATGCCTCTTTTGAATGCTTTGAGGCAGCAGGTGGCTCTTGGTAGTTGAGAGGATTCAATTAGCCTCTGATGTGGCAGTGGAGGCATTCTCGGTTTGGTAGATATTATTGTTTTGACCTAAAACACGACTAATTTGCTTTTGATTTGTGTGTTAGGCATAATTAGGCCTGGATTCTATCTCTGTTCTTTAAACTGTGTTTAATTGAGTGGATTAGGTTTTTGATGGGTGTTTTATTGCTGTAATCCCTTAAAACTCTATAAATAATCTTCAATCCTTCACTTCTGCTGTGACTAAAATCCTTTAACACTGATACTCTTTGATTTATTTATTTTTGCAATGTCTTGTTGATGTGCAGGTGTTACAGGGGCTTTTATAATGGTGCCAGTGTTCATGAAGCACTAGCAAACTTGGATGGGAAACCCTATGTAACAATATCTTTGATGAATAGAGGCCTGGGGATCGTCATCCCCGGCCTTTGTTTTTTCTTTTAACATAATGGAAACAACCATTGAAACCTGCAGAAACCAGAAAAAGTTAAGAAAATCCTGCGGGGGAGGTTAAAACTGCTTCAAGGTTTTGGTTAGATCGTGGCCGTTGGATGAAAGCATCCAACGGCGGAGATTGAGCGCAGAGTTTAAAAGGAGAGGCAGTTAGATGAATGGTGCAAGAGATTAAGTCTGGGTCGTTGATCTGTGCTGATCAAAAGTCGAGATCAATAGCAAATATATAACGTGGAGGGGTCACTTTATAATGAAACGACAGAAAATATAAGCAAAATGGGCAAAAAACCTTAATCGGCAACGAAAAAGGAATGGAGGAAATTTGGGGTTTCTTGAAGGATCCTGGGCCGTTGGATGAGATCGGCCACAGAGATCAACAACGAAGGTTGATCGATGAAGTCCCTTGGAGGATGGCAGAGGGCAATGGTTCAATGGTCAGATTGAATGTGAGTCGTTGATCTGCAGATATCAATGGCGGGGAATGCAAGCGATGAAATGAAATATAAATGGGGCAAAGTGGTTTCGGTTGAAGAAACCACTGGTTTCACGCTGCAAAATGGAGGAAGGGCGGTTTTAACTTTTTGAACGCGATATACGTTACTGGCCGACACGTGGCCTTTTGAAACCACCTACATCGCGTAAATTTAAATCATTAACGTTCGGGCTTAATTTTACATGAAACTGTGTGTTGGCCGTTAGATCTAGGGCATTAGATCGAACGGTCGAGAGAAGAGCGCGATAAGACAAGATGCAAGGATGGAAAGAGGTGGGGCAGGGGAAGGCGGTTTCAATCTTGACCGTCCGATCATACAAACGAACGGTGGAGATAAAATCTCGGGGTTAATGTAATAATATATGAGGCGAGGGTCAGTCGGAAAATGAGCGGAGATTTCCCCAAAAAAAATTATAAAGCGGGGTTCGTATAAAATTAACCAGGATTGCGGGATTCAATCTGGACCGTCGGATGGTATGCAATGGATGGCCCAGATCTCATCGGGGGTCGCCAATCGGCGGGGGAGAGAGGAAAGGGCACCGATGCGATTGAACAAGGACCGTCGATCTGAGGATCAGATTGACAGTGGAGATTGGTTTAAGAATGCCAAATGCGGATATGATGGGCTTTGGGGAAGAACAACGTGGGCCGTCGGATCTGGGTTTGGCGGGGGGAGATTAACGATTGAGAATCGATCAGGAGGTTGCCAATAGGGAGGGGGCGATAAACTATTAAAATGTGACCAATGAAATCTCCGATGCGAGATTGCACAAGTCATTGATTGGTTTAAGATCAACGATGGAGGTTCTCCCAACCAATGAATCGGCGGGTTACGTTATAACATAAAAAACGGGGTATTTTATGAAATAAAAAGGGAAAATCGCATTGGGGAGGGTTTTATTTATATGTTTAGCGCCTGATTGCGGGGCTTTCGGTTTTTCGAAGAGGCAAAGGGATCGGGGGTTATAATAAAGGGGCTAATCACATCGGGGGATTTTAACGCAACAAAAGGAATGCGCTCGTCGACAATTCCGATTGCGATAAGCGCTTCGGGACTTTAACTCTTGGTCCTAGGTGTGGGTTTATGGTGGGGAAGTGGTTTAGGTCTTAGCCCAAAGGGGCTTAAGGCCTATAATGAAAAAATGGGTTTTTTTTATGATTTTTCAAGGTTTTCAAAGGATTTTGAGGGTTTCGGATAAGGCAAAAAAAGGAGTTTTAAACCTTATCAAAGGGGTTTTAATGAAGGGAAGAAGGGAAATGAGGAAAAATAGAGGGATTTCATGAGGTAAAAAGGGGATCAAAAGGAGGTTAATTAGGAGTTAAAGGAGGTAAAATGATTGGAAAATGGAGTTTTTGCAGCAGTATTTTCTTCAGGAAAACAACAAATTTTCAGAATTGAGAGGGAAACAGCAGTGAATATTAATCAAAGGATAGGATATCTTCACAAGACTTCAAGAACTAACAATTTGGCAATAAAATTGTTTCTTGAAGGCATCAAAAAATGATTTAGCCACCATTTGATATGACAAATTTTATAGGTGGCAAACAATGGCTCCACATGGGGAT
This sequence comes from Pinus albicaulis, assembly GCA_034641835.2. Classification (NCBI taxonomy): domain Eukaryota; kingdom Viridiplantae; phylum Streptophyta; class Pinopsida; order Pinales; family Pinaceae; genus Pinus; species Pinus albicaulis. The sequence goes on along the minus strand of CM076572.1, from coordinate 1,418,749,119 downwards.
GGTGCCTTCTTGAAGGCATCAAGAACTTCAGACTTGAATTCCCTGGGGGGCTGATCAGTGCCTCATTCATTGGGCTGCAACTTTCTTCACTTGGATGATCTTCTTTTGCTCTGATAACGTTAGAAGCCATGAAAAACAATGGAACTCTATCAAACAAGCTTTCTACCTACCCAATCCTACTGATCTAACATTTTTTCTTCTTTCAGAGTGCATTTGGATTGGCAACTCTTTTACAAACATTTTATTCTTTTGAAAGTAAAAAACTAATCTAAGTCTACTTCTTATTTCTCCATGAACTTAGATTAAACAGTTGAGTTCATAAGCTTCTCTACCTAACTACTATCTTTTAGGATTAGACTGTCTAACAGATTTTATTCACTAACTTCTAAAACAGAAATTTAAAAGCATACAAGTCAGGATTGAACAGTCTAACTTGTTGTTGATCTATGGCACAAAAACAAGTTGCACATAGATATTATTTTGTAGAAAATTAAATCAAAATGGTGAAGGCTTAAGATCTAAAAGTTTTAAGCACATTCTTATCTTTTCTTTAGCTCTGTTTTTGAGTTTGTTTGAGTTGTTTTACATTCCTTTCTGGTTCGAGTTTTTGGCTTATTAGAACCAGTTTATCTCTGTCTTTGACTCATGATTTAAACAGATTAGAGTCATTCTTCTTTTGAGATCTTAGGTTTGGATTTTGAGCTTGTTTGAACCTTTATTTTCTATCCTAATCTACCTAACTGATAAGCCAAGATTAAGCAGTTTGGAAAATCTAATTCACTAACCTATCAGCAGTCAATTTTAAAACTAATTAGTCATGATTAGGCTGTATGAATAACTAGGAGTGTGTTTCTTTAGGAGTGGCATTTGAGCTTGCACACTTTCAGATTTTGTTTCTCTTTTTGGTATGGGGCTATACCTTTCTTGTTTTTACAATCTGCCCTCTTTTCTATCTTCTATTGTTTTTGTATTTTTCTTTTTTCTTCAAAACAGAAAACAACAACTAACTAAAATGCTCAAAGGATGAGATTTATTGACATTCCTATCTACCTTATTCTATCTTGGAATATTTACATCTCTATATAGTACAATAGGGCCAATGTAGCCAATTGAGTAGTGACAAAGAAGAGTAGAGAAATTGGCTACTAGTCAGAAGTAACCATAGTACTTTTTGAAGGTTAATCTTCAAGACCAAGGCTATCACCGAAGGTGACAGCTTTTCATGTGTTTGGCTCTTGTAAAGGATCCATGCTTGACAATTTGAGCCAGTTGGGACTTCCACACACTCTTCCAAAGGATCAACAAAGAAAAGATGAAGATTCTCTTCTTTTTGGCCCTTCATGTCTAGTAGATTGTTTGCTTCCAAGACATCAGCTTTGAGAAGTGTATCTTCAGTATGTTGCTTGGAAGCATCATCATTATTAATCTGCAAAAAAACAAGTAGTGAAATTTCTTCTTTCTCTAAACCTATGCTTGCTTTCGATGTAAATTCAGGTTCTTTGGATGATAGATTGGTATCATCAATGGGAGAAGGTTTCTCTTGAAAAGATGGTACATCCTCAGCAGGATAGTCTTCTATTTGTTTTTCTTCCCCAAAGGCTTGCCAGTACCTTTCATTATTTGGGACAGCTGGTCTAAATTTTTCCTGAATTGTATATTGTTTTCTTTCCCAAGGTTTTAGACATGTACTAGCAACAAGGGCTAATCCACTAGAAAAACTGTTTAGGGCTTTAGTAACAAGGATAAGTTGGAATTCTTTGAAATATTTTAACAAATCCATGGCATCATTCTTATAAGCTTTAAGTCTGGGATGTTCAACCATGCATTCTTCTTTCACTTGCCTAATTACCAATTCTGCACTTCCATGAACTGTTATCCTCCGGGCTCCTGATTTCTTCAATAAGTGGAGTCCTCAAAGAAATGCCTCATACCCTACTATGTCACTTGTGCATTGAAAGTTAAGTTTATATGAATAAGCTTCTAAATAATTTTTTTTTGTATCATAAAGCCATATTCCTGCACCTGCACCAGGGAAACTTTTAGGGGCGAATTTTAGCCCAAGGGCGAAATTTAAGGGGTTTTAGATTTTAGTGGGGCAAATTTTTTATTACTGATGACTATCAAGCTGCAACTTGATAGGGAAGCTCCAACTTCTTCAATTTATCAAATTGAAAGTTTGCTGATTTACCTCAGATATCAGCCCTGTTCTGTAGCTTCTCCTTCTGTTCTACTTTTCTTAATCTTCTCTGTCTTACTCTTCTATATTCTGCCTTCTCTCGATTTACTCTCTCTTCATTTAAAAAAAAAACTCTCTCTCCATATCAAGATGATATTATTTATAGATTTCCTCACACGACTGTTTGTATTCTGCTTGGAATTCGAAATGGAAAGTCATGTCTCTTTGCCTTCTGCCTTCTTACTCCTTTTATTAGCTTACTCAGAAATTATAACTGTAGGTGTCAATTTTAACATTACAGTGGGAATTTGTTTTCTCTCGGAGACTTTCCAATGCATCACAAACAATAAAAACAATTAAAACATTTACATTCGAATTACAATGTGAACTCCAGCTCACTCATTTTCTCTCTTGGCTTGCTGCGCATTTGCCTTTTCTCTAACTGTCTCTTTGTCCCTTTCTCTTCTCTGTAAGCCTTTCTGTTCATGGCTGCTGCGTAACTCCTGAATTTATGAACTGCATTTTTATTTTATTTTTATACCGGCGCTTTATATATAAATGAATCTGCTGACTGTAATTCAATCCTTTACACGCAGCAAGTGTCTTGTTGATGTGGCGAGTTCCGCAGGCCGGAACATACATATATTCCAATTGTATTACATTAATAATCGCCCTCCCGTTAAGCTGAGGCCCGTGGGTCTACAGACCACGCGGCATGTTTTAATACAACCGCAACAATGTAATATATATACATATAACAACGCCCTTTCATATATACAAATAAGTAATTTCAACTCTCGGCATACATACACACTTCCTTTTTAAATAAATTCTCAGCGTAATATAGTGAAGACATATTAAACATATAAGAACTCCTTTTGGGCCCACTTAACACACTTCCCGATGCAATGAGTCTTCTCTGAATGCTATTTATCGCTTCTGCTCCGATTCCGATGCAAATCGGCGATCGCAAATCGCAATGTTTGAATGCCAAACCGGTTAATTGTTCCACAGTCTGATCCGATTCAATCGGATATCGCCAATCGCCTGAATTGATATCACTCAACTATTGCAGCTCCAATGTGCTCCGATTTCGATTCAATCGGAAATCGCCAATCGCCTGAATTGATATCACTCAACTATTGTAGCTCCAATGTGCTTCGATTGTGATTCAATCGGAAATCGCCAATCGCCTGAATTGATATCACTCAACTATTGCAGCTCCAATGTGCTCCGATTGCGATTCAATCGGAAATCGCCAATCGGTAATTGCAATGCGCTTCCACCTTTGGACTCTTCACATTTCCGATCCGATTGGGGAGGGGTCCCACCTTATAAAACTTTGTTTTATGTGCTCCATAATATATATGCCTTGGACCTTTGGTTCTTTTGTTTTCAGGATTAATAATATGAAACTTATAATAAAGCGCTCCTTTTGTATATATTTATGCTTTGACCTTTGTTTATATAGATATAAAGCGCTCCGCTTGTATATAACTTTTATATATATATATTTTGCCGCTGGAGTGAAGCGATTCCCGGAATTATGTTTGTATATGTTATATGTGCTCCGCTTGCATATAACTGATATATATGTTTATATATTTTGCCGCTGGAGTGAAGCGATTCCTGGAATAATGTTTGTATAAGTTATATGTATAATGCCGGTTGGAGAGTGCGATTCCTGGAATTTTATAACGGCTCTGCTTCTGCCTCTACCTCTGCTGCTCCTGACGCACTGCCTCTGCCTCTATTGCTGCACCGGTTGGAAAGTGCAATTCCTGGAGTATGGTTCTGCATTATATGCGTAACGGCTCTGCCTCTGTTATATTCGCTTCCTCTGCCTTCATTTGCTTCTTTGCTGCCTCCATTGTATTCACTGCCTCCTTTGCCTGTTTCTGCTTCAGCACTGCCTCATTTTCTTCAGCGCTGCCTCCTTTGCTTGAGCGCTGCCTCCTTTGCCATCAATGACAATATTTCCAAGAGTCTCCCCCTTTGGCATTGATGGCAATCCACTTTCTCTGTTTGCTTTCTCTTTCTCTTGTTGCTTGCTCTTCCTGTTTGCCTGTTCTTCCTCCTGTTGTTTGTTCTTCCTCCCCCTTTGACATCAATGGCAAAGGACGACGCCTCATCTCTCTGTATGGGTTTTGTCGTTGCATTTCCTTTCTCTGAGTTACGTTTAGGTCCTCTTCTGCTGAAATTGGACTATGTTGCTCCAGAGTGATGTATGAAACTTGTTGAGAGAACACTTTGGTATAGTGAGCCGATATATGTTTTATAGCTGTGATTCATTATTAGTGCCTGTAATATGTGCTAGATTGCAGACAGAGATGATGCATTTTACGATTGAAAGGTTCTTGTTGCTTCTGAATGCTGATAATCTTGATAATGCTGATCCTGTGGACTTGTTTTATGCTTATCTTGCTGGCTGTTCTCCCCCTGGAATGATATCTTCGTTTTGTTCTCCCCCTGAGACTGTACTTTCTCTTCACATTAGAGAATAGTATCTACAGATACTACCCCTAGTTTGTCTCTCAAGTATTCGAATGGTTCTCTGGCAAGTGGTTTGGTAAATATATCTGCTATCTGTTCTTTCATTGATACATAGTCCAGTTTAACTATCTTTTGAGCCACTTGTTCTCGGAGAAAATGATACTTGATTGGTATATGTTTAGTTTTTGAATGAAGCACAGGATTTTTAGATATACTTATAGCACTTGTATTATCACATTTGATTGAGATAGGTTCATTAATTCTTACCTTCATGTCTTGAAGTGTCTGCTTCATCCACATGACTTGTGTGCGACATGCTGCTGCTGCTATATATTCTGCTTCAGCTGTAGACAGAGAGATGGATGTTTGTTTCTTGCTTAGCCATGCCACCAGACTTTCTCCTAGATAGAATGCACCTCCACTTGTACTCTTCCTATCATCCACACAGCTGGCCCAATCTGCATCTGTGTATGCTGTCAAGGTGAAGCTTTTTCCTTTAGGATACAAAAGCCCATATTGTGCAGTTCCTTGTAGATATCTGAGTATTCTTTTTACTGCCAGAAGATGGTTTTGTTTTGGTGCTGCTTGATATCTTGCCACTAGTCCTACTGCTAGCATGATGTCTGGTCTTGAGGCTGTCAAGTACAGCAGGCTTCCTATCATGGATCTGTAGAGTTTTTGATCTACATCTGCAGACCTATCATCAGCACACAACTTGCATCCCGTGATCATGGGGGTTGTCACTGGTTTGCAGTCCTCCATTTTGAATTTTTTCAGCATTTCTTTTAAGTATTTTTCTTGAGAAATGAATGTGCCAGTGTTCTTTTGCTGAATTTGCAGTCCTAAGTAGAAATTGAGTTCTCCAATCATAGACATTTCAAACTCTGTTTTCATCTCATCAGCAAACCCTTTTGCTAGTTCATCTTTGTTGCTTCCAAACATAATGTCATCAACATATACAACAACAATTAGGAGTTCATTTTCATGCGCTTTTATGTATAGATTGTTGTCTACTCTACCTCTCTTAAAACCCTGTTTTTGCAAATATTTGTCCAGTCTTGAGTACCAAGCACGAGGAGCCTGTTTCAGTCCATATAGGGCCTTCTTCAGTCTGCACACATAGTCTTCTTTTTCTATCAATGAGAAGCCTTCTGGTTGTTCCATGTACACTTCTTCTTCTAGATCTCCATTAAGAAAAGCAGACTTTACATCCATTTGATATACCTTGAAGTCTTGATAGCATGCAAATGCCAGGAACATTCTGATAGCTTCCATTCTGGCTACAGGGGCAAATGTTTCATCATAATCAAGTCCTTCTATTTGTGAGTATCCTTTGCAGACCAGCCTAGCTTTATTTCTGATTACTTGTCCTTGCTCATTCATTTTGTTTTTGAATACCCATTTTGAACCAATGATATTTTTCTCAATAGGTCTAGGAACTAGTTCCCAGGTATTGTTCTTCTCAATTTGGTCCAATTCTTCATTCATTGCTTTTACCCAATACTTGTCCTTGCTGGCTTCTTCAAATTTCTTTGGCTCAATTTGTGATAACATGGCTATGTATACTTCTTCTGTTTTTTCTGTTAGCTGCCTTCTTGTCTCGACTCCTGCTTTCTTGTCTCCTATGATCTAATCTTCAGGATGATTCTTCTGAGTGTATCTTGAGGGGGTTTTCGAGCTCAGCTCTGCATCATCTGTTGTCTTTCTTGTTTCATCATCATCCTTGTCTTCCTCTTCATGGTTGTCTGATGGACTGCAGCAGTCTATATTTCTTGTATTGTTTGGAAGTTCTTCATAAAATCTCACATCAATACTTTCAACTATCTTCCGAAGGATCTTGTTGTAGCACCTGTACCCTTTGCTTTTGGAAGCATATCCTAGAAAAATCCCTTCATCTGCTCTTGCATCAAATTTCCCAAGGTTTTCATCATTATTCTTTATGTAACATTTGCTACCAAAGACTCTGAAATGTTTTATTGACGCTAGCTTTCCATGCCATAGTTCATATGGAGTTTTGTCACTGCTTGGCCTTAAGTGAGCTTTATTAAGGATATGTACTACTGTGTGTACTGCTTCTACCCAGAAGGTTTGAGCAATGTTATTCTCTTGCATCATAGCTCTGGCTATTTGTTGTACAGACCTGTTTTGTCTCTCTGCTACTCCATTCTGCTGAGGTGTCCCTGCAATAGTAAATTGTTGCTTTATTCCATGTTCGTTACATAGGTCTGCAAAGTCATAATCTGTGAATTCTCCTCCTCTGTCTGATCTGATACATTTCAGCTTGCATCCAGTTTGATTTTCTGCTAATGCTCTGAATATCTTAAATTTTTCCAATGCTTCTGATTTATTTTTGAGAAAGGCAACCCATGTCATCCTGGAGAAGTCATCTATTATCAGCATGAAATAGGATTCTCCACTTGGTGTTCTAGTTCTAGCAGGTCCACACAGGTCCATGTGCACAAGCTGGAGTGGTCTTCTTGTTGACAACTCCTCTTTAGATTTAAAGGATGTGTGAGTCTGTTTCCCTAATTGACAAGATTTGCATATAGTACTTGAAGGCCTTTTTATTTCTGGCATGTCTTTGATAGCTTTCTTCTTGCTCAATTTGATGATATGGTCAAAGCTGAGATGTCCCAATCTCTTATGCCACAACCATGACTCCTCAAGTTTGCTAAGATGGCAGGCTTCATCTTCCTCTTTCACTATGTATACATTGTTCTCTGTTCGAACACCTTTGAGCAAAGTCTTTCCTGTTGTGCTTGACCTGACTACACAATTTTGTGCTCTAAAAAGAACTTCACGGCCTTTGTCACACATCTGACTGACACTCAGTAAATTTGCTTTCAGTCCATCCACAAATAGTACCTCTTGGGCTTTTCCTCTGCCATTGTCTATGTTGACTGAGCCTTTTCCTTTGATCTTTCCTGATTTATCATTACCAAAAATAACATTGCCAGATTTCTTTTCATCAAGAGTTATAAACTTGCTTCTGTCTCCAGTCATGTGTTTGGAGCGGCCACTGTCCAAGTACCACTGGCTTTTCAGATCTTGAGCAGTTAGAGCCAGGTCACAGTTATTCACCTTCTTTATCCACTGGAGGCCCCCTTTTGAACATTTGATTATAGTTTTTGCAGAATTGTGAGCATGAACAAAATTGCTTTGACTCATAAACCTCCTTGAGGTATTGAACATCAGTCTTTGTCTATACTTTCTACATTCAATAATTTTATGGCCAAATTCCTTACAATAAAAACAATAACCATAGAAATTATTTGCATACCTGATGTAAGGTTGTTTTCTCCATTTGTTTGTTTGAGATAGGCTCTTCACTGTTTGAATCTTTTGCAGGTCTGAATTACTCTTCCTTGCATAACAATATGCAACAATGTGTCCTAGCTTGTGGCAGACATAGCAGGTGGCATTCTTCATAGGAGGGAAGAATTTCCTCTGATGATTTCCAAATTTGATATACTTAGGGGCATATGATTCTTTTTCTGCCATCTTAGTATTCATTATATTCTTTGTTACTAGAGGTTTCTTCTGCTCTCTGTCTCTCTTATTGTAGATATCTTCTTTTGTAGGAATTATTTGAGCTACTTCCTCATCCTTCTTTGCTTTCACAAAAGTAATCTCTCTGTCAACCTTTTATTTTCCTTTACTTGATTCTCCTTCGTAGCCTATTCCAGTCTTTATCATAGGGGATCTTTGAGCAACCAAAATTTCATTCAACTTAATAGAGCTTGTTGTTTGAGAAGGGTATATAGAAACTTTTTGTTGAGCCTTTTCTAATTTCTTTCTCAGACATAGAATTTCTTCTTCCAGCTTCTCTTGTTCTCGAGATTTATCTTTAATTTGCTGAAGTAACATAACTTCTATCTTCTTGGCTTCTTCAAGCCTTACCTTCAGCAGCATGAGGACTTCTGAATTTTGTTCTTCTTTAACACATTTGAGGAGAATATCTTTTTTTTTCTGCATTTTAGTTTGAGTCTCTCAATCTCCTCCAGAGCACTTCTTAGCTCCCCCTCAAGATCGACTTCCCCTTCTTCTTCTTCTTCTAGCAAGAGTCCTTCAGGATCTTCTATGGCCATTAGTAGAAATTCAGAGGTTCCCTCTTCTCCCGAGGGTTCATCTGAGTCTTCAGATGCACTGCTGTCTTGCTGTGCATAGAAGGATTTTCTACTGAATTTCTTTCCTTTCTGCCAATTCTTTGATGTGTCTTTCTCTGATTCTTGAGCTTGATTTCTTACTTTCTTGTGAGGACATTTAGCAGCATAATGTCCAACTCTTCCACAGTTAAAGCATTTGAAGGGAATTTTACATTTGTATCTACCTGAGCCTCTATCCAGTTTCTTGACAAATTTTGCTTCTTCTTCATCTGAGCAAGAGCATATTTCTTCCTCTTCTTCTTTCTTCTTTTCTGTTTTAAAGGTTGCTTCCCTCGAACTTGGTTTCTTCTGTGGGAGCCTCATTTCATAGGATGTTAGATTTCCAAGTAGCTGGTTCATGGTCAAAGTCTCCCAAACCGCTGTCTCTTCTATTGCAGATACCTTGGGATTAAATCTGGATGGGAGTGATCTTAGAATCTTTTGCACAACTATACTTTCTGGTATGGTTTCTCCAAGAGCTTTCATATTGTTAAAAATTTCTGCAACTTTTAAGAAGAAGTTGCCAACATCTTCATCATCATTCATTTTTAAGTTTTCAAACTGGGCTCTATATACTTGAAGTTTGGCAGTTTTTACTTTCTGGTCTCCCTCATGTATGTCTTCAAGAGTATCCCATATTTTCTTGGCGGTGTCTTTGTGCATTACTTTAATAAACTCTGCTTCACATAATCCATTCAGGATGGCATTCATGGCTTTTGCATTAGCTACAAAGCTTTCTTTAGCTTCTTTCTCTGTATCAGTTGACTTCGGGGCATATCCTAATTGCACAGCAGCCCAGACTTCTACTCCTAGTGACATTATGTATGTCTTCATTCTGATTTTCCAGAAAGCATAATTTTCACTAGTGAAGAAAGGGGCTTTATTGGTTGAGCATCCTTCTTTACTAGCCATCTTGGGAACCTAGGATCTCCTTTCAGTTGTTAGACTTGTACAAAGGAACTGGCTTTGATACCAATTGTTGAATCTCTAATTAAACTGAGAGGGGGGGGTGAATCAGTTTAATACATTCCTGATCTTTTAAACTTTTCAATAAACTTATTTACACCTTCATTTCAAACTCTATTTCATGTGAGAGTAATCTTAGAATGTAATCTGAAAGTATTAGTTTAATAGAGCAGTAGACTTAATTTGAGAGCAGCAGGTATTAAGCAAATGATACATATCAGATCAATACATAAATATCATGCACAGAGACACCAGATATAAGTGGAAACCCATAAATGGAGAAAACCACATCTTATTATTGTTGTGATGCAAAGGCAAGCTCCAACTCCCTCTCACCACTGTTTTCTGCAGGCACCAACCTACAGGAGGCTCCTACCTCAATTCTGCAAGCTACAACTTGCAAGGAAGCACCAACTCCCTTCAGGTTTCTGCAGGCACCAACCTACAGGAGGCTCCAACCTCAGTCAGCTACAACTGACGACTATCAAGCTGCAACTTGATAGGGAAGCTCCAACTTCCTCAATTTATCAAACTGAAAGTTTGTTGATTTACCTCAGATATCAGCTCTGTTCTGTAGCTTCTCTGTTCTGCTTTTCTTAATCTTCTCTGTCTTACTCTTCTATATTTTGCCTTCTCTCGATTTACTCTCTCTTCATTTTAAAAAAAAAACTCACTCTGCATATCAAGATGATATTATTTATAGATTTCCTCACATGACTGTTTGTATTCTGCTTGGAATTCGAAATGGAAAGTCATGTCTCTTTGCCGTCTGCCTTCTCACTCCTTTTATCAGCTTACTCAGAAATTATAACTGTAGGTGTCAATTTTAACATTACAGTGGGAGTTTGTTTTCTCTCGGAGACTTGCCAATGCATCACAAACAATAAAAATTTAAATAAAACATTTACATTCAAATTTAAATGAGAACTCCAGCTCAACTCATTTAGTCTTTTGGCTTGCTGCACATTTGTCTTTTCTCTAACTGTCTCTTTGTCCCTTTCTCTTCTCTGTATGCCTTCATTTGTAGCTCTTTGCGTAACTCTTGAATTTATATTTGCATTTTATTTTATTTTTATACAGTAACTTTATATATAAATGAATTTTCTCACTTTGTAATTCAATCCTTTACACGCGGCAAGTGTCTTGTTGATGTGGCGAGTTCCGCGGACGAAACATACATATATTCCAATTGTATTACATTAATAATCGCCCTCCCGTTAAGCTGAGGCCCGTGGGTCTACAGACCATGCGACATATTTTAATACCACCGCAACAATGTTATATATATACATATAACAGCGCCCTTTCATATATACAAATAAGTAATTTCAACTCTCGGCATACATACACACTCCTTTTTAAATCAATTCTCGGCGTAATATAGTGAAGACATATTAATCATATAAGAACTCCTTTTTAGGCCCACTTAACACACTTCCTGATGCAATGAGTCTTCTCCGAATGCTATTTATCGCTCCTGCTCCGATTCTGATGCGATGCAAATCTGCGATCGCAAATCGCAATGTTTGAATGCCAAACCGGTTAATTGTTCCACAGACCGATCCGATTCAATCGGATATGGCCAATCGCCTGAATTGATATCACTCAACTATTGCAGTTCCAATGTGCTCCGATTGCGATTCAATCGGAAATCGCCAATCGCGTGAATTGATATCACTCAACTATTGCAGCTCTAATGTGCTCCGATTGCGATTCAATCGGAAATCGCCAATCGCCTGAATTGATATCAATCAACTATTGCAGCTCCAATGTGCTCCGATTGCGATTCAATCGGAAATCGCCAATCGGTAATTGCAATGCGCTTCCACCTTTGGACTCTTCACATTTTCGATCCGATTGGGGAGGGGTCCCACCTCATAAAACTTTGTTTTATGCACTCCATAATATATATGCCTTGGACCTTTGGCTCTTTTGTTTTCGGGATTAATAATATGAAACTTATAATAAAGCACTCCTTTTGTATATATTTATGCTTTTACCTTTGTTTATATATATATAAAGCGCTCGCTTGTGTCAAAGCTGATATATATATATATATTTCCGGCTGGAGTGAAGCGATTCCGGAATTTTATTTGTATATGTTATATTTGCTCGCTTGCATATAAATGATATATATGTTTATATATTTTGCCGGCTGAGTGGAGCGATTCCCGGAATAATGTTTTTATAAGTTATATGTATAATGTTTAGGTTGGAGAGTGCGATTCTGGGATTTTTATAACGGCTGTACCGCCTCTGCTCCTGTCGCTTTGCCTCTGTCTCTATTCTTTGAGATAACGACTACTTCTACCTCTGCCTCTGCTTTGCGCTGCTGTCGCACTGTCGCCTCTATTCTTTGAGATATTACTGCCTCTATTATATTCATTTCCTCGGCCTTCATTTGCTTCTTTACGCCTCTTTGGCAATGTTTGCCTCCTTTGTATTTGCCTCCTTTGCCATCGATGACAATATTTCAACAACTGAATTGTATATTGTTTTCTTTCCCAAGGTTTTAGACATGTACTAGCAACAAGGGCTAATCCACTAGAAAAACTGTTTAGGGCTTTAGTAACAAGGATAAGTTGGAATTCTTTGAAATATTTTAACAAATCCATGGCATCATTCTTATAAGCTTTAAGTCTGGGATGTTCAACCATGCATTCTTCTTTCACTTGCCTAATTACCAATTCTGCACTTCCATGAACTGTTATCCTCCGGGCGTGAGAGATTCGCCAAAAAATTATATATACATATTATATTATTAATAAAATCGCCTTCCATTTTTCCTATGTATCATGGGGATTCGCCTATTTATTATATATATAAATTTAGGGGGGTTCTTAAAATTTTCCCTGGCCTGCACTGGTTTTAGTATATGACCCATCGAAGTTCATGATCCAAAGAGGACTAGTTTCAGTTTTATCATTACTTTCCTTACTATCCTCTTTGTCTTGAGTGCCCTTGGGTTATTCTATGGAGTGGGCACTATGTTGATGATTGTCTTGTTTGGATGATGGTTTAGAGGGTAGTTGCTTGCTCAATATTTGATCAATTTGTTCTTCTGTCAAAGGAGAGATTTTTCTTTCAGCATAAACAGAAATAGAGCTGCCCTCTTTCTTTTGATCTACCAAAGAAATTTCTAAATCTTTACAACCAAGTTCTCTATGTGAATGAGCAAGAGTATTTATTTTGCAATAAGTTTCAGAGACTAACTGTTTATTAATAGTCTGATCTATCTCTTTTTCTGTCAAAGGGGAAGATGTTTCTATGTTCCTTTGAATAGGAGTACAACAGTTCTCTGTCTCTTGTGAAAGCTGATTTTGAGGCTGGCTGTCTTCTTGAGCCTCTTTTAGGGGATCTTGACTTGTGCTGTAGGGAAACTTTGAGGATTTTCTATTGTCTCCTGATCTTCTTGTGTTTCAAAAAATTCCTCATGATGGTTATGATACTCAGTCTGCATATAAGGTTCATGAGTTGTTTTTTCTACATTATCAGGATGCCATTCTTGTTGTTTACTTTGAAATGAGTTATAACACAAAGGAAGGGTTTCTATATGAGTTGGTTTTCCTCCTACATCAGATTCTACGTTTTGAAAGTGGCTATTGGTTTCATCAAAGCACTGCTCACTAGAAGTTATTGCATTTTGGTCATGGAGTTCTCTTATCAGCATAGTACAAGACATAGGCAGGTAATCAAAAATTTCTTGACAACCTTCTTTATTGCTTTCTTTGTAATTTTGGTCATCATATTCTATAAGGTGTTGATCATAATACATATCTTGGTCACTATCTTGGTCTTAAGGTGCTTGGGCTTGTGTTTTATCAGAGAAAAGCATAGGTTGCTCTAGATCATCAATATTCATATTAGCCATCAACCTATCCATTCTCTTTCCAAGCATGTACATCATCTTTTCCATCATGATTAGAAATTTTTCTTGATTATTTTCTCTATCATCTTGTTCATCATACATGTCTTGCAGTGGTAGAGTTTGTGTTTGCTCAGGGAAAGGCATATATTGTTGTGGATCACCAATGTTTAGATTAGTCATAAACCTATCCACTCTTCTTCCAAGCATGTACATCGATTTTTCCATCATGACCATATGCTTGTCTTATGGGTCTATATCTAAATCCATGTTTGTAAATCAGAAAAGAGGTCACTGTATCTTATCAACCAGTTTAGAGTCTTCCACCAGTGGAGTCATTTGGTATTTTTGGGAGTTTCAGAGTGTGGAGTCGCCAGGTGGATGTTTTAAATTTTTCTACCCACCAACAGTATGATTGGGTTTGCTCAATGCATTCCCACAGGAGTCTACAAATACTGGAAGGGTAATAGTCCTACTGGATGCCAGTGGAGTCACCAAGTAGAAGTTTTTAGCTCCTTTGGAGGTAAAATTTTTAATGGTCCACCACCATGTACCAATTTAAAAAAAAATTGGGTTTTTTATGAGTTTTTATGGTTGTTTGACAGACTAATGAATCTATAAGAGCTTTCTAAGCCATTATGAACTCAGAAATCCCCAGCGGAGTCGCCAGAAATGTTATCTCCCCGTAATTCCAGCAGATTGGTGAGACCGAAGCTGCGGGGAGAACACTTGAACCACTTTAGGATTCTAGGATCTAGCCCTCCTGAATCCAGAGAGGGATCTCTCTATAAGTGAAAAGATTGATTTATCTTTAAGGCTTGAAATGTGATATTAGGCTAGTTATGAAGAGCAAGGTTTTTTGTTTGTTTGGTTGGGCAAAGATATATGAAGGTGAAGGAAGTCTAAATGAAGGGTGAAGGTGAATGAAAGTGAATATTGATTCAGCTAAGAAGATAGGCAAGAAACAACTTCAATCCATTGGGCTATGGAGTCATAGTAGGGTTTAATTGAAACGACAAGGTTCAAGAGTGGTCCATGGGGAAAGTCATCTATGTCTAAGGATCTCTTTAAAGTTGATTTTATGGAATGAAATGAAACAATAAGAAAGGGAATTAAACTAATGAAGAACAAAGAGCAGCCTAAGATCAAGTAAGTACTTTGAAACTATCTTGCTTTTGGCATACACTTAAGAAAGACATAAAAGTAATCTAAGATCATGTAAGTACTTCGAAACTAGCCTGCTTTTGATGCACTTTCAATAGAAAACATTTAAAACACAAAAATAATAGCTTAAGATCAAGTAAGGACTTTTAACCTATCCTTCTTTCAGCATATGCAAGGGAAACTTTTCAAAGCAACTGTTGGAGAAGAAACTAGAAGACAGGGCTCACCATAAACTTCCCTAGCTCCGCTTTACTTAGTAAACTTATCAAGACAACACATAAGATAACAAATAATAGTCTAAGATTAGGTAAGGACTTTGAACCTATCCTGCTTTCAACATACTCTTAGGGAAACTTTCAGACAACCTTTGGAGATAAAACTAGAGGATAGGGCTCACCATAAATTCTCCCTAGTCTAACTTTACTTGGCAGAAATTGAAATTAACATTCAAGAACAATGTTTAGTTTAGACAATATGACGAGGGCACGCCAAAATTCCTAACTGCTTGGACTGAATTGAATCATTCTTAAATACACAATTTTGGAAGAAAACATGTAGATAAAGCTTATCAGTAAGAGCAGGGTATCTTTGACAGTAAATCCTAACTCTATAATTGATGTTCTTTATCAGAGAAGATGGACAGAATGGAAACAGAAATAAAATAACAATTTACAATAAGAAAAACATCACCGTTGACATAGACCAGGATCCCATAAATCAGCTTGTATTTGATACTTCAAACCAGTTACAATCTTCAAGTCTAATGGTTCTCTACAGCTTCAAACTTCTCATCTCAACTTAGGTATCTTCAATTACAAACAGAGCTTATAGCAGCTTCAGTAAACTATTTACGGGCAACAGATATGTAGTGACAAACTTTTACAATGTGCTCCTCAAGAAGATTTTATAGGAAAATGAGGAGGTGGGATGAGTGAAAAGATCTATAAGCTCAATTAATACATTTTAAGGCTTCTTGGCCTTTGAGGGGCTCAATGGAGAAGATTACAGATATTTCCTCTATATTAATTGGTTTACATTAAGTATTTGATCTTCTTAGCAAAGTTTGTTGACTTTTACAGTTCTTTCTCATCTTTGTAATAACTCTGCTGACAGTTTGTAATAAGTTCTTTGATCTGAAATAACTGTTCAGGTGCTTTGAGGCAAATATCTTTTGTTTTGGTAATAACTCTGCCTCTTTTGAATGCTTTGAGGTAGCAGGTGGCTCTTGGTAGCTGAGAGGATTCAATTAGCCTCTGATGTGGCAGTGGAGGCATTCTCGGTCTGGTAGATATTATTGTTTTGACCTAAAACACACTAATTTGCTTCTGATTTGTGTGTTAGGCATAATTAGGCCTGATTTCTATCTCTGTTCTTTAAACTTTGTTTAATTGAGTGGATTAGGTTTTTTATGGGCGTTTTATTGCCGTAATCCCTCAAAACTCTGTAAATAATCTTCAATCCTTCACTTCTGCTATGACTAAAATCCTTTAACACTGATACTCTTTGATTATTTATTTTTGCAGTGTCTTGTTGATGTGCAGGTGTTACAGGGGCTTTTATAATGGTGCCAGTGTTCATGAGGCACTAGCAAACTTGGATGGGAAACCCTGTGTAACAATCTCTTTGATGAATAGAGCCCTGGGGGATCATCATCCCCGACCTCTGTTTTTTCTTTTAACATAATGGAAAAAACCATTGAAACCTGTAGAAACCAGAAAAAGTTAAGAAAATCCTGCAGGGGAGGTTAAAACTGCTTCAGAGGTTTGGTTAGATCCTGGCCGTTGGATGAAAGCATCCAACGGTGAAGATTGAGCACAGAGTTTAAAAGGAGAGGCGGTTAGATGAATGGTGCAAGAGATTAAGTCTAGGCCGTTGATCTGTGTTGATCAACGGTCGAGATCAATCGCAAATATATAAAGTGGAGGGGTCACTTTATAATGAAACGACGGAAAATATAAGCAAAATGGGCAAAAAACCTTAATCGGCAGTGAAAAAGGCATGGAGGAAATTTGGGGTTTCTTGAAGGATCCTAGGCTGTTGGATGAGATCGACCACAGAGATCAACGGCAGAGGTTGATCGATGAAGTCCCTTGGAGGATGGCGGATGCCGATGGTTCAATGGTCAGATTGAATGTGAGTTGTTTATCTGCAGAGATCAACGGCGGGGAATCCACGCGAAGAAATGCAATATAAATGGGGCAAAGTGGTTTCGGTTGAAGAAACCACTGGTTTCACGCTGCAAAATGGAGGAAGGGTGGTTTTAAATTTTTGAATGCGATATGCGTTACTGGCCGACACGTGGCCTTTTGAAACTGCCTACATCGCGTAAATTTAAATAATTAACGTTCGAGCTTAATTTTACGCGAAACTACGTGCTGGCCGTTAGATCTGGGGCGTCAGATCAAACGGTCGAGAGAAGATCGCGATAAGACAAGATGCAAGGATGGAAAGAGGTGGGGCAGGGGAAAGCGGTTTCAATCTTGACCATCCGATCATAGGAACGAACGGTGGAGATTAAATCTCGGGGTTAATGTAATAATATATGAGGTGAGGGTCGGGCAGAAAATGAGTTAATGAGCGCCGTTGATCTGCAGAGATCAACGGCGGAGATTTCCCCAAAAATATTTATAAAGTGAGGTTCGTATAAAATTAACCAAGGTTGCGGGCTTCAATCTGGACCGTCGGATGGTATGCAATGGACGGCCCAAATCTCATCGGGGGTCGCCAATTGGCGGGGGAGAGAGGAAAGGGCGCCGATGCGATTGAACAAGGACCGTCGATCTGAGGATCAGATCGACGATGGAGATTGGTTTAAGAATTCCAAAGGCAGATATGATGGGATTTGGGGAAGAACAACGTGGGCCGTTGGATCTGGGTCTGGCGAGGGGAGATCAATGGTTGAGAATCGATCGGGAGGTTTCCAATCGGGAGGGGTTAATAAAATATTAAAATGCGACCAATGAAATCTCCAATGCGAGATTGCGCAGGTCGTTGATTGGTTTAAGATCAACGGTGGAGGTTCTCCCAACCGATGAACCAGCGGGTTACGTTATAACATAAAAAATGGGGTATTTTACGAAATACAAAGGTAAAATCGCATCAGGGAGTGTTTTATTTATATGTTTAGCGCCCGATTGCAGGGCTTTCGGTTTTGCGAAGAGGCAAAGGGATCGGGGGTTATAATATAGGGGCCAATCGCATCGGGGGATTTTATTGCAACAAAAGGAATGCGCTCATCGACAGTTTCGATTGTGATAAGCACTTCGGGACTTTAACTCTTGGTCCTGGGCGCAGGTTTATGGTGGGGAAGTGGTTTAGGTCTTAGCCCAAAGGGGCTTAAGGCCTATAATGAAAAAATGGGTTTTTTTATGATTTTTCAAGGTTTGCAAAGGATTTTGAGGGTTTTGGATAAGGCAAAAAAAGGAGTTTTAAACCTTATCAAAGGGGTTTTAATGAAGGGAAGAAGGGAAATGAGGAAAAATAGAGGGATTTTATGAGGTAAAAAGGGGATCAAAAGGAGGTTAATTAGGAGTGAAAGGAGAGGTAAAATGAGGGGAAAATGGAGTTTTTGCAGTAGTCTTTCCTTTAGGAAAACAACAGATTTTCAGAATTGAGAGGGAAACAGCAGTGAAGATTAATCAAAGGATAGGATATCTTCACAAGACTTCAAGAACTAACAATTTGGCAATAAAATTGTTTCTTGAAGGCTTCAAAAAATGATTTAGCCACCATTTGATATGACAAATTTTATAGGTGGCTAAAAATCTCAACACCTTGCTCATTTGGAAATGAAATATAGGAAAAAATAATCCATCATTCGTGCCCTTAAAGACCTTGGCCTTACTTACCTTCCCAAATGAAAATCAATTTCCTCAACTACAAGTGTCTGGCCAACACTTCAAAAAATTTGGGTATCTATTGCCTAGTTAACATCCACTCTCTACAAATCATATTCATCCAAGAAACTATGACTGAGGGATCAAACGCTCAAACCTTCCTAAAATATTTCCTCTCATCTTGGAATTATTTATTATTTACATGTTTGGTAGATATGGGGGTCTCATTATAAGATTTGATACAAACTGGTGCAAAATATTTTCAACATGGTCATTCAACTCTAGCATAGACACTGGCCTGTACTCAATAGATATTGAAATATCCCCTCTTTTCATAAATATGTATGGGCCTTTTTTTAATCATTACACATATTGGAACAATTTCAATAAGATATCTCTTATCGAATCAGGAAAATTCATATTGGGAGGGGATTTAAATTTCTCTCTTCGAGCAGCAAAAACTTGGGGGCCATCGACACGATATAACCCACTTATTCCTTTTTGTTAGAATGCAATAAAAAATATGGGGCTCCTAAACATCATGCCCCAAAAATTACTTCCTACTTGGTTAAACAAAAATGTCTTCCAATATCACGTTACAAAAATAATTTATCATTTTCCCATCTCTGAAGATTGGATGGACTTTGGGTTTCGAATAAATCAAAGTTTGACTATTGGGGGAGGTTTTGATCACTCTCCTATATAATGAGAAAAATATTTTTGGGAAATTTTGTTAATAATCGGTGAAACAACGAACGTTTCAGGCGAACACTTCACCCATCATCAAGGTTATGAAGTTGAAAACATAGGTGAAGAGGAAAATACCTTACCTATAAAAATGTGTATTGCTTCCAGAAGAAAGGTGTTAGAATTTATTAAAATTAGAGAAGGTTTTAAATAATAAGTCCTTCTCTAATTTTAATAAATTCTATTGTATCTTCCCTAAGATATATCTTCTGACACCAATACTCATTTTTATAATTAAGGTATTTTATTCTTCACTTATGTCTTTAGCTTCATGTCCCTCATGATGGGTGAAGGTTTCACCCAAAACATCATACATTTAAACGATTCTTAACATAGTTTCTCCATAAATATTTTTCTCATTATGAAATACAATTGTTCAAATATTCATTTGAAAACACTCTCCTATATGTCTGCATTAAGCCTTTCCCATAAAAATCCCCTACCACTTTCAATATCAATCCAACATGGTTATATACTTTTATTATCATATAACCATTAGGGTTGGAGCCCTACACATTATCGTATTGAATGTATGATAAAGAAGAAATTAATAAATGTATTTATTCCTATTGTTCATTTTGTGTTCTAATTATAAGTGATCTAACTGGTAAAAATGACAATTGAAAAGAAATATTGATTCACCCCCCCACCACCCCCCCCCCCCATTATTTCCAACAACTCAATGTCCAATGATTTTGCAATGAGTGCAAAAGTTTCTTTGAGTTCCTCTTGGCTCACATGCCTCTGAATTTGGATTATCTTTTCCCTTCTTAGGTTTCTTTCAAATATCCATGTACATCCTTTTGAGAATTTCTTCCTTCTTTTCACACTTATCCACACTATGGTTAGAAGGGAAAAAAGTACATGGAGATACATTCTTCAATAAGTTGTTCAAATTTTCATTTTTCTTCTCATATTGAAAAAAAATTGATACAACATGATGATTATACCTCTTTTTCTTGTTCTTGGACTTGCTCTTCTTGCATGAAGAACTTGCTTGGTGAGTATGACTTTCATGGTGAGAATAAATTGATTTCTTATATTCTTCATCTTCCCCATCTCTCTCTGGAGATACCTTCAAGTATTTATTGTATTTGAATAACCAAGCGGGTGCTAATTCTGGATGAAAAGTCCAACACCTTGCCTCCTCATGTTCTCTTTTATGACAAAAGCTACATGATACACAATAGCTATGACCAGAAGACCATTCTTCTACTGCAACATAACCCGAGCTTTCATACTGAGGTCTCTCTTTGGCTTCAATTAGGTTCTTGATACCTTGTTGGTTCACACCAAGACCTCCTCCCTTGTAACCCATCTTGTAAAAGAGCTTGGACCCAATTCCATTACCATACTTCTCAAAATTTGAAAAAGAACTATCTTTAACACTTTTACGAAAAGAAGAAGTATGCAATTGCTTACCAATAGTTCCATATTTGGTTTGAGGGACAAAGATGCTTGAAAAATCCCTTTTGATCTTGGAGGTGTCCACTTGGAATCTTTGGTTTTCTTCCTTCGGCTCCCCAAACTTAGGTACTAATTGAAACTCATCCTCCACATCATGTGGGAAAAAGGTACATACTTGTCCATTAGTTTTTTCTGAAGGACTTTCTACCCATGCATCTTGCATGAAAGTTGTAGAAAAACATGGAGTTGGTGGTGAGGATGGTGGCTTGACACCATTCTTGTCTCCTTCTTCCTTTGAAGAACATTATACACTTGGAGGTGGTGTAGAGCTTTCACCATGTGGCTTGGTGTGCCTCTCTTCATAGAGGACCTTCACCATAGCTACCATGTCTATAAAATCCTTTTTGTAAGCTTGTACATCTTCTGATATATTGGTAGACTCTCCTCCTTGAAACATAATTTTTTTGCAGCCTCAAGCTTGAAATTTGAGGGAGAACTGGTGGTAGAGACTTTCTCTCCTTTCGAAAATCTTTTCTCCTCACTTGAGATTGAAAAAACACCACTTGCACAAAGCAACACAAGCTAAAAATAAACATGTACTTTGATACCAAAAATGATCTGAATGGAGGATGTTAGTAATGCTCAGCTAATTCCCCTTTCATAATTTATAAACAAATTTCTTATGTGTGCTTAAGGATTCAGGTTCTCTTGCAAATTATCAAGTCTCGTGAGTGGTTTTTGTGTCAATTTAGTAAGAAATTTAACGTAAAAAAAAAAGTTGAAAAACAGAGAATAAAGTACAAAAAATCACCATACATAACATTAACACATGTATTTGATGAAGGAGTTCACCCCTCCTAGGCTACATCTCCTTGGTCCAACTTCCATGGCTTGGGCCTCTATATTATGCTCAACTTGTCAAATTGACCTGTTTACAATGCTCTTTTGCTCCTGTAACCTACTCCATTAAGTCCAGAATGGCCAAGAATGGCTATCTAGCCTCTTCTTGCTCTTCATTTGGTCTCCAAGAATGGCTATCTTGCGCTTTCCTCTTAAGTTCCTCATTTTCCTTTTTCAAATTGTTGATCTCTTCCATGGAATCTATAAGCTTAGTCAATAGATCTTCTTCAAGGTCTTTTTTTATTTCTTCTTCTTCTAGGTCTTCTTTGGCCTTGACGTCATCATTCTTATTTTCAACTTCCTTAATGGGTTTTTGATTTCCTTCTTTATTTCCATCATCTTCTTGACTAGAGGTCATAGTCAATGCTCCTTTTGAGTGAAGATCATGAAGTTTGTCCCATATGCCTTTTGCTGACGAACATTTTTCCAAATTGGTCTTCATAGAATCAGGTAGCCCATTCAAGATTGCTTTCATTTCTCTTGTATTATATTCCTTGGATTCTCCTTCCATCATGCTAATAGTAATCACTAATTTCCAGACTTCAATGCCTTAAGTCTTTAATAAATTTCTCACTCTTGCCTCCCATATATCAAAGTTCCCATAGAACAATGAAGCCTTCGCAAATTTATTGAATTCAATTTCGATGGTTGAGGAAGACACATCTTTAGGAGGATTGGAGAATTTATTCCTTGGCTTCGTCATTTGTGTTCTAATGATAAGCCTTCAAGTTGTTAGGCTTTGAGTGAAGGTACTGCCTCTGATACCAATTGTTGGAAATACTAAGAGGGGGTGGGGATGAATCAATATTTATTTTCAACTGTTATTTTTACCAATTAGATCACTTATAATTAACACAAAATGAATAATATTAATAAATACTTATAGTAATTTCTTATTTATAATAAATTCAATACAATAATGTGTAGGTCTCCAACCATATATGAAGACACCAATCTTCAATCCTTCCAGGCACCAACCTATACTTTGCCAAGCATCAACTTCGACTTCACAAGGCTCTGACCTCAAGGGCTCCAACCCTATCTTCCCAAGGCACCAACCTTGTCACTTTGAGGCTCCAACCTCTAAGGCTCAAACTCTATCTCTAGTATAGGTTCCAACCTGGTCTCTTGAGGACTCCTATCCTTTAGGGCTCCAACCCTTTGCTTCAATTCATCAATATAATTTCACTAATTCTCCATGGCTCCCAATATCATCTATAACGAGCCGTGATAATATATTCACCAACGCTGCCCTCAATTAATCTCCAATATTCTTAGTCCATCAATGTAAAAATTTTCTTCACATGAAGGTGTCTCCACAACTCTTCATGTCACCCAAACAAATATCTCCAAAGTCACCTCATGAGGGCCTTCAAAAATGCATCATGGTCTCCAAGAATCTCCAAGATCAGATCCAGACCCACTCCAGGATATACTTCTTTAAGGTATCTTCAAGACAATGTCTAATGGTATGCTCTAAAACAATGTTCAATCCAAGTGACTTCAAATCAGCTCCACCAAGATTATTCTTCAAAGGAAGTCTTCACAAGTTCCAAAGATAATACTTCAATCTGCCTTTAATGCCAACCCAAAATGATGCTTCAAAATCCTTTCAAGGGTTTCTTTAATGACTACAATATCTGCTCCAAGACTCTTCAAATCTGCTGTAAGACATCCTTCACATGTTGTTCTTATAAAGTCTTCATGATCTTCTCAAAATTCTCTCCATGGTTTGCTCAAGATCTGTTTCAAAATATCTTCAAAACACTTAGCTTAAGATGCCTTAAGTCTGCTCCAAGACTTCTTCAAGGACGACTCAATAAGGTTTTTGATATTTGATTCAATAGATCACTCCAAAAGGCTTCTCCAAGATCACACTTCAAGAATCATCCTAGAATTCAGAAATGTCTACAAGTCTGCACAGGAATAGCTTCAAATCTACTCAAAAAATACAAAGAACGCTGCTTCAAAATATCTTCAATTTATCCTTCAAATCCGTTCCAAGGATGCTTGAGGTCCACTTAAAAAAAGGCTTCTACTAAAGGTGAGAATGTCTTCTCAGAAACCTCCCTAATTTTTTCTACAAGATTCTTCAAAAAATGCTCGAAGTTCACAAGAGAGAGTCCTCCAAACAATTCTAAATTTGCTCCAAGCAGGCTTCCAAAGGTGGTTTAATAAGGATTAGTTCACGTGATTTCCTCCATAGGAAATTAGGGCGAGATTCTAGACTTATATTACTTCAGTTCTGTGTTTTTAGGATAACCAAACTGTTTTAACCCTACAGAAATATTTTTAGCCCAAAACAGATTTTACTGTCTGATCCCCTCGCCCCCTCTTATATTTATATTTTCCTGTAATGATTCTTCAAAAAATTGATGATAAAAATGGACAGTCGGATCTCATATTTATATGAATTTTGACTTCCAAATGAAGGGACACGTCCCTTGACTATGAAGCCGACTTGTAGGCCAGGGATGGGTCGGCTCACTGTTAGGATTAATTTCCTGAACCTAAAAAATCAATATCTCTTAAACTATTTGGATTTTTGGGGCAAGTAAGAGCTCATTGGAAAGAGAAAAAAATCTTCTTTAACATGGTCTAGGTCCCATGTTTAAAGGTTGCCTCTAAGGTGGTGATTTTTTTTTTCTTTGTGACTACCCTTGAATTATTTAGTACAGAAGCTAATTAGGAAAATATGGCTTCTCTTTGTTTGGCTTCTCCATTGTTTTGCTTCATTATTTTCATTGGGTCATAATTTCATCATGATATGCTTCATCCGTGTCATCAAGATAGTGTAGTGATTTGTCTTTAACCATATGCATCATCAATAACTAGAAGGACCCGTTCATCAAGAGTAAGGACATCATCATGATTTCTAGGGAATCTTCATCAAGAGAAAGGATACATGATGTTATGGTGTCTTCATGGTTAGTTCAAGGGCATCATTATGATCAATAGTCATCTAGGACAAGACTTCTTCTTAGTGGCTTGACATCATAATGGCATCGCTATCAAGCAAGAGGGACTTGTCATTATCAGTAAAGACATCATCATAATATACATGTGGTTATGACATCACAAGAATATTTTCCATCCCAATAATTCCATATTGACATCAATGACAACCTTGACTAACCAGTTCTACTCACCAACCAAGTTCTTCATGCAAGAAGAGCAAGTCCAAGAACAAGAAAAAGAGGTATAATCATCCTGTTGTATCAAATGTTTTTCAAGATGAGAAGTAAAATGAAAATTTGAAAAAATTATTCAAGAATGTATCTCCATGTACTTTTTTCCCTTTATCTAACCATAGTGTAGATAAGTGCGAAAATAAGGAAGAAATTCTCAAAAGGATGTACATGGCTATTGGAAAGAAACTCGCGAATGGAAAAGCTAATCCAAAGTCAGAGGCATGTGAGCCAAGAGGAGCTCAAATAAACTTTTTCACTCATTGAAAAATCAGTGGACATTCGATTTCAAAATGTTGGAAATTGCATCTGCATCTTCATCCTAGTAAGGGCAAGAAATTTGTGCATCTACCTGAAAAGGAAGCAACCATGGAAAAAGTGGCGCAAGATGCAGCCATACCTGATGAAAATTTAGAAAAAGAGGAAGAAAAGATAGAGGATTCACTTACCTGGATGGGTAAGAAGTGGGCAGACTATTTGTCCAATTGAAGTTGTAAATTTTGTTTTACACTAGTTGCATGTCCCATAGTTGGACTATTGTAAAAGGTGATATGCATAAATCACTTCAAATGCAACAATATTTTGTTTAGAGCATTTTCATGCTAAGTTTGGCTTGATAGTCCACATGTTTATGAACTTTGTGAATGTACAAATTGTTGTTCATCAATTTTCTACTAGTTGTCTCATATTCACCGATACAAGCATTCGTGTTGAAACTTGTGTGAATGAATCGTGTTGTGAAGATTGTTTAAAGATAACTATGTTTTATAGGAAAAGTAAAACATCATAAAAAAATTTGCAGCAAAGTACTTATATGTACAAACTCAGTTTGAAGATGCCAAAGCAAGTTGATTTGTTTCTGATCTCTAGGATGGGGCCAAGTTTGTCTTCAAGAGAGACACTTCAAGGTGAAGTGTTTTTTGGAGCTCTGTAAAGATGATTTTTAAGAGAATATTCATATTCCACTCATCAGTGTTTGTTCTGCAACAAAGATAATAATTATGGCTCAATTCTTAACAGGACAACAAGTCTTCATGAGGAAGATAAGTGAAGTGCCTTGATTGGGGCCTGAAGGGCACCATTTGAAAATTTTACTTTGTAATTGAGTTTTGGGATATTTCTGAGTTCTAACTTATTCAATTTTATAACTGAAAGTGTTCTTTTGGAGACCAAAATATTTCAGTTGGGAGATATGATCAGGAGCTCGTATCTTAGCTCAAAAATCAAAGTTCTCAAATTGGCTCGAAAACTAAACGACCGCGTAGTGCTTGTCGTCTTGATTCCAATGCACTTCATTTCATGGAAAATGGTCGTCGTATGCTCTCGAAAACATGATCTGTTCGCTTTTCTAAAAAAGAAAATTTTGGTGCAGGGATGACAGGGATGATGACTAGGCATCGTACATCCCAGTCAGCAAAAGGTATATTCCAAGGGATATTCCTTGGAATATTCTAGAAATATTCCCCCAGGTGGACCACTCAGCGGATGCCAAGTGACAATGTTTTACTGGCCACAAATTTGGGTTACGTGTCAAATTTTTGTTGGTTTGGGTTGGACCAATGAGTTCACGAAACATGGCAAGCTTAGAGGCTGCCACGTGCCCTCATGGTCATTGATCAAAATTTTATGGAGCCGTCGGGGTTCAACCTCGCGACCTCCCCACTGCCAGCGCCAACCCATACCACCTTCGCTATACGTTGACTCTTAACATGTATTGAAATTCACATGTATTTATGTTTTAACCATTGCAATGGCGAGGTAAGGTGGGGGTCAACCCCCATTCCACATCACCATGTGCTCAACCACTAAAGGAGCTCCGAGTTAATGCAGAGGATTAAGGTGTAAAACACGTTTATTTAACCATAATCAAGTTTTATTATGCGCTAATCGAGTTTCTAAGTGCAGATTACCCTAAGCGCGCAATTAGCACTTAAACTAATTAACACTTAACTACTAGTTAACTTTAATCACATATTAATTGGCTGGCCTCCAAAATCGGCGGACTGCCAGTTTAGTTGCAGTTTTCCAGATTTATTAGAGTTTTTCTAGGTGAAATTAGCATAAGTCATAACTAAGGTATTTTTCGACCAAATCAGTCTCAGAAAGATGCTAGATTACCCTTTTTGGGTATTCTGGACTCTAGTGCAAGTTTCAAATGCAGTGGAGCACTTATACTTCAGATTTTTCTGGCTTGAAGTTTAAGGATGCCTAGGGCCACCAGAGGGTTAAACCATATCTGCTTAACGTGGAGACCAAATAAAGAGAAAGAAGAGGCTAGATATCCATTCTTGGCCATTCTGGACTCATCAGAGCAGGTTACAAGAGCAAAAGAGCATTGTAAATAGGTCAATATGACAATTTGATCATAATATAAAGGCCCAAGCCATGGAAGCTGGACCAAGGAGATGTAGCCTAGTAAGGTTGAACTCCTTCATCAAATACATGTTTTAATGTTATGCATGGTGATGTTTTGTAATTTATTTGTTTATGTTCAACTTTGTTTTTTATGTTAAATTTATCACTAAATTTACATAAAAATCACTCATGAGACTTGATAATTTGCAAGAGAAACTGAACCCTTAAGCACACATAAGACACTTTTTTATAAAACCTGAAAGGGGAGTTAGTTGAGCATTAATCACATCCTCCATCCAGATCAACTGTTAATGCTCTGTCGACCACCATCCCATTTACCAAAAAATGACTGCAGTCATCTCGTCCATGTTGTCGTGTCCCTTCCATCGTTGAATCTCCTCGACAAGCTAGACTATGCACTATTGTTTAGGAGTCAAGATGTTGTCATTTTCCATTTTATCCACACTATCGTCAACAATGAATCACAACCACGCCCCTTAGAAAAAAATTCGTTGACCCTTGAATCTCTGCAGGTAAATCGTGGCCAACTGGGTGTTTTGATACATCGTTTATTTTTAAATCGTTGGGTGCGATTCAGGTAGCATATATATATATATATATAGTTCGGTACACTGGTTATATAATATACATTGGTTTGGTACATTGGGTTGACTATATAGTTACAATATAAAAAAAAATTACATAATTAAATTAATTTAATCTAATTAATTTAATTATTTAAAATAAATGAATAAATAATGTCTCTACTAAGAAAAAGAAGAAGAAAATGGGGAGTAGCAGTGACGATGCGAATTTAAAGAAATTTCAAGACGAACTCAATAAAATGCGCACGCGCCTTGACAATGTCGAAAAAAAACAAGATGAATTCGAAAAAGGCCAAGAAAAGTTAATTAGTAGTGAAGACCAAAATGACAGATAATATCAAAGAATTGAAGAGCATGATGAGCTAGTTTGTGGGAGGAGATAATCCACCTTTTAATCCCTTAGTCAGTCAAAGTCCCAAGACTCTAGAAGGCGAAATTTTTCTAAGTTAGGAATTTTCGTCGATGCACGAAAAGCTATGAATACCACATATACAGTTTGAAGGAAGTAAGTACTATAAAAATTTTCCAGAAAGAGACTACCTTACAATTAAAAAAGAATTACATATGTGCAATGGTAAGGACCATATGGGTGTCATTGTATGGGGAAATAAATTGGACGACATTTTTAGAGAAAACCCGACAATAGGTGAACAAGAGAAGGTCATGACTGCATCCAATAACTTGGAAGTTGAAGCATATGATCGGTTACTATGGTGGTCCAAAAAGTGTGCAACTCCTTCATTTAATTGGGAAAAGTTTAAAATATTCCTGCTCAAAAGGTTCCATGATGAAGAAGAAGACGATGTTTATGAAAAATTCGTTCACCTCAAACAGAAGGGATTAGTAAGAGAATGCTCCCACGAGTGGGAAGTATTAGATATAAGAAAAAGGGGATTCTCTGATGAATAACTGCTAAAAATGTATCAATGTGGCCTGAAGGAATATATTCGGGAAGAATTAAAACTATATAAATTCAAAACCATTGAAGAATCTAGACATGCAACAATAATTATTGAGCAAAAATATAAGCTCCATAAAGAACCATATGCCAATTAAGAAAAATAAAACAACTAATCAAAAGGGAAGTCAAGTAAGTCGTCTTCAGAAAATACTGGTAAGTACGTTCCATCACCAGTGTGCGATGGAGGAAAAAAAAATCATATTTCAAAAGAAAAAGGGATGGAAACTGTTGGACATGCAAAGATAAATATTTCCCAGGGAAAAGGTGCAATATGCAAAAAAAATACAACTGTGAAGCAGAAACAGAAGAATAATCTTTAGAGAATAGCTCCAATGAAGAAAACAAGACTCCTAATCCAGATCCAGAAGAAGAAAATATGCCAATAATTTATTTGGAAGCTATCACATGGATAACTCAACAAAAAACATTAAAACTTAAAGGACATGTTAAGAAGCAGAAATTTATTGCGTTAATTAATTCATGAAGTACACAAAACCTTATATATTTCAACTTTTCAAAAAGGCTGGACTTTTTTTCCTATCCCGTAGTAGATTTAAAAGCTATGGTGGGAGATAAAAAATGAATAGATGGAGTAGGGAAGTGCCATAAGGTTAAAATGAAACTGAACGAATATGAAATGGAGTCCAGGTTTTATATGGTTCCCTTAGGAGGTGTAGACATCATCTTTGGAGTACAATGGTTGCAAACACTAGGGACATATTCTACAAAGCACCAAAAATAGTTCATTAAGTTCAAAATGAATGGAAGGAAGTATAAGTTGTTCGGATTCCAATCCCAACCTACCTAAGTCATTTCTGCTCAGCGAATGAAGAATCTTATTCACAAGGGAGCCCCGGTATTCATCACACAATGTCAACAATTAGAGTTATTATCAATGGAAGGGGTTCACCAACAGTCTGAAGTTACATCCCTAATCTAGAAATATTACAAGGTATTTCAAGATTTCTCGATGAAATTACCCCTGAAAGGAAAATTGAGGATATCATTGAATTTAAACTAGATTCAGCAGCAATAAATGTAAAGCCATATCACGACCCCCATCATCATAAAAAATACATAGAAATACTGATACAAGATATGTTAAAGCACAAAGTCATTACGAAAAGTAGAAGTCCATATGTTGCACTAGTAGTATTAGTCAGGAAGAAATATGGTTCTTTCCAGTTGTTCATATATTAGGATTAAACAAAATTACTATTAAACACAAATTTCCTATTCCATTCATTGATGATATTCTAGACGAACTCCATTGCGTAGAATACTTATCAAAATTATATTTGAGATCAGGATACTATCAAATTCGAGTGAGATTAGAAGACGCCAAAAATAATGCATTCAGAAATCATGAAGGATATTATGAGTGTAAGGTAATGACATTCGGTTTAACAAATGCATCAGCCACTTTCCAGGCAACCATGAATGAAGTCCTCCATCCATACTTGTGAAAATTTGTATTAGTCTTCTTCGATGATATCCTCGTTTATAGAAAAACGTGGAAGAATCACCTCAAGAACATAGAGGAAGTACTTTCCATATTAGAGAAGAATCAATTTTACACCAAGTTATCAAAATGTACCTTTGGTAAAAACGAAGTTGAATACCTAGGAAACGTCATATCTAGGGAAGGATTCAAAGTGGACCCTATTATAGGTCAATTTGGGCATCATTCCCAATGGCCTATTTAACTGGGCATCATCTCCAGGACCAATGTATAGGGTCTATCATTCCCTAACATTTCAGTTGCTATATGCCCTAAGACAAAGAACATGACAAATCAATCAAAGACTTTCATCTGCAAAGGTTTCCAAAGTTTGAATTTTATAATATATCATATGAGAGCTCATCAACACTGCCTCTAAAGGGACTAAGTGCTTTGCATATGCA
Organism: Pinus albicaulis; assembly: GCA_034641835.2. Lineage (NCBI taxonomy): Eukaryota > Viridiplantae > Streptophyta > Pinopsida > Pinales > Pinaceae > Pinus > Pinus albicaulis. The sequence goes on along the minus strand of CM076572.1, from coordinate 1,418,718,406 downwards.
AGTATCCCTATGCAAGGCTACTCTGCAAATCACTTCCCGACATTCATAGGTGCATTGGTCACATTGGGAGCGAAATTCTCATTGTTCCGGAATCTCCACTTGGACAGTGCCTTCTAGAAGAGTTCACATGTGTCAAAATTCGAATCCATGTGTCCATTTGACATATACAAGATTGGGAACATGTCTTGCCTATTATTGGAAAGTCATTGATTGTGAAACTACCTCATCTCCTCTATAAATTGAGCACAGATCTTAGTGTTTGATAAGGAAGAATTTGTGTAGAGAAATGTTGGTGGAATTTCCATTGAGGAGATTGATTTGAGTGACAGATTGCTGGATATATCTACATTGTAATGAGGCTGGGATGTTGTTGGAGATGGTGACACTAAATCAATCATTGGGTTGTAACCTCCCCTTCTATCAATAATAAATATTACTACTTATTTTTCCTATATGCATCTGTATAAGCTTTGATTTTCAATATCATGATTTCTTAGTTGATGTATATGGTTTATGCTTTATTGATTTAGCTAAATAACTTAAATAGACATCTGTATTATTGCTATCTCTTGTTGTTTAGTGTTCATTCTTGCAGGAAATATTTTGCATAGCCGGCTGGAATTTGAAGCTACAACAAAAGTGACAGAAGGAGATTTTGGAAGCGCTTGGATCCCAAGTAGGTTCCTTATTTCATTATGTGTGTCTATTTACATCTAGGAAAGATAGTTGTAAAGTATTTGACCTGTTGTTCTAGATTAGCACTTGTCTAGGGAAGAATGATTTATCTGTAATTCATAATTCCGCATAACAAATTGGCGACTCCACTGGGGAAAATACTCTTTATCCTAGGTGTTTTGGCCTCTGATTTTCTCTATTTATTCACCCAATAGTTGTTACTCACAAAGATTAGGCTTTTTAAGATCCAAATTTTCAAAAGAAGTGTGTTAAACAACCGTGTTTTTCCTTATACACTGCGCCCAACGCACTCTTGGACAGGACATAGTGCTTTGCATAGCATTGTCTCCCTTTCAGGCCTGCGTTGCAAATCACTGTCTCTCTTTAGAGACTGTGTTGCCTCCTGAAACCATCCAAATTCCCTTGAATTTTTCTTTGCAGTTTTTTCAATTTGTTTTCTGCTGTGTTTTGAAAAGCTTGAGTCTCGTATTGACCAGTGAATTCATCTACCTCTTCCTCCTTTGAAAGAAAATTTGTTCAATGTTTGTTTAAAGCATTTTTCTTTATCATTGGCAAGTTAATTTCAAAGTATTTTTATTGTCGCATTAGATCCATTTGCTTTTGAAAAAGGAAATTGTCGTAAAATCTTCGTTTCCTGATAGGAGAAATTGTTGTTTCATTCCTCATTTTTCCTTCAAAAGATAAATTGTTGTTTGTATTCCTCATTTCTCTAATGTAAAAGGAATTTGTTTTTATTTATTTAGTGCACTTACTTTCTATTCTGCATTCATAACATTAAAGAAACTGAAAAGAAAAATATGCATTTGAATGTAGTGGTTTGTGTGCTTTGCAAAAGGAACAATTAAGAAATATGCATTTAGTTTGTGTTCTTTGATTTGTTTGCTCACAAATTGTTTGCTCTTTCCCTCTTGTAGCTAGGATTTTCATTCAAAAACTAAAAGTGAAAGATTGCTTATCATTCTTAGTTTCATTTTAGGAATTTTCCAATACATCATACGGTGGTGAACCTTTGAAAGGAAAATTGTTAAGCAAGATCAACATAAAATTAATCTCAATTTACCTAACAAAGCATTGGAACCATAATGATAAAATTTAGAAGATCTAGGCTAGAGACATGTTTCGGCATCGTAAAACATAGCATCTACCGTTAACTTGTCTGCGATACATTCGGAGTGTGATACCTCACTCCACGTATGTAAGTATATCGTAGCTCGTCCACGTACTTTCGGGTATATCGGGTAGTTTCGCATCGGACAGCGCTAATACGGACTTGGGCCTCCACGTACCTTTGGGTACATTTGGGAGGACAAATTTTACGTGCTATCCATCCATAGTGAACCAAGTCAGCCACCTTGTAAATTGTGATATATCGAACACAACATTTGGGGAGATTGCCTGCCCGTACTTCTTGGTTTGCCAGGAGGTATTCTGTAGTTCACAATTTCTTGGTAAACCCTTTTACCTAGCATTACCCTTTCATTTTGTTTATTTATTTTTGGTTAAAATAAATCAGTAACCGTGGAAGAACAAAATCCTTTCGTCCGTCGTTCGCGTAGACTAGCGTTAAAACCACCTTTACCACCAGAAGTTACTTTTGGTAGACGAAGGCGATCACGGTCTGTCGAATCAAGTACAATTCGTACCTCTGGTGAAACATTATCTTTCCATAAACCAGAGTCAGCTCAAGTTGTTTCTACAAATCGCGGTTCATCTACTATTGTCAAAATGGAGTCTTCATAGCAACCCATGGTCACGATCCATCCAATCAGTGAGACCGTACCTCCTGGAACCGACGTTGTTCAACCAGAAATTGGTCCAGATCCTGTCTCTTCTTTGCCAGAACATCTGAATCCTGAAGTTGTACAACCGGAAGTTGTTCCCACCTTGTTCATCCCATAAATTTTTTTCGCTATTTTATCTCCCATATCACACAGTCAACCACTTGAAATATACTTTGGGCCTGACGGTGAAATACTCCCCCCTGGTTTAATTGGGATTGAAGAAATCCCACAAGACGAGACACCTTTAACTCCAACCCATTTTGGGGAGGACCTTTACCTGTACGAGTCTTTTCCTCAATCGACACCATCTGCTTTTGTTGATCTTGTTCCTTTTCAAACTCTCGCCGATTCAAAAGGGTATACATTTGGTCAAGTAACCATGCCTGAACCAACATCTTCGGTTGGCCCATCTGTTCCAATTACGTCAACTCCTGCCCTAGCTACCCTGTTGATGTTTACAACTTCACCAGAGTCATATTTTCATGGTGGCCCTTTGGTCCCATCAGGTTACAAGTCATTATCTGGCATTTTCTCTGGTGCATCTTCAAACCCATGGACTTTACCAATGTCATCATCCGGTATTTTAACTAGTAATCCTATAGTGAGTAATGAACGACTTGATTCTTTATACACATCTTCAAGGCAATATCAAGCCATTCCTTCTGGGTCTATTCCTTCAACTACCATATCAACTAGACTCCCAACATTTGGAGAGAAATATTTTCCATCTTATTATCCTCCACATGCTGGGGGGCAACCTTTGGTCACCCAATATGACAGTACTCCATCACTTTTTGGTCAACATAATGTCGAAATGAATTTTTTTCAATGGAAACCCACTCTGCCTATCCAACCACAAACGGTTGTACATTCATATCAGCCTATTACATCCACATCATTTCCACTTGTCTATACATATTTACCCTTGTTACAGAATCAAAATGTTGTACAACCTTATAAAATGGGTCCTTCAACTCAATATCATCAAATGTTGGGTCCATAGACTCCAAATCCTTCGGTTAATTTAGAACAGCCTGTATCTGGAATCATTTATTCACAAGTTGGTTTACCATTTTGTGGGATGTGACAACCGCAACCTGGTTATACCTATCAACCGAATCCAAGTTATCCTAATTTTTTTTATAACATTGGTGTACAAACCCCTTGGCAGCCATAGGCGCAAATGCCTCAAACTTCATTTCAACTAGTATCATATCCAGGTTTTTGTCAACAAAATCCTCAAGCATTTGCTTTTCAAAACAACCCCAATCTGGGTTACTAGCAGCAGATTCCTTATGCTGGTGCTCAAAGGCCTGTTGCTCAAGCAATTCCATATTACCCTAGCTATGCTCAACCTGACCTTAATCGACAATTTCCCTTTGTTGCAACTTTAGAGTTACCATATTTAAATCGGCTAATTAATGATCCAATTAATTATGCTCCTTGGTAGCTGATGATACCTCATAAATTACCCTCGGATATTCCTAAGTTCAATGGAAACCCTGGAGAAGATCCGTCGACTCGTGTTATGACTTATCATTTATGGTGTTCATCAAACTCCCTGAATGATGATTCTATTCGACTATGTCTTTTCATAATATCAATTGGGAGCAAAATTCTCATTGTTCTGGAATCTCCACTTGGACAGTGCCTTCTAGAATAGTTAACATGTGTCAAACTTCAAATTCATGTGTCCATTTGACATCTACAAGATTGGGAACATGTCTTGCCTATTATTGGAAATTCATTGATTGTGAAACTACCTCAGCTCCTCTATAAATTGAGCACAGGTCTTAGTGTTTGAGAAGGAAGAATTTGTGTAGAGAAATGATGGTGGAATTTCCATTGAGGATATTGATTTAAGTGACATATTACTGGAGATATCTGCATTGTGATGAGGCTAGAATGTTGCTAGAGATGGTGACACTAAATCAATCATTGGGTTGTAACCTCCCCTTCTATCATCAATGAATATTATTGTTTATTTTTCCCTATATGCATATGTATAAGCTTTGATTTTCAATGTCATGATTTCTTAGTTGATGTATATGGTTTATGCTTTATTGATTTAGCTAAATAACTTGAATATACATCTGTATTATTGCTATCTCTTGTTGTTTAGTGTTCATTTTTGCAAGAAATATTTTGCACAACCGGTTGGAATTTGAAGCTACAGCAAAAGCGACAGAAGGAGACTTTGGAAGCGCTTGGATTCTAAGTAGGTTCCTTATTTCATTCTGTGTGTCTATTTATAGTTAGGAAAGATAGTTGTAAAGTCTTTGACCTGTTGTTCTAGATTAGCACTTGTCTAGGGAAGAATGATTTATCCATAATTCATAATTCATAATGGAAATAATTTCTGATCCTTTTTCCTCAATTTTCTTGACAGATGAGAATAGTTTGGAAGCCATGATGTCAGAAGGAGAACCATGGGAAGATTATCATCATCGTTCCCATATTATTGATTATAAAGAAAATAATTTTAGTAACTATATCACCCATCCATCAAAAATTTCTTTTCGAATTCTTTACCCATTAATGCAATTGATTCCGAGCGAAATCTGTCAAATATTGAAGAAACCATTTCTATCGATATTTTGACCTAACGTTGTAGAAAATATTCATGTCAGTGTATCTTGTTCTCCATCAGAACTCAAATCATATTTCTCTCTATTTCCTGAATTCCGTGACATATTTTCTTGGTCTTACGAGGAAATGCCGGGCATAGATACTAGTATTGTTGAACACACTATTAATATGTATCATGATGTCAAACTGGTGCCTCAACGGCTTCGTCCTGTTCATCCAAAGAAATTCGTTGCCATCAAAGTAGAAGTTGAAAAAATTTTGCGTGCTAGTTTCATATACCCTATTCTGCTAACTGAGTGGGTTTCCAATATCGTTCATGTCATGAAAAAGCAAGGAACCATTAGAGTGTGCATCGATTATTGGGATGTCAATCTTGCTTGTCCAAAAGACAACTATCCTACTCCCTTTATCGACCAGATAATTGATTATTGTGCTGGATGTGAAATTTTTTCATTCATGGATGGATTTTCCGGCTATAATCAAATCAATATCTGCCCAAAGGATCAACATAAGGCAACATTTATCTATCCCTAGGGCACATTCGCTTATAGGAAACAACTGTTTGGTTTAAAGAACGCTGGGGAAACTTTTCAGAGAGAAATGGACTATGCTTTCAATGACATCAAGCACATTGTTCAACCTTACCTAGATGATTTACCAGCGCATTCACGAAATCATACTGATCACTTGATGCATTTGAGAGCCATTTTCTTACACTACCGACACTACAAAATACGCCTCAATCCACATAAATGTGTATTTTGTGTTGGTTCTGGTCATTTGCTTGGATTCGTAGTCTCAAAAGAAGGAATTCAATGATCATTGAAGGTCTGTGCCATTCTTGATTTGCTCCAGACCAAACTTACTTTAGATATAGAAACTTCAAGGAAAGGCTAACTTACTAAGAAGGTTCATTCCAAACTACGCCGAAATGGCTAAAGGATTTACTCGACTATTGAAAAAAGGAGTTCCCTTCCATTGGGACCAAGTTGCACAAGCTTCTTTTGATGTTGTCAAGGACACTCTTGTCCGAGCATCATTAATGTATCCACCTAATTATAAAAATGATTATTTCCTATATATCGCCGCGACTGAAACGACCATTGCTATGGTATTGGTCCAAGTAGAAAATGGAATTGAACATCCGATCTATTATTTGAGTCGTAATCTCAATGATATGGAAGTAAATTATTCATACGTAGAAAATATTGCCTTGGCATCTGTTCAAGATATCCAAAGATTTCGCCATTATATCCCGTTCAAAAAACTACTATCATTTCGGATTGCAACCCCATGACTTATATCTTATCACGTCAATTGCTCGGGGGAAAATATTCAAAATGGATTGTCATTTTTCAGGAATTTGATTTGGAATTCATCAAATCCAAGTTAAAGAAGTCTTTAGTTTTGGCTGAGCTTCTTTGTGACCTTCCCCATAATAGTACTGAAACTACGTCGGAACCATCAATTCCTGACAAGTCTCTATTTCTGATCGGATCATCTGATACTTGGTATGGGGATTTCATCATTTATCTCTAAACCCAAAATTTTTGACCTGATACCTCTCGCTCTGAAAAGTGATGTATTCGATACCAAGCCAAAGATTATCTTATCGTCGGTGATACACTTTATCGTTGTGGTGTCGATACCATTTTAAGGAGGTGCCTCACTCATGAGGAGGCCAAAAAAGTGTTAAATGATTGTCATGTTGGGGCTTGTGGTAGAAATTTATCTGGTTATGGTACTGTGTAGAAGATACTCCGCGCTGGTTACTTTTGGCCCACTATTTTTAGAGATTGCATCCTCGCGGTCAAAAGATGTCATGCATGTCAAATTTTTTATCATAAAATCCACAAACCGCCAGCGCAAATGCATCATGTTGTCTCTGTGGGACCATTTTCGAATTGGGGTATTGATTTCATGACCTGTAACCCTTGTTCGTCCAGGGGGCATGGTTATATTATTGTCGCAGTTGACTATTTTACCAAATGGGCCGAAGCGATGCCTACATTCAACAACATGAGACAGACAGTTGCATTGTTTTTCTTTAATCATGTTATCGCACAAGAAGGTCCCACAAAGCATAGTTACAGATCATGGGAAGCATTTTTGCAATCACATGTTGGTTGAATTAACTACCAAGTTAGGATTTTCACATGATAATTCTACTCCTTATTATCCACAATCACTATGTTGAAGCTATCAACAAAATTATTAAATGCAAGATGCGTCAACGAATGAGGTTAGGAGTTCGTAAAGAAATTGGCATTTGATCCCATCGCCTTCGTGGGCGACTAACCTAGTGAGAAAACGCAACCACTTTACTCCTTTTCAATTGGTGTATGTTCTGAAAGCTATCTTACCAATCCAATGTGAAATATCGTGTTAAAACTCACAATTGACTTGTTACTTGACACCTCAAAAGAAGAAGCACGTCTCCTTAACCTCATCCATCTTGATGAAATGCGCTGTGAAGCCCAATTGGCCAACAAAGAACATAAGAGACGTATAAAGACGCATTACGACAAAAATTTCCAGCCTCACATTTTCTCATAGGGCGACTTGGTCCTTCTTTACAATCAAGAAGTTGATGTAATAGGTACAAGAAAGTTTGAGCCATTATGGCATGGCCCCTATATTGTCAAAAGAGTTCTTGCTAAGGGTGCCTATGAGTTGGTTGATTACGATGGAATTCCATTGGCACAACCTAGAAATGGGTTGTATTTGAAACATTACTATGCTTAATCATGAGCATAGTAATTTTTTGTATTATATTGTATATATATGTTGTTGATTTGCATTCACTATCTTAATTTGTTTTCAGAGTTTTCTTGACATTAGTAATCCGCTTTACATTTCATCACAGATGTCTCACCCAAACCCTTTCGTTGGATATGCTTTCTTCGATGGTGCTAGTCGTAGTACGCATAATCTATCCTCTCGCAAACTTGGCCATTTTCGCTCCGAACAACGATGAGCTAGTGAGCTTTCAAGGGATTGTATTGGTAGATCGACGAACAATATCGTTGAGTATAGCGCGTTGATCAAACTTCTCCGATGCCATTTCATTCGTACAATCGTATCATCATAAGGTTAGACTCACAACTTGTGGTACTACATATTACTAGTGTTTATACTATTAGAAATACAACATTGCATAGATTGTTCCTAAGTGTTCGAATTTTGGAAAGACACTTGGATTTTATACAATATCAACACATTTCCAGAAATTTGAACACATTGACTGATTGATTAGCTAATCAAGTTTTAGATGTAGACATTTATAAAGATATGTAAAGATTCACATCATTGAATAGATTGCACAATAAACATAGAAAACACCGAAATCATATAGATAGATAGCTATAGGTTTTTACAAAAATCCGTGCCCAAGAAACATTGGTCATTTGACCCTCAAAATGTATGAAAAAATGTCACAAGTAAACTAGTGGTGCTCATGGTAACATGCTATAGATCTAGATATCTCGTCGTTAACCGCATCCAAAGAAGCTAGGAACCCCAAGAGGTGTCGTTGCATTTCGCATAGGAAGCTCTTTGATCCGGAAATCTCTGGAATCCCGAAGGTCAAACCCTCTATGTGTTGTTGAAGCTCAGTTAGAGTCTCAGCCATATCAAGATCTTGAAGGACTGCTCTTCTGACATCCCTCTCTTTTGGCACATCTACTTCGTGCTCCAGTTCCACTACTATTTGAACACAACCAACATTTGCATTACAAAAAAAAATAGTTTAGTCTTGGGAAAACATCAAAATACAAAAACATTGTATAAACCCTAGGAAAATAAAAAACATGGTCAAAACATTCTTACTTATTGCACCCCATTGAGCGCCTTCTGGTAATGCTAAATCTGGATCTCCTTGGAAATCAACGCCTGCATATGAATGCTCATCGATGGCAACAATCTGTCGCTGGAACGAGGCGAAGAATGCAGTCGAGAACAAAATGGTAGATTGGCCTGCATGCCTACCCATGAGTTCCACCACTTCGCATCCACTCTGACATCTTCTAGGATTAGACACATCTAGTGTCACATGTTGTGGCTGCATCAGTGGAATCCATTCCAAGGCGAAGGATATAAGGATAGAACCATAACTGAAATTCTTCTTCCTTCCTCCCTTTGCTTTATTCATTTGTTCCTTTATCTGAGAAAGAATAGCTTTAGACCAGTTGAAGACTGTTGGCTCCATACACTCTAGCACCTACTGCCTATACGATCTATTCACTACATGTAGTGTAACAGTGCTGACAATTTTTGCGATCGTGAAAAGGATAGTTCTCAATGGAAAATATCTAACATCTCGAATGTTTATCTTTCCATATTTTCTTGGCTCTGCCCCTGGATAAAAATGTTGCAAAACATAATCTCTCACTGTCTCTCCCTCCAACAATAGACCCCGAGAGGAAATGGGAAAGCCTCTCCTAGATAAACCTGTTAGAAAGTACACATCCTCAACTATTATAGGAACCACTTGGTTCTTAATATGAAATGCCTCGATAGCCGGATCCCATGCTTGAACTAAGAACTCCAATAGTTCTATTTGTTGCCTCATCCTAGACAATTTGAAGTACTTAAGCAGTCCACAATCTCTTAGGGCTCTTACTCTATCGGGATCATTTAAGGAAATCATATCCTATTCTTCATTTTCTCTTTCCCTCCATGTAATCATCATTGTAATTGGATGGAAACCTGAAATACAACCATAATATCCATTAGATTCCATTCATTGCAAAAAACTAGGCAAATTTTGGGCATAATGTGAGAAACAAAAATCTAGATTACGCCCAACGCACTCCCTAACAAGAGACAATGCATTGTGTATGCAAGTAACCTTCACCGTACTTGCTATGCAATGCAGGGTTTCGACATTCAAGGGTGCTTTGGCCCTCTTGGGCAACTTAATTTACCCTAGGGGGCCTTAAAACCCCCGAAATTTGCGTAAATTGGAAATAAAATTAATACTAAAGGAAAGAGGAGGTTTATATCACTAACTCGGGATCAAACTAAGAACGAAAACCGTCCATAGAAACGATCACACCGTTGTACTCGAAGTTTGGGGGAAAAATCAGGTTCAAAGCTCCAAAATGCAAATGGTAACTATGGAATGGTAAAAATGAATAGTGAAACTACTTTTAATAGTCATTTAATTATTTACAAATTGAATATATTTCTATGACTATAGATTTGTTATGTTTTTAATCATGAAACAGGTATTTTTAATCCATTTGATGTTGTTTTGAACAGGTCTTACAACTGATGAACATATTAGTTGTGCAGATTTATTTCAAGAATGATTTTACCACAAAGCAGCCTTTTTTTCCCATTTTTCGAAGCTGTTAAAAACAAAAAAGGATTTGAAGTGCACTTTTATCTCTTTTTCGCGCTTCGATAACAGTTGAAAAAGGAACCCCCGGAGTCTTTAGCTTCCTTTTTAGACTCGATAATGTGAAAATACGTTTTGCACTTGTCTTTTCGAGCTCCTAAAATTAAATGAATTGATATCTACTCAGTATAAGTTTAACCCTTTTCTGGACTAAGATAGATTGTTTACGAAAAAGGAATACCTTGGTTAAACATGACCAAAGAGGTTCTCTCAGATATTATTTTACACTTTTTTGGATCTGAGCGACAAATTTACGAAAAAGTACTTATGAATTTTTCTTTCATCCTCTTTTTCAAACTCTCTAAATATGAAAAAGGACCAAGTTGTCACTGTCGTTAAGCTCGTTAAAACATAAAATAGCGACAGGCTTGTCGATCATGGCAAGAATCGAGTTTCATTCATCGCTAAACTTGTTAAATTATTAAATAGCAATACGTTATTCGCCCAAGGGGTTGAATTATAGATCAAGAAAATGTTATCCTCCTCGAGCTTGTTAAAAAATAAAGAGGTACTGGTTGACAAATGACCGAGGAAAAGTTGGGAAAAGTGAGCAGAATTCTTTATGGTAGCAAGTCGCTCTTGAACATGACACTTCCTTCACTCCATGTCCGTGACTATTTGGGTTGGGTAATCATCTTGAAGATTCATTCATACCTATGGTTCATCATACCTTCACTTCAGTTTTGGGTCAATGCTGCCAACTCATCTCAGTGTCGTCAATATGTTCAAGAGAAGTCATCCGGTGAATAACTCATCCTTCTGCAATACGCATAAACCTTTATGCTCATGACCATCATCCTTGAAAATCGCTATATCAAGTCATACCCTTGTCTCCAAAATCAGTAACCCCTGTTTCGCAATAAGGTGGATTCCTGTCGACAACAAATCATTATCCAGGAAGTTCACTTAGAAACATCAGATTCCAGTACCATAAGGCTTGTTACAACATCGACAAGATCCTCGCTTCTAGACTTTTGGCTGAAAGATTTTGTTTTCCGTTCAACATCAAATCATCTATTCATGCCTTACAAAATGTACTGCAATACCTTGAGGGCCGTTGACATCAATGGTGGTTCTTTCACGTTTGTTAACATCTCACATCGTTGGCTGGTAATCAAACAATGTCTTTCCATGTTCGACAACAAATCATATATTCGCATGGCTAGACTTGTACCTGAATGATCGAGTGAATGAGATAAGAAGACCCTGGATCTAGTTTCAGCCATTCGGGCTACGATTTTAGGATTTTTGTACAGATCATCTGTATGGTGACTTTACATACAGATCGTCATCCAAACATGGGCCTATATATGTAGGCATGTCTGTATTGGGCAACATTCCAATGTAGATGACTTTTTGAATTATGTACATGGTATTAGATTTTTTATGTGCTGAACATGGAAATGTCTACCCTCAACAATTATGAACAAGAGGATATATCATGATGTAATGTATTGTAAGATTGATGTAGGTCGCCACTTTGATTCATCTCCAGCCCATCACAACGTAAATCATATCAATCAAAATACTGTTGTTATTATTCTGAATTCATGCTTTATGGGACAATTTTTATAGGTCAATTTGGGCATCATTCCCAATGACCTAGTTAACTGGGCATCATCTCCAGGACCAATTTATAGGATCTATCATTCCCTAACATTTCAGTTTCTATATGCCCTAAGACAAAGAACAAGACAAATCAATCAAAGATTTTCATCTGCAAAGGTTTCCAAAGTATGAAGTTTAAAATATATCAAATGAGAGCTCACCAACGCTGCCTCTAAAGGGACTAAGTGCATTACATATGCATGTATCCCTATGCAAGGTTGCTCTGCAAAGCACTTCCCAACATTCATAGGTGCGTTGGTCACATTGGGAGCAAAATTCTCATTGTTCTGGAATCTCCACTTGGCCAGTGCCTTCTAGAAGAGTTCACACGTGTCAAACTTTGAATCCATGTGTCCATTTGACATCTACAAGATTGGGAAAATGTCTTTCTTATTATTGGAAAGTCATTGATTGTGAAACTACCTCAACTCCTCTATAAATTGAGCACAGATCTTAGTGTTTGATAAGGAAGAATTTGTGTAGAGAAATGCTGGTGGAATTTCCATTGAGGAGATATATTTGAGTGACAGATTGCTGGAGATATCTTCATTGTGATGAGGCTGGGATACTGCTAGAGATGGTGACACTAAATCAACCATTGGGTTGTAACCTCCCCTTCTATCATTAATAAAGATTATTGCTTATTTTTCCCTACATGCATCTGTATAAGCTTTGATTTTCAATATCATGATTTCTTAGTTGATGTATATGGTTTATGATTTATTGATTTAGCTAAATAACTTAAATATACATCTGTATTATTGCTATCTCTTATTGTTTAGTGTTCATTCTCAAGTAGAAATATTTTGCACAACCTACTGGAATTTGAAGCTACAATAAAAGTGACAGAAGGAGACTTTGGAAGCGCTTGGATCCCAAGTAGGTTCCTTATTTCATTTTGTGTGTCTATTTATAGTTAGGAAAGATAGTTGTAAAGTCTTTGACCCGTTGTTTTAGATTAGCACCTGTCTAGGGAAGAATGATTTATCCGTAATTCATAATTCCGTATAACAGACCCCAAAAAAAATCAAAGCAATTAAAGAATCACCCAAACCCAAGAACACATCAAAACTAAGAGGATTTCTAGGGTTAATTGGGTATTACAAAAGGTTGATAAAAAACTATGCACATTTGACAACACCCCTAAAAAAATTGTTTAAAAAAACCACTTTTCAATGGAATAACCAGGAAAATGAATGATTTGATAATATAAAAGAAGTGATGTCAATCACACCGGTACTCGCAACTCTAGGCTTCTCCAAGACATTCATAGTTGAATGTGATGCTCGTGTCTTCGTAATTGGAGCAAGATATTGCAAGACAAATTCCCTATAACTTTCGAAAGCAAGAAGCTTAGAAAATAAGAAATAATGAAATCAACTTACCAAAATAATATGCTTTTGATCATACATGCTTTAACTAAATGGCAACAATACCTGCTTGAAAGTAAGTTCTCTATTATGAAACAAGCTCCAAAAATAGAAGAAAAGAGAGATCAACGCCTTAGAAATAAGCCACTTCGAGGGGGAAACCTTCAATACATTACATAAATGAACAATTCTTAGATGATACAAATGACAAAACCTCCTTTCTATTGATAGGAGTCCATGGGGCCACAATGTAATCCTAGCCGACCTAACAATAATAATGTAAGGGCACAATAATAACAATATGGGGGTTACAGGGGTACAACAATAACAATAAGGGGGTTACACTAACAACAATAAGGGAATATACTAGTAATATAGGGACCTAAAATGCTCCTATCCTTTAAAAAAGTGTTGCCCTCAATGCTTGTGTAGCTCCGGGTGTTTCTGTATAAAATTCTCATCCTCCATGTAGAATCTTCAGTGGGTAAGTTCTTCCATTTGATGAGATACTTAAAATGACTGATTGCGTAGGGGCCATTTCAGTTCTTGTTTCCGTGACTGCTTCAGGTTCCAATATGGTTTTTCCTTCCTCATCAAGTTTTGGCAATATTGTTTGAACTAGAATTTTGTCCCCTATAACCTTCTTTAAGCACAAAACATGGAAAACGGTATGCACTCGCGAAGAAGCAGGAAGCTCCAATTTGTATGCCATAGTACCAATCTTTTGTAATACCTTGTAAGGACCATAGTACTTTGGTGATAATTTATTATCCTTATTAGCTTGCTTGAGGGACATTTGTTTGTATGGTCAGAAAGCATAAAAATACCTGGCCTCCTACATCAAAACTTCTCTCAATCGCGGTTGATCTTCTCGTTGTTTCATTCGATTTTACCAAATTTAGGTTATCCTTTACGAGTTGGAGAACTTCTGATGATGCTCGATGTGATCTTCCACCGCTTGAACCCTAGAATTTTCCCTTAAAGAAGATGTGATGGGTGATGGATGATATCCATAAAGTGCCATAAATGGGGTCATTTTTTACGCAAAGATGGAAGGAAGTGTCATACCACCATTCAAACCGAGAGGTAACCACTGACCCATCGGTTTCCCCGCTATCGATACAAAAAACGAAGATATCCTTCCAAACATTTATTCACTATCTTAGTTTGACCATCGGATTGAGGATGATAAGATGAGCTATGAGCTAGTTGAGTACCCAAACAAGAAAACAATTCCGTCTAAAAAATCCTTGTAAAAATGGGATCTCTGTCACTTACAATAATCTTCGAGTTTCCATGTAGATTTTGAATTGTTTCCATAAATGCGATAACAACTATACTTTCTTTAAATGGATGAGATAATGCACAAAAGTGTGCATGCTTGGTAAGCCTATTAACTACCACCATCATGACACTCTTTCCTTCAGACTTAGGTAAACTTGTGATAAAATCCATCAACAAATTTCCCCGCCAACGTTGACTTGAATGATAAAGGTTGTAGATCCGGGTCTTAATTGTCTCAATTTTTATTTCACAAGTAAACCAAACTTTTGAATATCGATTTAAGGCCATCCCAAAAAAATCTTTCTTCACCTCGTGGTAAGTTTTTAAAAATCTTGAGTGTCCTCCTAAAGGAGAAGTGTGCAATTCCAAAGAATCTTTTGTTTTAGTTGGGAATTCTGCAAATATATATGTTTACCTTTGTACCGTAAGGAATCATTTTTCCAACTAAATGTATCCGATGTACTAGGATCTTGCCGCAAATTTTGAATGAGTGTCCACACTTCTTCATCCTTCTTTCCATTCATCCCAAGGCCATCTTAACCGTTGGATTATAGAAATGGCACAAAGCAATGCTCCCACCTCTTCATCCTTTCTTGAGAGTGCATCTGCAGAACAACATTTAGCTTCCCTTTTTTGTAGATGATTTCAAAGTCATAACCCAACATCTTTGTGACCCATTTTTGTCGCTTTTCTTCTAAGGATAGTCTTTGCTCCAAAAGCATTTAAGACTATCATGATCAGCTTTTACCTCAAGTGTCTTCCCATTAGGTAAAGTCACCATTTCTTTAAGGTATGTGATGATGTCAAATACTTTCCTCTCATAAATAGCATTTTTGTAAATACTTTCCTTTGATTGGAAAACTTTCAAAAAGCAATGGGTCTTCCTTCTTGCATTAAAACAACGCCAATCGCTCTGAGGCATCACATTCCACAATAAAGGTTTTTGTGAAGTCTGGCGTAGCTAAGACTGGTGCTAGGCACATTACCTCTTTAAGATGTTCCATTAGGGGAATTTTGAGGTCTAAAATGGGTCTCCTAAGGAAATTATAAAATAATAGTGGAAAAAATCTAATAAGATTTGATGACATCATCAAATTTTAGAGGGAAAAATGAAAAAACTACTTTTTCAACTATATTTTCAACCTATCTCCCAAAGTTTTTATCAACAGCGTACTGTTATTTAATTTAATTCCCATCCAAGGAGTGGTCATGTTGCATACTTTCGAGGTCTGAGCTACATGAAAAATGAGAAATACATTACATGATTACAATCAATGCTTTTTTATGTATTTCATTTTTCGTGTAGAAGAGTTCATCGAAAATATGCAACATGGGTACTCCTTGGATGAGGAATTAAATTCCGCATCCAACGAGTACTCCCGCTCAAAATTTGAGTAAAAATTTTGGAAGATAAGTTTAAAATACGAGTTGAAAAAGTAGTTTTATTATTTTATTATTTTTTAATATTTTTACTTTTTTACTCCAAAAATGGTGAATCATCCATTATGGATGACATCATCATCTTGAATCCTATTGGTTGTTATAAAGTTTATTTTTGTTGTACATTTTTCTTATGAGGCCCATTTTAGACCTCAAAACTCCCCTAATGAAAGGCCTTAGTTGCTTCAGGAGTCCATGAAAATGCATCTTTCTTCAATAATGTTGTTAGAGGTGATGCTATTCTCCCATAATTCTTAACAAACTTGCAATAATACCATGTTAACCCGAGAAATCTGCACAACTACTTTATGGTTGTGGGGACTTTCCATTCCTTAATGGCTTTAGTTTTTTTAGGGTCTACCTTAACACCCTCATGAGATACGATATGACCCAGATATTCCACCTCTTGTACTCCAAAGAAAATTTTTGATGTTTTTGCATATAATTGTTTCTCCTTCAATAGTTTGAGCACCCTGTCAACATGTTGAACATGATCCTTCCAAGACCCGTCAGAGATTAGTATATCATAAAAAAATACTAGCACAAATTTTCTAAGGAAGGACTTGAAAATGGAATTCATCAACCCTTGAAATGTAGAAGTCAAGATTGGTAAGGCCAAAAGGCATGACCAAAAATTCATAATGACCTCATGAGCTCCAAATTTTGTTTTCGGAATATCTTCAATCTTCATTCTAATTTGATGATATCCTGAACAAAGATCTAACTTGGTAAAATAAATTTCTCCATGTAATTAATCTTATAATTCATCAACCATAGGAATGGGAAATTTATCTTTAATAGTGAGCTTATTGAGCTCCCTATACTTTGGACACATGTGCCATGATCAATCCTTCTTTTGCACCAATACTACTGGAGCAGAGAAAGAACTTTGACTAGGTTGAATTATACAAGCCTCTAAAATTTTTGCAATCATACATTCAATTTCTCTCTTTTGGACATAAGGATATCTGTAAGGCCTGATGTTTGGAGGAACACTTCCTAGAATCAAATGAATAACATGATCATGATCAGAATATGTGGGAGTCCTTTAGGAGTTTCAAACACCTTGGACTAGTTGTCCAAGACTTTGGAGATCTCGGGAGAAATAGATGATTTTGATGTTGAACTTAACAGCATAATCGTGCAATTATGTTTCGTCATATTTTCCGTGTTTGGTCATGAAATTAGAGCTTATTATCTTTCCGGCTTCCCCGCACATTCTTTAATTTGATTTCCTTTCCTCAAAAAATCAAGAACAGCTTCTTTTTAAAATTAAAAGTTACCATCCCCAAAATTTGTAACCATCAGAGCCCTAGTACAACACGCACCTCCCCATTGGGATGGAAAACATTGGACTATTCAATACATATTCCCCCATGGATAGCTTTATATTATGGCATTTTCCAGAGAAATTTATAGTTCCGCCATTTGCAACCATCACTTGAAATTTTGGTGCTGGGTATAGGAAACAATTCAATTGCCACTTTACATTGAATAAAATTATGGGTACTACCCGAATCAATCAACACCATTACCTTTTTCTTCTTGATATGTCCTTCTATCTTGAGAGTTCGGGGGAGTTGTAATTCTCGCCAATGCATTATACGATATAGTTTCCGATTCATTTCTTCTTCTTCTAGGGTTGGTTCCCTCGGTGTATATCCTCTTCTTTTGGAAATTTCTTGTTCATTTTCTTCCTCCTCTTCACAATCTATGTAAAATAATTTCTTCTCAAGACACTTATGACCTTTTTAATGTATTTTCTATCGCCAACCGTAGCAAAGCCCTTTGCTCTTTTTTCTTCCAATTGTTGTGGTGTCAACCTTGTAGGTTGTGGAAGTCTAGGAGTAGCAACACTTCCATCTTTATAGATGTGAGTGGTAGGCTTCCGTGTCGCCATAATTTTACATTCAATTTTTTCTGCCAACTCTAATGCTTTCCAATGAATCAAAGTTCCCAAATGCGAACTTCATGTTGGATGTTATCCTTTAAAGTCCCTATGAATACATCAATCCTATGTTCATGGAATATTAGTTACCCTTAGTATTCACTTAGAAGTCCTCAATGTGCTCCACCACTGAACCCTTTTGTTTGAGATTTATCAATTGTCTAGTAATGTTGCTCTTTGTATCCTAATAATGTGCTATCATTTCCTCTCGTAAAAATCGAATTAAGTTATTAATTTTTATGGGATCAAAGCCATCGATACCATAAAAATGCATTTTGTTCTAAATGTAAAGCTATAAATACAGACTTTTTGTAAAGTTTTTGCACATTATCGAGATCAAAATATTTGCCTGATATGTGGTATCCATTTTATGGGATCCTCGCTATCAAACTTCCTCATACCCATATTAGGAATAGTGTGGTTCTTCAATCCAACATTAGAGTTTATGAAATCATGATTAACATTTATCTCATCATGAGTTTCCTCTACTATATTTTTGCCATTAGGAATCATTTCCTTGTATCAACTTTGGACAAACCTTCCTTCAAACTTTCCATGTCTTCCTTCAAACCTTCCATTTTTTCTTCCATACCATTCTCAAACCATCCATCGTATCTTCCACGTCTTTCTTCAAACCATCCATCTTTTTCTTCCATGCTTTTCTTCAAAAACATCCATTTCTTTTTTTGTTGTTTTGCGAGACAAATTCTTGGTGCACTTGCTCTTGTAATTTCTTTATATGTCATGTTGCATTTCTTCATCTTCATGAGCCATAAGAGAGCCTTCTCAAGGCTTAATGGGTGTTGAAT
Source organism: Pinus albicaulis (assembly GCA_034641835.2). NCBI lineage: Eukaryota > Viridiplantae > Streptophyta > Pinopsida > Pinales > Pinaceae > Pinus > Pinus albicaulis. Next base: position 1,418,699,480 of record CM076572.1, on the reverse strand, counting down.
TCTTTTTAGGGGGCATTTTTAGAACCCAATACTGATATGTATTCTACAATATGCTCCTTGGAATCAATTCAAATTGATTCTTCAAACAAGACTTATGCAATTCAGAAAAAAATACACACCTTTTTCTTGCTTTTCAGGAGCTCGATATTGAAATTGAATTATATCTGTGATTTCAGATCTTCAATATCTGAAATTTGGCCCTGTAGTATCACTCTGAATCTTCTTTCAAATTTCATAGGTCTGACCTAATTTGGATTCTTCAAGGCAAAGTTATGCCCAATCTCCCACAATGATCTAATTATGGACTGGTTCAGTAGAGTGAACTTGTATGATGTGCCACATGTCACTGTTTCCTCCTTCCTCTGAAATTGATAAACAAAAAACTATAGTCTATGTACTTGCGGTCACGTTTTACAGAGTTCCAATCCGACGCTCACAAAGAGAGTTATGACGATTTTCCTCGAACATCACCTCTTTGAGATGAAATCGAGCCCGTAAAAACCCTAACTTCCACATCATATCTTCGAAAAATATTACGAACCAAGATCTGAAATGTTTATACACGTTCCTAGATTTCGCTTTCGCTCTATGCCAAATTTCAAATTTTCCGAACCTTTGTAGAAAAAAAATTATAGCGAAAAATTCCACGATGACCTATTTGGAGCAAATAAACCTCTAGAATCCAAAGCTCGATACCAAATGTTATGAAACCAGATCCAAAAATAGAAGGAAAGAGAAATCAACGCCTTAGAAATAAGCCACTTCGAGGGGGAAACTTCCAATACATTACATGAATGAACAATTCTTGGATGATACAAATGACAAAACCTCCTTTCTATATATAGGATTCCATGGGGCCACAATGTAATCCTAGCTGACCTAACAATAATAATGTACAATATGGGGGTTACAAGAGCACAACAATAACAATAAGGGACTATACTAGTAATATAGGGACCTAACATTCTCAATACAAACAAATCACAATAGTCTTCAATTCCCACTTTAACAAAAAACATTATCAACATAACAACAAAAGTGGATAGAGAAACTTTCAGCATTCGACCTAGAAATACTGCAAAAAAAGGGAAAGGAAAATTCGTAGCTAATGCACTCTCATGGAAGGATGATGACAACACAACATGTGTTGCCTTGTTAGTTTTTCCTCACTAGTTAGATGAAATCCGAGCTGAGTTTGAAAAATATTTGGACTGTGGCTCTATGATTGAAAATATCAGTCAATATACCAATTTTTAATGGAAAAATGACATATTATGATACAAAGTAGAATTTACCTAATACCATCATCTAAATTTAGAATGAAAATTCTAAAGGAATTTCATAGTTCTCCTGCAGTTGGGTATGTCAGATTATTCAAAAATTACTACAACATTTGACAATCGTTTTACTGGAAAGGCATGAGTAAGGAAATCCAAAACTATGCCACTTATTGTGATGTTCTTCAGAGAAATATGGGTGAAAATACTCCAAATCTTGGTTTACTACACCCTTTACACATTCCAAATAAGAAATGAGAGGAAATCTCGATGTATTTCATTGAAGGGCTTCCTATGTATGATGGAAAGGACAAGACATTTGCCGTAGTTGATAGACTCACCAAATGTGCCCACTTCATGGAAATCAAAAAAACTGACACAACCAAGCAAATTGTAGAAGTGTTTTGTGAAAACATTTACAAACTACATGATTTTCCCAAGGTTATTGTCTGTGATAGAGACGCAAAATTTAAAGGAAATTTTTGGAAATATTTCTGCCACCATGTAGGAATATCTCTCAACATGAGTTCATCTTGTCACCCCCATACAGATGGTCAAACTGAAGTTGTAAATAATGTTTGGAAACATATCTCCGTTATTTATTCATCAACAAACAAAACAAATGGTCTTAGTGGCTACAACGAGAAGAATGGTGGTACAATACCACCTATCACACTTCAAATAAAATGAATCTCTTCCAAGCCCTATATGACTATGAACTACCCAAGTGGAAGGATTTTGTGTTGCACAATTCTAAGGTTCAAGTAGTAAAAAACCACATAGAGTAAAACCAAAGAATTATTAACTTGTTAAAATAAAATTCTAATGTTGTAAACAATATAATGGGAAGGCAAATGTCAACTAGCACCACACATAAAGAGAATTCGAAGAAGGACATTGTGTTTTCGTCAGACTTCAACCCTATAAGCAGTTATATCCTAAAACAACAAGGGAAAAATAAATTATCTCCTAAGTATTACGGACCATACCAAATAATCAAAAAAATAAGTAGCATGGCTTATGGATTAAAGTTACGAGACCATTGTTGAATTCACAATACATTTCATGTATCAAGCCTAAAAAAGGTACTTGGTCAAAATCAAATAATGCAAACAAAGATACATGAGACTGGAGAAGAAGGAAGGATCATATGAGAACCCCAAGGCATACTCACTACCAGAGTGAAGGTACTATGATCCAAGACTATTAAAGAATATCTTATCAAATGGAAAAGACAACCAGAAGAAGACTCATCATGGGAGACAAAATGTTTTCTCCAACAACACCCAACATTGCCTATGCTTTAAGGACAAAGCATTTTTAAGGCAGAGGAAATGTTACGAATAAAATATTCATAAATACATAATATTAAAATAAAAAAATACGTATTAATTAACAATTAATAAATAAATTAAATTAAATTTTCCAATTAATTATGAAAGGGCACTTATGTCAAAATTTGTGTCTTAACCTTGTGGCCAGTCAACTCCTATAAAAGAGAACCACCCAAGGGTTGTAAATCATCCTTTATTGAATAAAATATATAAATTTATTATGTGCATCAATTTGTCTTCGATTGGAAAACTTAGTGAACAAAAATAATTGTTCCACATGCTCTGAGATCTCGAGAACATGTTCAAGACACACTCTCTGAGAACGGGAATGAAATAGTTTCTATGCTTTCAAAGTAATTCCCCTTTCACTTCCATGGTGGATGATCTTATCAAAATGCATATCATAATGTTGATAAGTGTTCAATTTATACATTTTCTTACATTAAATTAACTATGTAGCGTGTTTATTAAGAGTTGGAGCCCCAAGAAGGTTCCTCGGGGGTCTTAGATGTATTGGTATTAATGTGATTCGTGGATTTTTGAGAATATTAACTGGGTTTTATGTTGAGTTTTTTGGTGCTCAATATTCTTGGTGGGTTTTGTGATTTTAAAGGGGCATTCTAGGTTGTAATATTGTGAGGGTTTGTTGTAGAGAAAATCTCAACATTGTATGGTGTAAGGTTGGTTGGTGTAGTTTATTAAGTTTGTATTGTGTTTTTTTGTCTAAAATTATCCCTATCCTAGAAAATGGTATGATGAGTTTACCTTGTTGACACTAGTCAGCGGTGGCTATGACATATACGCCCAAATTGGTCAATAGCAGTTCTTATCGATTCTTGCCTTTCTGCAATTGCTTGGTGTAACTGGGGGATGAAGTTACTATGGTTGATTTTTTTGTAATTATGGAGCATTTTATAGAATTACCTCTTGGGAAATAACCATTTTAGTTGGATTATGTTCTTACATCTTCTATAATTCAAACATTTGTATATTTATAAATTGAACAAGGCTCATAATAGTATACTACTAACTCAGATCCATCTACACCTAGGTTTGATTTTTGCTATGTAGGAACGAGTCCCAAATTGACTTTTCTAGTTGGCTTATGTTCTTACATCCTCTACAATTCAAGCATTTTTGTATTTGTGAATTGAACAAGTCTCATAGTAGTATACTACTAGCTCAAATCCATTTAAGTCTGGTTATGATTTCTTCATAATAGGCATAATTCCCAATGTTTTCTATCTATAGCTCATCCATTATCTGATGAAATTTGATCTTTTGCTTGACATTTGTTACTGTAATTACCACATTGTCTTTGACCATATGATTCACTTAACTTTGAGGTTAGGTTCCAATCTATAAGATCATACCTTATGAGTGATGGAACTAACAAGATGGGATTTAACTTGTCAGGATCCTTGTTTCATCCCTTTTTCTTTTGTTGGGTTCTTGAAATATCACTAGTGTTTCATTGAGGCCAACTATAGTTCTTTTCCAACAATCTAGATTTTACATTGCTGCTGGGTAAGCTAGAATTTTTCTCTTCTATTGTGGGATTTTCATGGACACTTTCACAATACTGGATGTAGAGTAGTTATATTATTTTTGTTCCTTCCTCTTTGGGGGGCTAGAAGACAACATTATTTGTAAGATCTATGATTCAAGCTAGAGAAATGGGATGGATAGATCTGTAAAGGATTTTCCAAGGGAGAAGTATGATATTGGGTTGGAAAATTGCATTTTTTAGGTTTTCCTCATCGTATGAGTTTGGTGGATTAATCCGAACTTCATCCAACCTTATCCAAGTATGCCTTTTAACAATTTATCATTAAATGTAGGTGTCCTAGATGGACATAAGTTCTTGAGCCCCCATTATAACTTAGACAATTCTTGTCTGAATAAGAATATTTTTTATATGTGGGTGTTAGCATGGTTATCTACCGTAAAATATGGAGTATAAACATCTTCATCTACCACATCTTCATCTACCACCCATTTAAAGGGATTTATCACAAAATTCTTCGAGAAGTAATCATGATAACTTGTTTATGTTTTGGCCAAGGTATTTTTCTTTTCACCATTTATAATTAGGTCAACTTTTTTATATTTGGGCCAATGTATTTTTCTTTTCACCATTCAGCTACCATGTTAATGCTAGGGATATCACTTTGAATGAGGGTGATATCTATGTTACACGAGCATAAGAATACGATGTAACTTGTAGGTCAATGAGGCAAATGATTGTTAAGATAACGTGGGGACAAGAAATTATGAGCTTTGATATATTTTCTTTACGCTAATATCACTAAGTAGACATATTTTTGGCAATATTTGGTTTAGTTTTGACTCGCAGAAATATTTTGAGAAGTACTTGGCCTAGTTCATACTCTCAACACATGATTTTTCATAGCACTCAAGATAAGAATGTATCTCTCACTTTTGGTGGTAAATTTGGAGTTTTCGTTGGAAAATAATGAATGGCAATCATGAGTTAAATATTTATTCTGCTTCCATATTAGATAATTATGGATATGTAGCACGAACTTAGGTAGTCTTTAAGGAACTACATAATGGAAACTACAAAGACATTTAAATGTGCATTTTGAAAACCTATTAGGAGTGATTGTTCTAATGGTTGTTTCATAATTAAAAGAGTATCATATTCCTAATATTGGTTATTACTTATGAATGAGGCTCTGTAAGTATTCTATTTGGAACTTTTCATTTCTAATGTTGTTATGAAAATCAGCAGAGATTTTAATCAACTGAAAATTAGTTATCCAAAATTGTTAGCATGGGTTAGAAATATCAAGAAAACCAATAATTGTATGCAAGGTTTGGTCCTGAACTCTAAGAGCCTAGCCTGAAACCATGTGCGAATCTTAAAAAGTATAACTAACTACAACAATAGTAACCTCTTTGTTGATATCTCACATTGTTTTGACTCAACTTGTTTTTAATTGGATAGTATGGGAGTAGTATAGTTGAATAAGAAATATGGTGATTAGTGAAACAGATTTAGTTATAATGTGGGAAACTGAATTGTGTTATTTAAATTGGTTTCTAGAGCATTTCCATTGTGCAGAGGTTACTCATCAAATTTGTGATTTCAATAAATATTCTGTATTAGCTGTTGTGATTTCCATAAATAATTCTGTATTAGTTGTTGACCTGCCAGACCAAAAATAAACAATAATTCTGGCTGTACATAAAGCTCGAAGTGCCTATAATATAGAGATTCTCACAGTGATTCATGAATCTGAAATTGATCATCAAACTTATGATTTCAATAAATAATTTAATAAATAATTCTATCGTGATGTGCGTGCAGTGTAGCCATTCTCACAATGATTCATGAACTGTATGCATTTGGAGTGATGGAGGATGGAATTAGAGACTTCCGGTATCACGTTGTTGCTGCTTTCAAAGCTCATTATCATGTCAAAGAACGCAGGTAAGCTGCCTCCGGGGCCTCCCGGATGGCCCATTCTTGGAAATCTCTTCCACCTTCTCGGGACGAAGCCCGACGAGTCTCTTTGTCACCTTGCTGTAAAATACGGTCCTCTGATGACCCTTCATCTCGGAATGAGAACCACAGTTGTGGTTTCTTCTCCGGCCATGGCCAAGCAAGTCTTGAAGACTCATGACGAAGTCTTCTCAGGATGAACCGTCACAGAAGCAGCCAAGTGTAACCACCACAGCGACTCTTCCTTGGCATGGAACAACACCTGCGGGCCTCGTTGGCGTATGCTTAGAAGATTCTGTAATAAGGAGCTCTTCAGTTTCAAGGGACTGAGAGCCTTGTAGCATCTCTGAAGAGATCAAGTCTTTTCCACCCTTCAATCCATTTTCGAGGATTCTATAAAGGCCAAGGGTGTGAATATCGGGCAAACTGCATTTCTTACAAGTCTGAATCTGTTGGGCAACTTGATTTTTTCTCAAAACATGTTCGGCCGGGACTCTCAGGCCGCTGAAGAATTCAAAGAAATGATCACCAAGTTGATGGTGCTGGGGAAAGCCTAACCTGGTTGACTTCTTTCCTTTTCTGCGAATTTTGGACCCTCAGGGCGTGATCCGGGATGTAACGAAATACAAGGGCATTGTCTTTGGGTTGCTGGATAGATCCGTAGAGGCTCGAATTCAAAAGAAAATAGAAAGCGGCACAGAGGCAAAAGATTTTTTGGACATTTTGTTAGATTACAGAAGCGAGAGCGGAGAAACACTGACCAAGAAAGACATTATCCCCTTTCTATATGTAAGATGGGTTTTAAATATTTCAAAATGGTTTTAAGATGGATTTTAAAACTTTCTTGCTTTAGCTTTACATCCCAATCATGGGCTTCTGTATTCTGCATCGTGGGACAAGACTGTGAAAGTTTGGAGATTGTCCGATTTCAAATGCATAGAATTGCTCAATGCCCACGACAACGTTGTGAATACTATAGTGTTGGATTCAGACCGTTTGTTCTTCACAGGATTTGCAGACGGGACAGTGACACCTTCGGCCAAATGTCGGCCGTCCCTCGCCACACCGAGCTCCCGAATTCATCAATGACCTGCCCCACGGACTCTAGGGATTCTTGTGCCACAGAAGCCCCAACATCCAGTGAATTCGGCAAATCCTTCACGGCGCGGCTCGCAACTTCGTCGATCGCCTCCGTCTACTTCTGCAGCCCCTAGCGAAAATCTTCCAAATCGCGGCGGTAGGATTCATCCAAACAATCAACGAGGATGGATCTTTCATCCTGCAAGAGGAACTGAGTAGAAGCAACAAAAATTTCCAAAGCAACAGAAAACCTCTCTGCACAGACAAAACTCAGGACATCGACTTTCAATTTTCGTTGGTGAAAGCGAGGTTCATTCCGCTCAACACTGCGTCCATTCGAATCGAAGGTGTAATTACATTCCACTATGGTCGCCAGTTTTCTCAGTATGCATACAGTGAGATTTAAAGGACAACTCTCAGCGCTTATATAGATGGACAAACCTAAAAAATAAACTAAACACACTTATTTCTTATTTCCTCAGCGCTCAGGAGGGGCCAAGGTCCAGGCCCAGGCCCAACAGTCTCCGATACCACCCTAAAAACTGAGCTTACAACCATGTTTTATTAATCAAATCAAGTTACATATATACATGAAGTACAGTCTCAAGATAGAGAAGCTATTCTAGACGTACAGGAAGACAAGTAGGAATTACATATTCCAATAGGTTATTCATCATGCTTGTGATTTCAATAAATACTTCTATATTAGCTATTATGATTTCAATAAATAATTCTGTATTAGTTGTTGCCCTGCTAGACCAAAAATAAACAATAATTCTAAATGTACATAGAGGTCGATGTGCCTGTAATATAGAGATTCTCACAATGATTCATGAATCTGAAATGATCATCAAACTTGTAATTTCAATAAATAATTCTTATTATCATTTCAATAAATAATTCTCATTAGCTGTTAACCTGCCAGAGCAAAATAAATAATAATTCTGGCTGTACATAAAGCTCGATGTGCGTGTAGTGTACCGATTCTAACAGTGATTCATGAATCTGAAAATCGATCAGATTGTCATATAATATATCACATGTCTGTTTGTGTATAAACGCAAACAGCTTTGTGATTTCTATGAACTGTGCTCACTAAGTGTTTGCATTTGGAGTGATGGAGGGCGGAATTGAAGACTTCTGGTATCCTGTAATGTGACTTTCATCACGTTGTTGCTGGTTTCCAAAGCTCATTATCATGTCAAAGAACGCCGGCAAGCTGCTCCGGGCCTCGCGGATGGCCTCATATTTGGGAATCTCTTCCACTTTCTCGGACGCTCTCCAACGAGTCTCTTTATCACCTTACAAAATACGGTCCTCTGATGACCCTTCATCTCGGAATGAAAACCGGTTTCTTCCCCGCCCATGGCCAAGCAAGTCTCGAAGACTCATGACCAGCATGGCCGAGCAAGTTCGAAGACCATGACCAGATCTTTTCTGGGCGAACCGTCACAGAAGCAGCGAAGTGCAACAACCACAGTGACTCTTCTTTGGCATGGAACAACACCTGTGGCCCGTTGGCGTATGCTTCGAAGATTCTGTAATAAGTGAGCTCTTTCAGTTTCAAGAGACTGGTCGGCAGCGTCTCAGAAGAGACTAGGTGCTTTCCACCCTTCAATCCATTTTTGAGGATTCTACAAAAGGCCAAGGGTGTGAATATCGGGGCAAACTGCATTTCTTACAAGTCTGAATCTGTTGGGCAACTTGATTTTTTTCTCAAAACATGTTCGGACGGGACTCTCAGGCCGCTGAAGAATCGAAGAAATGATCACCAAGTTGATGGTACTCGGGAATGCCTAACCTGGTTGACTTCTTTACTTTTTCTCTGCGAATTTTGGACCCTCAGGGCGTGATCCGCGATGTAACGAAATACAAGGGTCTTGGGTTGCTGGATAGATCCGGAGAGGCTCGAATTCAAAAGAAAAGAAAGTGGCACAGAGGCAAAAGATTTTTTTGGACATTTTGTTAGATTACAGAAGCGAGAGCGGAGAAACACTGACCAAGAAAGACATTATCCCCTTTCTATATGTAAGATGGGTTTTAAATATTTCCAAAATGGTTTTAAGATGGATTTTAAAACTTTCTTGCATCTCAATTTAATTTGTTGTGAGTGATGATGTGCAGGACATTTTCGTTGCAGGTAGCGAAACAAGCAGCTCAACGATTGAATGGGCCATAGCTGAGGCCATTCGCTATCAGAATTGGAGGAGGTACTTGGGAAACACGGAAGAGTTGAGGAAAGTGACATCGATCGCTTGCCTTTGAGGAGAGAAACGCTTCGTTTGCACCCGCCAACGCCTCTGCTTCTCCCTCACAGAGCAGAGAGGAGGTGTGAAGTAGCAGGGTACTTAATACCCAAAGAGACTCAGGTGCTGGTAAATGCATGGGCGATAGAAGAGACCCAACCATCTGGAATCCCTTAGGGTTCAAGCCTGAGAGAATGGAGTCTGACATTGAATATGGGGGCCAAAACTTAGAACTGATTCCATTTGGAGCGGGAAGGAGGATTTGCCCTGTTGGAATTTAATTTCCCACTGCCCAGAGAAGTCTGCAGGACAGGGAGTTAATGAGAAAGGATTGAACGGCGGCGAAGTTAATGTTGATGTGAATTTTTGACAGCCGTGAGTTGAATGGAGGAGCATTGGAAGCGCTGCATCTTATCTGCAGCAACAACCAGTGTTAAAACCTTCACCAAACAAGTTAAACTTCAGAGATTTACCACCAGATTGAAAGGGCCACGTGGAGTAAAAATTTTGGATCGCGTTGTTTTGTTGGGCTGGATGCCCAAAATCTGGACCCGAAATTTTAATAGGGTGAATTCTATTGAGAATTCGCATCACACTTTGGGCGTATGTCATCATTTAATTTTGGAACGCGAAATATTTTGCAATGGAGTTTGATTTAATTTTTGAAGTCCGTAAATTTTTTTTCATAAAGGTTTTAAACTTTCGATAAAAGTTTTTCTTACTAAGGTTAATATATATTATAAATATTTTTAATATTTATAATATATATATATAAAGTGTTTCATTTTAATGTTTATGTTCTGGAAAGTTCAAATGGCCCGAAAGCCAAAACAAAAGGGCCCGTGAATGTAATTTTTTAATTACTGTGTAAATTTTTATTTTTACACAGCAGTGTATAAAAAGGAAAAGGCAGATTGTAAAGTTTTTCTTAAGGAAGAAGTTTTACATACAGCAGAGTGTGAAACGAGTATTTTGCACAGCAGTGCGTTTGTGAACAGAGTATTTGAACAGAGTATTTTTCAGTGTGAGACAGAGAAGAGTGATTTGGACACTGCGTGTGAAGCAGTTCCATCTTTTGTAATCTCTTGTAATCTCCCAGCAGTGGAAAGTTTTCTGATTGTAATAGATTTTTACAATGAATGAAATAGTTTGTTTTCAGTGTTGAACTCTGTCCCCTGTGACTAAATTTTTGTTTGAATTTCTCTCTGTTAAGAGAGGGGAATTTCTATTCTCCTGGAATTTCTATTTTCCTGTGTGTTTGGAATATTCAGAAATTCCAACATGGTAGAAATTCCCTCTCTTAACACAGAGAAATTCAAACATGCATGGGTTTCCCTTGGCTCATAGGATGGTTCACGTGGTTATAGCCTCTCTCCTCCACTATTTCCACTGGTCTCTCCCACATGGAGTCACAGCAGACAACATGGACATGAGCCAGAAGTTTGGAGTCACGCTGCAGAGGGCTTCGCCATTTATTGCAGTCCCCTCTCCCCGTTTGCCTGCTCATCTCTTTAACGATCACATCACTAGTCAAATTACTTCTCCCTTTTCACCTATGTTTTAGAGCTCAAATCTAGCCAGTGTTTACGTTTAGTCTATGTTATTTGTATAATGATGTTAAAAGCTATTCTGTTAAAAATATTTGGTAGAAGAGCATGACTCAAGATTGCCATCACAACCTTTTTGTAACCTTTTTTAAACTAAACAAATTTATAAGAATATCCGGTAAAACTGCTTTAACCTGATTAATGGAATTAGTTTATTTAATAAAACATATTTTGGAAAGATTTGATATGAGCAATACTCTTTAACTTGGTTAATATAATTATGGTTTTTATAATAATTTTTTATTATATATATATATATATATATATATATATATATATTAATTAATTAATTAATTAATGATCTTTGAGCCATCTAAATCATCACCCAACATGGGTTGCCACACCAGTCCTAACAACTCTCATTATTAAAGACCATGATAGATAAAATTTAATTTTGATCTACAAATGCACATTGAATTTTTTAATTTTTTTAAATGTAAAACTTAAGTAAAGATTTATTTCCAAATACTTTCATTCTTCTAGATTTTTGGTACATTCATAGTTAAGATTAATCTATGTTCAATTTGAGCAACACAAATATATATATATATATATATATAATTCACATTCTATACAATAAAATTGTATTACACGCTCCAATTATAATGGAAAATAATATATATATATATATATATATATATATATATATATATATATATATATATATAGTGAGTCCCTTGTCCCACAAACAAGAGAGTCCCATACAGCAATTTGATGTCTAACTTGGTTGTATAGTTGACGTTGAAATATTTTAGGTATGATTTACATTCCACACATTAAAATATTAATACATTTCCTAATGGAAATAGAGAACATATATCCGTATGACTTTATATATATATATATATATATATTTATTTATTTATTTACATTAAATTTTTTTATTATCAATATTTGTTAAATGTTATATATCTATATATTAAGAATGCAATAAATTAAATATATGAGTTATAATAAAAAATGTAAATATAAGAAAATTATTAATTAAAATATTTTATTTTACAACATTTTAGTAATCAATTTGCTTTTTAATATTAGTTGAGATTTGATCAATATATTCTAAAATGTTTAACATTACACACATACACATATATATTATTAAAAAAACCAATTTGTACATATATATTATTAAAAAAACCAATTTGTAATCATTTAATTGGTTCATTAATTGAAGGCCTTATTTCTACTTTCACAACACATGCATTGAAACATAACGAGATCATCATTCTTTCATTCAAATTCTATGACACTACCAAGGTTTGTACAATTTCCATCACTATCATTACTAGCAATCAGTGATGATGATTTCCAAGGATACTAAAAAGGAAACCAAAGTTGTAACTCTTCAAAGCTAGTCAATGGTGCTGAATTTGCATGTTACTAACTTGCAAAAGATTTCAATTGGAAGGCTTTTGTAGATGAACTCATGAAACTTGTAGAATTAGATAATTTAAGGGATGCATTGGTAAGCATGCCTAGTCTGACTGGATTATCAACTAAACAAAGGAAATAGTGGTTAAGATTGTTACAAATCTTTCTATAATTTTCATGAACAATATCACTTTTAGTTTGGATGCCAGAGCAACTGCAATTGTTATGCTAATTGTTCATAATATAGTAGATAATGGGAGTACAATAGTATGTACTATTCTTAGCCCGACATTGACATGTTAGAAGCTTTTGATGAGTTAAATTAATATATATATATATATATATATATATATATATATATATATATATATATAAAAGAGTGGTATTGAATTTTTACTTACCATAACTAGTTTAACTATTGTTGATAAAAAGTGGAGGTAAGTCATTACTAGGTCATAAATAAAATTCTCACAAGTTTTTTGAATAGTTTGAAATAAAAAAGAACAATTTGAGTAGAGTATTACCAATTTAGCATCTAAATGTGAGTAATTTTTTTACATTCACCATCACAAATTGCAGGTTATTCCAGGAATAGCCAAGATCAAAGAAAAATATAACCTAACTACATAAATGTTGAAAGTTCACTCTATTGTTGTCGAACATCGTTTGGAGACAGATCTTCAAGAACATTACAAAATCTCTTCCATTCATAAGTAAACAGTAAACCTATCAATATTTTGGCAATAAAAACCATTTCCTTATAATAGCTAGTATTACAAGAAGTCTACAAGATGTAAAGATATCCATTTGAAAACTCACATTCTAACATTTCATCCTTTCCCTGAAACAGTGTGGAATAAAGCCTTGGTTAAGGAGATCAACAATCCATCTTTGAGAGAAAAGGATCCATATTTTGGTACCTAATACTCATGTTCTTTCTTGAGACAATTCAGTTTTTGTACGTGGAATCAATGGTGGAATTACTCTCGGAGTCCTGATTATAATGTTGCTAGATGATTTTTCATACGTGTATGTGCTTTGCTATTTGGAAGGATCTTTTAGGAGGTGGACATATAAAATTATGTATTTAATTGTTTTAAATTTTTTATTTTAATAAATAAGTTCAAAATATTTTAATAAAAAAAAAAAAAAAACCATATATTTATATAATTTATATTTATATTTAACATACATTTATATTTACCATGATGCTAGCACTTTTCTATTGATGCTAGAACTTTTTTTTATATTGATCATGATTTTCAGTAGCTTCTCCATCTTGGTCTCCATTTGTTTGATTTGGGCAGACTGTTCAATAACTAACTTCAATAACTCGCTCAGGGTTACTATCTTCTCCCCAATGCCCTTAGCTAAGGGCCTTTGTCATCGGCATCTTGAGTTGTTTCCCGAGGGCCGTTATTTCGCATTCTTCTTCTTCAAAAGCTCCTCCACAAATTTTTGTCATCGGTTGGGTCATGCCCAAGCTTCACTATTAAATATTCTAGAGACTCGATCCTCGAGTCTCTAACCATGGCATATATCGTCTCAAGCTTGAGTTGTGATCGGGTACCGACAAGGACACCCAGCTTTGACAAGACCATGCTACATTTGTCAAGGTTGAGGCTACCATCTCCTTGGCCTTGTGTATTTCCATCCGGTCAATAAAGATGGATGTCCTTTGGCGTCAACTTGAATGATGCTTTCTTATAATCTCGATCCTTGAGGTTGTGGGACCAAGGCTTCTAGAAATGCCACCGTCCTCCATTTTCCAATGTCAAAAGCAGAAATAGCCTCGCTTTGTGAACTTGAGGTCTCGTCTGCACTGATTGTATGTATTACTTTCAAGACCTCATTCCTCAACTTTATCTCTTTGAATATCTCAAAGACGTACTTTCGTCTTCTATGGAAGGTATGGAAGCGATGTCAGAGACCTTGTTGCCAACAAACACTATGGTTGATTATGCAGTGAGGCCACTGGCTCTCTCACCGCTAACACGACTTAGGGGTATCCATGATGTGAATCATTGCTCGTCGCTCTGACTACCTCCTTGATCGATCTCCCATATGAATTTGGACATTTTTTCCTATATTTTAGTTTGAATTTTCGTTAGAGGTATCGGGCCACCGAAGGTGACCGATCCTCTCTTGGCCACTTCGTCTCTATCTCTCTCTCGTTCTTTCCCCTCGTCTTATTTTTCCTTCGCACTCCTCCTTTCGTGGCATCGAGGTCTGGATGTCCTGCGGGAGATCACATGTTCTTCATCTTCTGAGGCTTTTTGTCACCCATTCTATTCTATTGGCATACCACTAATCGTTATGTCCGTGTGTATGAACATAGGGTGTGGATCCGTTTTCCACCCTTTCTCTTGGAGATAATCCCTACAGTTCATAAAACTAAGTGAAATTGTGACCGAAACCCATCCCCCGCATATTCTCTCGCCTCCTACCCTACTACCTACCGTTGCGGGCGAAAGGCCCAATTTGTGTTGTGATCTTGAACCGAGTCTTCTTCTCTTTGGTGTAAAACAAGTGGAGCTTCATCTCGCATCTATCACTTGCCTTATGTCTTAATGCAAAGACCCTCATGGAGAGGAACTTTGGCAATTTTTAAGGGGCTAGCCTACTTTCATATAATCGACCCCGTGTAATTTTGGCACAAGTACCAATCTATTGTCTTCACTTGCTCTCCCTTAGCCGCATGGTTTTTCTTGATTTCTCCCCTTATCTTGGGCTCGCCGCACTCACCGAGTGTGCTGATGGCCGGATGCATAAACAAATAAAAAAATCTCGTATGTACAGCTCTTATGTTCTTTAAATAGCAAAGGGTTCAGAAGATGATAGATTGAGGCTCAACATCTTCATTTACCTTGGTCATCCGAAATTGAAGCCTACTGACTAGAAATTAAACAAACATATACACCACAACACAAACAGGTGTATTTGAAAACCTCCTTTGTGTTAAACTTTAAAATCGTTCATGAATGGCATCTACAAGAAACTCGGGAAAAATTAAACATGATTGTGGGCTTAGCTTCGAGGAGAGAATGGACAAAGCTTATCACAGCTTCATCGACCCACCGATCGCAGTGATAACCTAATAAAAAAGATAACAATGATAATCCGTTTGGTCCTTTGGGAAAAATAGGATGAAGGGTAGGGTGGATTTTTTATGTGCATTGGTGCACGCTGTCATGGAAAGTTGCAAAGTTTCGTTCGCTAGAAAAATCAATTCTCTCGATAAAGTTCCCAAAGGGCTTCATAAGAGAAGGGAATTGTGGGGGCCTACATCATTTGCCGAATGGATTGGAATGAATGGTGAAAAAAGATTTCTCCCGTTGGGGTGACTATGGTCCTTTGATTAATGTCATAGCATGCCCGGGCATCTTCTCGATGAATTCGAGGCACCAGGGTTTTGGAAAGATGTAAAGAGCTAGTCAATCGGCTGTGCCGATGTCACTCACTTCACCTAGGCCTGTCTCGAGCCGCAGACAGACACTCAAACAAGTCGAAGTCCGACTCTCCGTCTAGTAAATTTTGTAACTTTGCCTCGGTGCTCGTATGATATAACCGTTGGAGGGTAAGCCATGGGGTTGAAAGGTTCTCGGTCCTTCTTTGGAGGCATGATTTGTTTTTTGTAACTTATTTTTAATCTACGATGGAGAATGGGATGTAAGAAAAGGAGCAGAGAAGGGAAAGTGATATCGATTAAATGGGGAAGGAGAAAATAGAAGGGACCACGATCAAAATGTAACAAATATGATATTGTAATCCGGTTGTCAGTTATCGATTCTTTCATGAATCACAGTTCTTCGCAATAGTTTTTTAGCTTGTGATTTTTATGTAATTATCTCAGAATCCGATATCTAAAAACTTTAATCAAATTGGTTACGTAAACTCTCGTACCTGCATGAGTTTGGCTATTAATTTGTGATCGGTGAGACGTTGGGGTGGTGCAGTCCACGGGACAACGGCTCGACCATTCACGATGCAATGACTTCTTACGGAGGAATGTGATTGGATCGGAGGGACACCAAGTGGGGATGTGGCATGGAGGGAGAGGAAAACGGATAGTCCAACAAGCCGTTCTGGGTGTAATGGTTTTATTTGGTGGCGAAAATCACTTTTCGGGTGGTGGTGGCGATCTCCTGCATCGGGGGGGGTGCGAATAGCCATGGGCATGACACGTAGTAGGTTAAGCGTATCGTGTATCATTTATGCCCACACCCCTCCCCCCGTTGTTAATGTTCGTGAGGGTGAGGGGGGTCGAACGTAATGTGGGCCGCCGTTTGTGGGGAGATGTACTCAGATGAAGGGAGTTGCGTATTGAACGCCGTGGGGACGAGTGATGTGAGTTGTGACAAGACGTGTGATGGGATATGTGGGGCTGGATATGAAAGTTGAGGGGTAGTGTGAAACTTTAGGATAAGGGAAATATGAATGGGGGCGGGGGATAAAGGGACAATAATGTTTCGCAGCTTAGGGTAAAAATGAAATTACCCAAATAACTATGGAGATCTATCCGAGTTCCTAAACTTCGACATATAACCCCGTTTTTTCAATCCTTTGAATGCAAGCACTCTCTCGTTTGGTCCTTCTTCTTCCACCATGGAAAAAGTGAATTTTGATGTTGTACTTTGTGAAATAATATTTAGATCATTCTTTTCTTTCAATGTATCTACCTACCCAAACTACGAATATAAACTTTTTTCTTCTTTTTGTAGTTCATTTAGACTTGCGTACCCTAAACCATTTTTTCTTTTGAATTTCTAACTCCAATACCTATGTTGAAGTCTCATATTAATAATATAGCCCCTTATTATGTTAGTGTATCCCCCATTATTGTTATTATTGTACCCCCGTAACCTCCATATTGTTATTATTGTGCCCCTCTTCTTACATTATTATTGTTTGGTCGGCTAGATTACATTATGGCCCCACTAGGATTATATCAGGCCCCATGGAATCCTATATATAGAAGGAGGTTTTGTTCATTTGTATCATCCAAGAATTGTTCATTTATGTAATGTATTGAGTGCTCCTCGAAGAGGCTCATTTCTAAGGCGTTGATATCTCTTTTCTTCTTTTTTTGGAGTCAAGCTACACAAATACTTGGCATCGTAGGCTTTGGGATTCTAGGGTTTCGCTGCTCCAAACAAAGTCATCGTGGCATTTTCGCTGTATAACTTTTTCTACGAAGTTTTGCCGTAATTTTCAAAGGTGCGAAGTCAAATCCCGAGAAGATTGTCTAAAAATTTCAGAGCTTCTGTTCGCAATATTTTCGGAGATATCATCTCAGGGAAGTTAGGTTTTTTTTCAAGCTCCTAAACAGGTCATCGTGGGAATTTTTCGCTATAAATGTTTTTCTACGAAGGTTCAAAATCTGAAATTCGTATATACGAAACTGAAATCCCGAGGAAAAATCGCCAAAAATTTCAGATCTTGCTCCGCAATATTTTTTGAGATATGATCCGTGGAAGGTAGTACTTTTTCAGTTCTCGAATTTCATCTCAAAGAGGTGATCGTGGGAAAGTTCAATAACTCTCTCTCTCGGGGCATTGATTGGAGTGCCGTAAAAATTGGTCGCAAGTAATACCTGACCGTAGTTTCTTGGATATCAATTTTAGAGACAAAGGATGAAACAGTTGACACGTGGCAAGTCCTACAAGTGCGTCTACCGAACCAGCCCATAATTAGGTCATTGTGGGAGAGTGGACACAACTTTTTTCTTGGAGAATCCAAATTAGGTCGTAATTCGTGGCATTCGAAAGATAATTCAGAGGGCTACATCGGTACCAAAATTCAAATATTGAAGTGCTGCAATCACAGAGATAATCCAATTTAAATATCGAGCTCCTCAAAAGCAAGAAAAAGGTGTGTATTTTTCCGAATTGCATAAGTCTTGTTTGAAGAATCAATTTGAATTGATTCCAAGGGCATATTTTAGAATTTTTTATCGCATTGGGTTCCATAATGCCTCCAAAAAATAATTCCATACCCATTAATCCCTCAAAAGCTATACGATGACGCATGAAGAGGAAGAGTTGCGCATGAGATATCAAAATTACTAATTATGCAACAAGTTTCAATCTTACGAAGAGCAATTTAAGATGAAATAAATATGGTTTAAAAGTAGAAATGGAGGCTAAGTTGATGGTTTAAAGGATGAAATAATAGAAAATATGGATGATAAATTAATGGAAGATCACATTCAGCCCTCAACAACAAGTTCTCCAACTCTCAAAGATATCCCAACTTTGGTGCAGACCCAATGAAACAACATGAAGATCAACATCACATCGAAAGAAGTTATGAAGGCTTCTCATAGAAACAAGAACTCTACAAGTACGATCAATTTCGCAGTATTCTAAATAAGTGGAAGAACTTTCCGTAAAAATATTCACATCGTAGGATGAGAATTTTGTTAGCGTGTTATCAAGAAATAATCAAGCGTTGAGGACAACACTAAGCTTGAAGGAGAGGGGTACTAAGTCCCTATATTAATAGTATAGCCCCTTATTATGTTAGTGTAACCCCCATTATTGTTATTATTGTACCCCCGTAACCCCCATATTGTTATTATTGTGCACTTACATTATTATTGTTTGGTTTCCGCTAGGATTACATTATGGCCCCACTAGATTATATTGTGGCCCCATGGACTCCTATATATGTATGAGTGGTTTTGTTCATTTGTATCATCCAAGAATTGTTCATTTATGTAATGTATTGGAGGTTGCCCCCTCGAAGAGGCTCATTTCTAAGGCGTTGATATCTCTTTTCTTCTCTTTTTGGAGCTGGTTACACAACAACCTATCCCTTATTTCTCCTATTGGTTCACATTAAGCTGTTGAACCAATGTTATTTTCTACCTATCTACTGATAAGCCAAGATTAAATGGTGTGGAAAATCTTCATTTTCTAACCCTATCGAAAGAGAAAATTCAAAATTGTACAATCATGCTTAAGCTATATCATTGAACAAAATTTTCTAAATAGTAGTTGCATTTTGATTTGCAACACTTTCAGTAAATTTTCATTTTTTTGTAGGGCTTTTCCTTTCTTTTCCTTTTCTAACACCATCTTTTCTTCTTCTTTTTGTTTCTTTTTATCTTCTTGGAAATGGTTTTGAATATTGAAATATATGTACAATATGAAAATTTGCAAGTAAGAAATACACAAGCCACCTTGTGATATTGTAAATTACATGACTCTAACACATACCATAGGCATAACCAAATTAGTGAAGTGTTTATCGCATTGAAGAACGTCAAGAACCATTATTAGTTTAATTATATTACTTTTTCCATTAACTCGGTCTTCATTTGACCTTTGCACACTTCAATATTGATAATATCATGCTACAAAATAAAAAACTACAACCCACACCACACAATAAATTTATGGATATAAATACTACAAAATATTAACCAAATTGTAGCCTTTAAAGTCACAAACACTAAGCTTTCATGTTGAAATACATTCCCGAAATACTAAGATCCAAACCAATTGTGATCAAATATATGTTGGTCCAACTTCTTCACACACACAACTCTCCTCTTCCTTTTATTTATATCTATTCAAAATGGATCTTTACACAATGAAAACAATTCACTTTAGTAAAGCAGCCTTCAATAGTTCACAATGGGTACAACACCCACAACATCACATAGAAATATTCACATGAACAATACATAATCTACTCTCCTACACCATCTATATAGAGGATTTAAACCTCGCATAATTTACATGATCAAAACCCTCTCTTAAGAGAGTCATGGTTGAACCTACTTTTATACCAACTTCCAAGATGGGTCCAAGATGGGTCCAAGATTTACCTTCCATCGCTTCCAAGATGGGTCCACTCTACTTGGGATGCAAGCAGTTCTCTGCTTGCAGGTGACCCTACCTCGATCGACGACGTACATGTTTTCAGCTTCCGAAAGAGCCTCTTCCCTTATTGGCTCAAGTTCCGTAAAAATCCCCGATCCCGGTAGAAACCTTTGAAGAAGCTTCCTTTCGCCATCTGAGATTGGGATGAAGCTATGAATGGAGAATATTGTTCCTTATCGGTGAATTATACTTGGGATCTTGTTCCTCTTCCAAAAAGGAAGAAAACTTGTCGTATGCAAGATGGGTTTACAAAACGAAGTTTTGGGACCGTATGGAAAAAGTGGATAGACATAAAGCTCGTCTTGTCGCTAAAGTATTTTCACAACTTGAAGGCATTGACTCATACCGAAACCTTCTCCTCATGTTGCAAAATGAATTCTATCTCGCCTTGCTTCTTTCCTCTGTGTTGCCTCCTTTAAATGGGAATTCGCCAGCCGATGGGATGTTAAATCCGCCTTTCCTTACATGGAGATTTACTTGAAGAAATCTACATGGAACAACCCCCTAGATTTATCCAAAATGACTCTAGCCTTGTTTGTCCCCTTAGAAAGTCTCTCTATGGTCTCAAACAAACTCCTTGGGCTTGGTATGACAAAATGGATAGATTTCTATTAGATAATAGCTTTTCTGGGTGTCATCTTCGACAACATTGTCTACACCAAGAAAGTGGGTAAGTCCTAGCTCACCATCCTTGTTCTTTATGTTGATGATTATCCTTACTAGTAGTGATCTAAAACCATATAAACCATGTGAAGTATAGCCTCAAAAAGAAGTTTTGAAATGACAGACTTAGGACACTTGCATTATTTCTTGGTCTTCAAGTCTTGCTGGATCCAAGGAAGGCATTACCCTCTCTCAAAGTCCCAAGTATGCCCGTGATCTTCTACACCAATTTCACATGGAAGATCGTAAGCCAACCCCTCTCTCCCTTTCAGCCTAGAGTCAAGCTTTCAAATACTTGTACTACCCCCGAAGTTGATGCTACCTTATACCGTCAACTTGTTGGTAAACTTCAGTATCTACCCCATACCCGTCCCGACCTTTCCTTTCGCCGTTGGTCTTAGTTGCTCTGCGTATGCACCAACCTCATTAAAGTCGACTGGAAAGAAGCTAAAATGATACTTTGATATATTCAAGGTATAGTTCCGCTCTTCGGATTCATTACAAGGTAGGAGCATCTCCATTGTTGATTGGTTTCACTCGATCTCCGATTGGGCTAGTGACCCTAATGATCGAAAGTCTACTGACAGATATGTATTCACTCTTGGTTCAGGATGTATTACTTGGTCTTGTAAGTATAGTACCATCTCTCTTTCCTTTCCGCGTAAGCGTAGTATCGTGCATGTAGTTGAAGCCATCATGAAGCCATGTGCCTTCATCAGATCCTTTCCGAATTTGGTCTTCATCAAAGCAAAGATCCAACTACACTTTGGTGTGATAATTAGAGTGCCATTCAACTATGTAAAGATCCAGATTTCAAAGATCGTTGTATGAAACACATTGAACTCCACATACACTTCATTATAAATCTCATTCTATCATAGTGTTCTTGAAGTGCACATCGTCCAACCAATGATCAAGTAGCTTCAATATCTTTACAAAGGCTCTTATAAGCGAAGTTTACCAAACTTCGATCCATGCTTGGAGTTCAGTGAAAGTTGTCATTAAGGGGGATAGCTCTAATGCCTCCTTCCTTCTCCTATTGTGTCACTTTTTGAAATCTTTCTCAATCCTATCCCAATTTTTTCTTAAGGGATGTTAGGATATTTCGACACATAGTGAAATAGGCTCCTTTTTGTGTCACCTTTGTAAATCCTTCAATCCTATCCAAAGTTGTTCTTAAGGGGGCATGTGTTATTAGGAGATTTTCGCCACATAGGAAATAGTTAAGAATAACTTAGTCTAGTGTAGAGTTAGGTAAATTGTGTTTCTTTACCATGTACATTTGTAACTTATAATCCGATGGTCACGATTTGTCAGGTGATCCGATCTTGCTATCTCTCTCCCCGCATTAACGACACTTGATCCGTGACTTAACACCTCGATTGGTCCGTGATTCCCATTTAAAGAGCACGGAGGGTCATTTTTCCGTGAAACTCGATATGAGAGAAACATATGTAACTTTTCTTTTTATATTAATAAATTTGCTCAAGTGGTCACAGTTAGCTCATGTCAGTGGATTGTTTCCCTCTTTAGAGGGCTTTAACCACGTGATTATACTGGTGTATTGATTTGTGATCTATTTGTGAGAGGTGACCTTGGTTCTTGATCTAAGGAACTTACCTTAGTAAATTCCTATAGTAGACATCATCTTAGGAGTACAATGGTTGCAAACACTAGGGACATATTCTCGCAAAGCACCAAAAACAGCTTCATTAAGTTCAAAATGAATGGGGAAGAAGTATAAGTTGTTCGTATCTCCAATCCCAACCTACCTAAGTCATTTCTCGCTTAGTGAATGAAGAAGCTTATTCACAAGGGAGCCCTCGTAGATTCATCACACAATGTGAACAATTAGATTTATTATCATAATGGAAGGGGTTCACCAACAGCCTCAAGTTACATCCCTAATCCGTAAATATTACAAGCTATTTCCAAGATTTGTCGATGAAATTGGCCCCCCGAAAGGAAAATCAAGGATATCATTAAATTTAAACCTCGCATTCAACACCAATAAATGTAAAGCCATATCCCTACCCCCATCATCATAAAATATACATAGAAAGACTCATGACAAGATATGTTAAATCACAAAGTCATTACGAAAAGTAGAAATCCATATGTTGCACTCAAAGAGGACTAGTCGTAAAGAAAGATGGATCTTTCTTTGGTTGTGCATATTACATAGGATTAACCAAAATTAATATTAAACACAAATTTTCCTATTCCATTCCTATTGATGAGATTCTAGCATCGAACCCCCATTGCGATAGAATACTTCTCAAAATTAGATTTGAGATCAAGATACTATCAAATCTTTCGACAGAGATTAGAAGACATCGAAAATAATGCGTTTAGAACTCATGAAGGATACTATGAGTGTAAGGTAATGACATTCGATTTAACAAATGCACCAAACCACCTTCCAGTGTAACCATGAATGAAGTCCTCCATCCATACTTGCGAAAATTTGTATTAGTATTCTTCGACGATTTCTCGTTTACAACAAAACGTGGAAGAAAATCACCCCAAGAACCTAGAGGAAGTACTTTCCCGTATTAGAGAAGAATCAATTTTACACCAAGTTATCAAAATGTACCTTGGGAAAAAGGAAGTTGAATACCCTAGGAAACGGCCACTATCGAGGGGAAGGATTCAAAGTGGACCCCGACAAAATCAAAGAAATTAAAGACATCACCCAAAAACCCAAGAACACATCAAAACTAAGAGATTTCTATGGTTAATGGGTATTGCTGTGTAGGTTGATAAAAAAACTATGCACATTTGACAAATGACCCCTCAAAAAACTTGTTAAAAAAAAATGCTTTTCAAAGGAATAACCAGAGAAAACGAATGCTTTGATAATATAAAAGAAGTGATGTCAATCACACCTAAGTATCTTCGCAACTCCGTGACTTCTCCAAGACATTCAGCATAGTTGAATGTGATGCTTCGTGGTTCAAAATTGGGACTCAGGATAATGCAAGACAACCGGCCCTATAACTTTCGAAAGCAAGAAGCTTAGAAAATGAGAAATAATGAAATCAACTTACCAAAAGAAGATGATTGCCATCATACATATGCTTTTAACTAAATGGTGACAATACTTGGCTCGAAAGTAAGTTCTCAATACAAACCAATCACAATAGTCTTCAATTCCCACTTTAACAAAAAAAATTATCAACATAACAACAAAAGTGGATGGAGAAACTTTCTAAAGATTCGACTTAGAAATACTACACAAAAAAGGGAAAGGAAAATTTCTGTAGCTAATGCACCCTCACGAAAAGGATGATGAAAACACAACATGCGTCACTTTGGTAGTTCTTCCTCACTCGGTTAGATGAAATCCGAGCCGAGTTTGAAAAATATGGATTGTGGCTCTATGATTGAAAATATCAAATTAATATACCAATTTTGAATGGAAAAATGACATATTATGATACAAAGGTAGAATTTACCTAATACCATCGTCCAAATTTAGAATGAAAATTATAAAAGGAATCTACATGATGTCCCGTAGTTGGGTATGTCGGATTATTCATAAAAACACTACAACATTTGACAATCGTTTTACCGGAAATGCATGAGTAAGGAAATTCAAAAGTAAGTGCCACCGAATGTGATGTTTTTCAAAGAAATACTGGGTAGAAAAATACTCCAAATCTTGGTTTAATACACCCGTTACACATTCCAAATAAAAAATGAGAGGAAATCTCGATGGATTTCATCAAGGGCTTCCTATGCATGATGGAAAGGACAATACATTTGTCAGTAGTTGATAGTACTCACCAAATATGCCCACTTCATAGAAATCGGAAGTATCCGATACAACTAAGCAAATTGCTGAAGTGTTTTTTGTGAGAAACATTTACAAACTACGTGATTTTCCCGAAGTGTTATTGATAGTGATAGAGACGCAAAATTCTAAAGGAAATTTTTGGAAATATCTTCGCCACCATGTAGGAATATCTCTCAACATGAATTCATCTTGTCACCCCTATACAAATGGTCAAACCGAAGTTTTTTAAAGGTAAATGTTTGGAAACATATCTCTATTATTTCTTCAACAAAAACAAAAACAAAAAATGGTCTTAGTGGCTACAATCGGAAGAATGGTGGTACAATACCACCTATCACACTTCAAATAAAATGAATCCCTTCCAAGCCCCTATATGGCTATGAAATACCGAGGTGGAAGGATTTTTGTGTTGCACAATTCTAAGGTTCTAAGTAGTAAAAAACCACTTAGAATAAAACCAAAGAATTATTAACTTGTTAAAATAAAATTTAACAATGGAAACAATATAATGAAGCAACAAGCCAACTAGCACCACACATAAAAGAGAATTTGAAGAAGGACACTCGGGTTTTCTAATGCGACTTCAACCCTATAAGCAAGCTATCTCCCAAAAACAACAAGGGAAAAATAAGTTACATCCTAAGTATTACGACCATACCAAATAATCAAAAAAAATTAGCATGGCTTATGGATTAAAGTTACTGAGACCAGTTGTCAAATTCACAACACATTTCATGTATCAAGCCTCAAAAAAGGTACTTGGTCAAAATCAAACAAAGGGTGCAAATAGAGATACCTCAGAGATCGGGAGAAGGAAGGATCATATTGGGAGAACCTAAAGGCATACTCGCTACCAGAGAAGGTACTACGATCCAAGACTATTAAAGAATATCTATCAAATGGAAAATACAATCCGTAAAAGACTCATCATGGGAGACAAAATGTTTTCTCCAACAACACCCAACATTGCCAAAGCGTTAAGGACAAATCATAAGGGAGAGGAAATGTTATGAATAAAATATTCATAAATACATAATATTAAAATAAATAATTAAATAAAAATAAATAGGTATTAATTAACAATTAATAAATAAATTAAATTAAATTTCCCCAATTAATTATGAAAGGGCACTTATGCCAAAATTCGTGTCTTAACTCTCTGTGACTACCAACTCCTATAAAGGAGAACCACCCAAGGGTTGTAAATCATTCTATTAGTGAATAATATATATATAAAATTTATTATGTGCATCAATTTGTCTTTGATTAGCAAACTTAGTGAACAAAAATAATTGTTCCTACATGATTTGATATCTTGAGAACATGTTCAAGACACACACTTTGAGAATGGGGACTAGAAAATAGTTTCTATGCTTTCAAGGTAATTCCCCTTTTCACTTCCCACGGTGGATGATCTTATCAAAATGCATATCATAATGTTGATAAGTGTTCAATTTATACATTTTCTTAAATTAATTAACTATGTAGCATGTGTATTAAGAGTTGGAGCCCCAAGAAGGTTCCTCAGTGTCTTAAATGTCATTGGTATTAATGTGCTTCGTGGAGTTTTTGAGAATTATTAATCGGGTTTTATATTGAGTTTTTTTGGTGCTCAATATTCTTGGTGGGTTTTGTGATTTTAAAGGGGCATTCTAGATTAGTAAGCTTGTGAGGGTTTGTTGCGTGAGAAAAGCTCAAGGTTGTATGGTGTAAGGTTGGTTTGTGTAGTCTATTAAGTTTGTATTGTGTTTTTTTATCTAAAATTATTCCTATCCTAGAAAATGGTATGATGATTTTACCTTGCCGACATTAGTTGCAGCTTGTGGCTAAGATGGATATATGCCCAAATCTGGTCAATAGCAGTTCTTATCGATTCCGTCTGTCTTCTCGCAATCGCTGGTGTAACTCGGGGGGGATGAAGTTACTATGGTTGATTTTTTTTGTAATTATGGAGCATTTTATAGAATTACCTCGGGAAATAACCTTTTTAGTTGGATTATGTTCTTACATCGTCTATAATTCAAGAATTTCTATATTTGTAAATTGAACAAGACTCATAGAAGTATACCTGCTAACTCAAATCATCTACACTCCGGTTTGATTTTTTTTATGTCGGCACGAGTCCCAAATTGACTTTTCTAGTTGGCTTATAGTTCTTAAATCGCCCTACAATTCAAGCATTTTTGTATTTGTGAATTAAAACAAGTCTCATAGTAGTATGCTACTAGCTTAGATCCACTAGTCTTTCACTTTGAGTGCACATCTAAATTTCTTTTCCAACAAATCTAGATTTTACATCAAGCGTTTCATTGTAGCTTTAGAATTTTTCTCTTCTATCAGGATTTTCATGGACACTTCCACAATACCTGATGTAGAGTAGTTATATTCTTTGTTCCTTCCTCTTGGGGGGGGCTAGAAGACAACATTATTTGTAAGCTTTATTATCTGCAAGCTAGAGAATTGATGGATAGCTCGTAAAGGATTTTCCAAGGGAGAAGCATGATATTGGGTTGGAAAATTGCATTTTTTCGAGTTTTCCTCATCGTAAGAGACGGAATAATAATTTTGATTCTATTTAGAGTGAGTTTGGTGGATTAATTCGACTTAATCCAACCTTATCCAAGTATGCCTTTTAAAAATTTATCATTAAATGTGGATGTCATCGATGGACATGAGTTCTTGAGCCCTCATTATAACTTAGACAATTCTTGTCCGAATGAGAATATTTTCTATATGTGGGTGTTAGCATGATTAGCTACCATAAAATATGGAGAGTATAAACATCTTCATCTACTCACCCATTTAAAGGGATTTATCACAAAATCTCTTTGAGAAGTAATCATGTTAACTTGCTTATATTTTGGCCCAAGTACTTTTCTTTTCACCATTTATAGTTAGGTGAACCTTTTTTATATTTGGGCCAATGTATTTTTCTGTTTCACCATTTATGCTACCATGTTAATGCTAGGGATATCACTTTAAATGAGGGTGCTATCTATGTTACACGAGCATAAGTATACAATATAACTTGTAGGTCAATGAGGCAAATGATTGTTAAGATACACGGGGGACAAGAAAATATGAGCTTTGATATATTTTCTTTACGCTAATA
This sequence comes from Pinus albicaulis, assembly GCA_034641835.2. Classification (NCBI taxonomy): domain Eukaryota; kingdom Viridiplantae; phylum Streptophyta; class Pinopsida; order Pinales; family Pinaceae; genus Pinus; species Pinus albicaulis. The sequence goes on along the minus strand of CM076572.1, from coordinate 1,418,671,633 downwards.
TCACTAAGTAGACATATTTTGGGAAATATTTGGTTTAGTTTTGAATCGTAGAAATATTTTGGGAAGTACTTGGGTCTAGTTCATACTCTCAACACATAATTTTTCATAAGACTCAAAATAAGAATTGTATCTCTCACTTTCTTTGGCGGTAAATTTGGAGTTTTCGTTTGGAAAATAATGAATGGCAATCATGAGTTAAATTTTTATTGTGCTTCCATATTAGATAATTATGGATATGTAGCATGAACTTACGTAGTCTTTGAGGAATGACATACTCGGAGACTACAAAGACATTTAAATGTGCATTTTGAAAAACCTCATCGGGAGTGATTAGTGATTGTTCTAATGGTTGTTTTATAATTAAAAGAATATCGATATTCCTAATATTGGTTATTTACAAAACCAATAGGCCAACTTATAGAATGGGGCTTTGTAAGTATTCTAGATGGAACTTTTCATATTATTGATCGTTGTTATGAAAATCAGCAGAGATTTTAATCAACTGAAAAATTAGTTATCCAAAATTGTTATGCATCTAGGTATAGAAATCAAGAAAAACCAATAACTCAGTATGCAAGGTTTTGGCCAAGAACTCTAAGAGCCTCAGCCCGAAACTATGTGTGAACCTTAAAAAAGTATAACTAATCTGACAACAATAGTAACACCTCCTATGTTGATATGTTGCACATTGTTTTGACTCAACTTGTTTTTAATTGGATAGCAGGGGAGTAGTATAGTTGAATAAACAAGATGATGATTAGTCAAGTACATTTAGTCATAATGTGGGAAATCAATTTTTGTTATTTAATTTGGTTTTTTTATTGTATATATGGATTCAAAGACGCCGAAAAATCTCTAGGGCTGAAAAATCCCTGTGAACACTTCGATTGTGCAGAGGTTAACTTAAATCCGAGCTACAAGGTATGTTTCATTAATCAAATCAAGTTAGATATATACATGAGGTACGCCTCAAGATAGTGAAGCTATCTTAATGCGTACAATAATTTGGTTGAGAGAATATCTCAACCCACCAAACTAGAACCAACCTAATGGGCAGAAATCGTACTATATACATAGAGAGAATCACCACCGAAGACAAGTAGGAATTACATATTCCAACACTCCCCCTTAATAACTACTGTCTCAACATCCATCTGAAAATCTACAATGACTACTGTTGATGTCCATATAAAGGAACAACCATCTACCGAAATGCATGGGTTCCAACCGCCGTAACCGCTGCCTACTAGGAAGTCCTTCACATACATGGTTCATCCAACCTCTCGATTAACTCCCCCTTGATATGAAATCTCACCTTATGGAGTCTAAAACCAATATGGCCCACCCAAGTGTATCCATCCCGCATGACACACTCTTCCAGGGTGTTAAAATTCTCTCGCCGCAGGGAACATATAACAAAGGAGTATGTATGCCTCTATGGGTCTTACAACACGTACAAACAATAAATGACATGTAGATTTGCTTCTAATTACAAACCGTGACTCATACTCTACCATAGTCATGAGTCTATTCCAAGAAACTCAAACAAAACAAACTTCCTCACAAATCCGATTGTCCATCATCCTTTTCACTCGTCATACCATTCATATGCTAGAGCTTTCTTGCTTGAATATTTATGTCATAGATTTTGTACTTTTGAATTTTTGGATGTACCGGTCTTGAATCTCCATGTTATACCTATCAATAGTTAGAGTCGCGAATTCTAACAAAATGACTTCATATTGAGGTCGCTAATCTCAATATGTACAAACTTTCAAGACATATTCCTTCAAAATAATATGAAAGCATATTCCAAAAATCAAAATATTACCGTAAGACAAAAGTACCAACTTAACCGTACAATCTTTCAACCGGTCTAAATATGTGCTCACTAGCACCAGAGTAAACACTCCCTTCTTTGAAACGTTCAACACATGGCCACACTTGTCAATGCACACTCACCGACCTTCAGCTCACAAGAACACTTCCCACACGTTGTTTTATATCCAACATCCTACACCCACATTGTCTTCGATCCGATCCCTACTAGATAACCGACAACTATCGCCCACGTTGCTTCATGAACATACACGAGCACACCTCCGACCCGTTTACATAGCTCACATTTCGACAAGCAAGAATTCACTCACCGCTCAGCGCTTAGCCTTGATGAGATACAATGTAGCCACCAAAGCTCAACTCGGCACTAAGGCTTATCACAAACTTCCACGAAGGCTCAACACCGCCATGAAGGCTCACCACAAACCCACAAAGGCTCAACACCGCCATGAAGGCTTACCACAGCCTATGAAGGCTTATCATAACATATATTCACCGTGTACCACAAGTTAGTTTATCACAAAATGCATAGCTGCCTGACGTGTACCACAAAGGCTTATCACAGCACGAAGGCTCACCGCAAACTTCCACAAAGGCTTATCACAACCCACAAAGGCTCACCGCAGCCCACAAAGGCTTATCACGACCACAAAGACTTATCACAAATTTCATGACTCCATGGTCCAACTTTGACGTCCACAAATCTGACCACAACATGCATAAAATTCAACAATTTTATACACAAAAAGTTCTCATTTCATCTAATTCCCCGGAGTCGCAAATAATGCCACTTCTCCCCTGCTCACGTATCAAGGCAGGTAATCGCTTCCAAGCATGCCTCCTCATGCTCGCTAACAGCCGCAACAATGAAGACTACAACAATGAAGACCTATTATCAAGCCATCTCCTCAATTAACATTCGTGCATTTTTCCATCACATCGGGCACACACAAACTCGATCATCCTCCAATCTCGATGTAGCTCCAACCACTATCCTTAGATGTCATTTTCATCGTCATGTCTTCATCATATCTCAGAAAATCATTCTTCGCAAATAAATTTGTCTATTGTTGGAATGGCCAAGTCCAACATAGACTCAAAACTCGTGACAATAGTTGGCCAAACTAAATGTCCCAATAAATGAATTAAGTCTTTCAACCAAACATTTACATTACTCACATGACCACTCTTAAACACAAGCAACATGACATCATGCCAACACTTTCAATCAAAAGAACGCAGATACTAGTAAATTGCAACAAACTATGCGTAGACGGAAAGCAAAGAGGCAAGTACCAGATCGCAACAACAACGCAAGTTATTCTACCCAGGCTCGAACAAAGCAACAAATCAAACTCGAACATTGCTTTTCCTTACACATTCACTTACAAAACACTTTGGAGATCTCGCAAACAACAACAGCCAATTAAAGGATTCACCTACGCCGCTATCTTCTCCACACAACAACACCCTTCAATCCAACACCCACAAAACCAGAAACTGAATTTCAAGTCTTTCGTTGAAGGCCGACTTGTTCCCACACATGATGAGTTTGCTGCGCATCCACCCCGTGATCGAACCTTCCCGAGAGCAAGAGTTCCGAACAACAGAAGAGAGCCTGCCCCCGATGACAAATAGAACATAGTGGCGCTTTAACACGGCGGCTCCAAAATGCATACTTGGCTTGCTCGCTCACTTCCTGGGCCCTCACTCGCCGACAATTCACAAGTTAGCAACCCAAGGTTAACAATCAAGCTTTAGGCTACAAAGCCACATGGGAGTTTTGTGCTTCGATCGATGAAGGACACACTAGGCAGCTGTAGTCATGGAGTCAAAGGATCTATTAAAAAGAGAAAAAACACAAACAAATAAATGCTCCTCTCGCTTCCAATTTGTTCCAATGAAAATTTCAACAATGAATTCTCCATAATCAATTGTACCATCAAGGTTCACATCATCTAGCTCAAACAAGTCTACATGCAACCGTCAATTCCTCATGCCCTCTCGGTCAAGATCAGTATTACGTCTAACCGAAGTTCAAAGAAATAAATGTCTTCTCTCGCTCCAATTCATTCAAATATAAAACCTGTTAGCGACATTGCCTTCACTCGCAGATCGGCTCCAAAGCTCTCTTCATGCGTACAATTATGCTCGGCTAGAAGGCATCACAAGAGCCCGTGGATCGAGCATTTCGACGCCGTGTCATCTTTAGCTTTACATCCCAATCATGGGCTTCGTATTCGCATCGTGGGACAAGACCGTGAAAGTTTGGAGATTGTCCGATTTCAAATGCATAGAAATTGCTCAATGCCCACGACAACGTTGTGAATAATATAGTGCTGGATTCGTACCGCGTTTGTTCTTCACAGATCTCGTATCAGACAAGACACTCCTTCTCGCCAAAATGTTCGCCGTCCCTCGCCACACCGAGCTCCCGAATTCATCAATGACCCGCCCCACGCGACTCTAGGGATTCTCGTGCTATAGAAGCCCCAACATCCAAGAACTCCGAGCAAATCCTTCACTTCGCGGCGGCTCGCAACTTCGTCGATCGCCTCCGTCTACTTCTGCAACCCCTAGCGAAAATCTTCCAAATCGCGGCGGTAGGATTCAATATCCAAACAATCAACGAGGATGGATCTTTCATCCTGCAAGAGGAACTGAGTAGAAGCAACAAAATTTCCAAAGCAGCAGAAAACCTCTCTGCACAGACAAAACTCAGGACATCGACTTTCAATTCTCGTTGGTGAAAGCGAGGTTCATTCCGCTCAACACTGCGTCCATCTGAGAATCGAAGGTGTAATTACATTCCACTATGGTCGCTATTTTTCTCAGTATGCATGCTTATCACGACCACAAAGACTTATCACAGCCATGACTCCATGGTCCAATCCTGCATCGTCCACAAATTCACTGTCAACATGCATAAAATTCAACAATTTTATACACAAAAAGTTCTCGTTTCAGTATCTAATTCCCCTGGAGTCGCAGCGTAATGCCACTTCCCCTGTTCACAGTATCAAGGCAAGGTAACTGCTTCCAAGCATGCCTCCTCATGCTCGCTAACAGGCTGCAACAATGAAGACTACAACAATGAAGACCCATTATCAAGCTAATCTCTTCGCAATTGAACATTCAGGTATTTTTCCATCACACTGGGCACACACAAACTCGATCATCCTCCAATCTCTAATGTAGCTCCAACCACTATCCTTAGATGTCATTTTCACTGTCATGTCTTCATCATATCTGGTAGTAAATCATTCCTGCAAATAAATTTGTCTATTGTTGGAATGGCCAATTCCAACATAGACTCAAAACTCGTGACAATAGTTGGCCAAACTAAATGTCCCAATAAATGAATTAATTCTTTCAACCAGATTTACATTACTCACATGACCACTCTTAAACACAAGCAACATGACATCATGCCAACACTTTCAATCTGCACCAGACATACTAGTAAATTGCAAACAAACCATGCAGTAGACTGGAGCAGTAGCAAGGCACCACTGCAACAACAACGCAGTGTCTTCAGATCGAGGCTCGAACAAAGCAACAAATCAAACTCGAACATTGCTTTTCCTTACATCTTCACTTACAGAACACTTTGGAGATCTCGCAAACAACAACAACTTCACCAAAGGATTCAACTACACTGCTATCTTCTCCACACAACAACACCCTTCAATCCAACAATTGACAAAAACCACGCAGGTCCGAATTTCAAGTCTTTCTTGTTGAAGGCTGACTTGCTCCCACACAAGATGAGTTTGTTGCAGCATCCACCCTGTGATCGAACCTTCCGAGAGCAAGAGTCTCGGAAACAACAGTAGAGTCGTCCCTGGATGCGCATAAAATAGAATATAGTGGCGCTTTAATACGGCGGCTGCAAATGCATACTCGGCTTGCTCGCTTCGCCCGGTCCTCACTAGCGACAATTCACAAGTTAGCAAACTCCAAGGTTAACAATCAAGCTTTAGGCTACAAAGCCACATGGGAGTTTCAGGCTTCTCGACTGATGGCGGACACACTAGGCAGCGAGTCATGGAGTCAAAGGATCGGTTAAAGGAGAAAAAGACAGCAAAGAAATGCTCCTCTCGCTCCAATTTGTTCCAATGAAAAATTTCAGCAATGAATTCTCCATAATCAATTGTACCACTGTTGTCTACATCATCGGGCTCAAACAAGTCTACATGCAACCGTCAATTCCTCATGCCCCCTGGTCAAGATCAGGTACATGCCTAACTGAAGTTCAGCAAATAAATGCTCCTCTCGCTCCAATTCATTCAAATATAAAACTGTTAGCGACATTGCCTTCACTCAGAGATCGGCTCCAAAGCTCTCTTCATGCGGACAATTATTCTCAGGTTAGAAGGCATCACAAGAGCCTGTGGATCGAGCATTTCGACGATGTGTCATCTTTAGCTTTACATCCCAATCATGGGCTTCTGTATTCTGCATCGTGGGACAAGACTGTGAAAGTTTGGAGATTGTCCGATTTCAAATGCATAGAATTGCTCAATGCCCACGACAACGTTGTGAATACTATAGTGTTGGATTCAGACCGTTTGTTCTTCACAGGATTTGCAGACGGGACAGTGACACCCTTCGGCCAAAATGTCGGCCGTCCCTCGCCACACCGAGCTCCCGAATTCATCAATGACCTGCCCCACGGACTCTAGGGATTCTTGTGCCACAGAAGCCCCAACATCCAGTGAATTCGGCAAATCCTTCACGGCGCGGCTCGCAACTTCGTCGATCGCCTCCGTCTACTTCTGCAGCCCCTAGCGAAAATCTTCCAAATCGCGGCGGTAGGATTCAATATCCAAACAATCAACGAGGATGGATCTTTCATCCTGCAAGAGGAACTGAGTAGAAGCAACAAAATTTCCAAAGCAACAGAAAACCTCTCTGCACAGACAAAACTCAGGACATCGACTTTCAATTCTCGTTGGTGAAAGCGAGGTTCATTCCGCTCAACACTGCGTCCATCTGAGAATCGAAGGTGTAATTACATTCCACTATGGTCGCTAGTTTTCTCAGTATGCATGCTTACAGTGAGATTTAAAGGACAACTCTCAGCGCTTATATAGATGGACAAACCTAAAAAATAAACTAAAACAATACTCTCTTATTTCTTATTTCCCTCAGCCCAGGAGGGGCCAAGGTCCAGGCCCAGGCCCAAACAGTCTCCGATACCAACTTAAAACTGAGCTTACAAACTATGTTTTATTAATCAAATCAAGTTACATATATACATGAAGTACAGTCTCAAGATAGAGAAGCTATCTTAGACGTACAGGAAGACAAGTAGGAATTACATATTCCAATAGGTTATTCATCATGCTTGTGATTTCAATAAATACTTCTATATTAGCTATTATGATTTCAATAAATAATTCTGTATTAGTTGTTGCCCTGCTAGACCAAAAATAAACAATAATTCTAAATGTACATAGAGGTCGATGTGCCTGTAATATAGAGATTCTCACAATGATTCATGAATCTGAAATGATCATCAAACTTGTAATTTCAATAAATAATTCTTATTATCATTTCAATAAATAATTCTCTATTAGCTGTTAACCTGCCAGAGCAAAAATAAATAATAATTCTGGCTGTACATAAAGCTCGATGTGCGTGTAGTGTACCGATTCTAACAGTGATTCATGAATCTGAAAATCGATCAGATTGTCATATAATATATCACATGTCTGTTTGTGTATAAACGCAAACAGCTTTGTGATTTCTATGAACTGTAAGCTCAATTAAGTGTTTGTGCATTTGGAGTGATGGAGGATGGAATTGAAGACTTCTGGTATCCTGTAATGACTTTCATCACGTTGTTGCTGGTTTCAAAGCTCATTATCATGTCAAAGAACGCCGGCAAGCTGCCTCCGGGGCCTCGCGGATGGCCCATATTTGGGAATCTCTTCCACTTTCTCGGGACGAAGCCCAACGAGTCTCTTTATCACCTTGCTGCAAAATACGGTCCTCTGATGACCCTTCATCTCGGAATGAAAACCGGTTTCTTCCCCGCCCATGGCCAAGCAAGTCTTGAAGACTCATGACCAGCATGGCCGAGCAAGTCTTGAAGACTCATGACCAGATCTTTTCTGGGCGAACTGTCACAGAAGCAGCGAAGTGTAACAACCACAGTGACTCTTCTTTGGCATGGAACAACACCTGCGGGCCTCGTTGGCGTATGCTTCGAAGATTCTGTAATAAGGAGCTCTTCAGTTTCAAGAGACTGGAAGCCTTGCAGCATCTCAGAAGAGATCAGGTGCTTTCCACCCTTCAATCCATTTTTGAGGATTCTACAAAGGCCAAGGGTGTGAATATCGGGCAAACTGCATTTCTTACAAGTCTGAATCTGTTGGGCAACTTGATTTTTTCTCAAAACATGTTCGGACGGGACTCTCAGGCCGCTGAAGAATTCAAAGAAATGATCACCAAGTTGATGGTACTCGGGGGAATGCCTAACCTGGTTGACTTCTTTACTTTTCTGCGAATTTTGGACCCTCAGGGCGTGATCCGCGATGTAACGAAATACAAGGGCATTGTCTTTGGGTTGCTGGATAGATCCGGAGAGGCTCGAATTCAAAAGAAAAGAAAACAAAAGTGGCACAGAGGCAAAAGATTTTTTTGGACATTTTGTTAGATTACAGAAGCGAGAGCGGAGAAACACTGACCAAGAAAGACATTATCCCCTTTCTATATGTAAGATGGGTTTTAAATATTTCAAAATGGTTTTAAGATGGATTTTAAAACTTTCTTGCATCTCAATTTAATTTGTTGTGAGTGATGATGTGCAGGACATTTTCGTTGCAGGTAGCGAAACAAGCAGCTCAACGATTGAATGGGCCATAGCTGAGGCCATTCGCAATCCTCAGATAATGAAAAATGTTCAGGCAGAATTGGAGGAGGTACTTGGGAAAGACGGAAGAGTTGAGGAAAGTGACATCGATCGCTTGCCTTATCTTCATGCAGCGGTGAGAGAAACGCTTCGTTTGCACCCGCCAACGCCTCTGCTTCTTCCTCACAGAGCAGAGAGGAGGTGTGAAGTAGCAGGGTACATGATACCCAAAGACACTCAGGTGCTGGTAAATGCATGGGCGATAGGAAGAGACCCAACCATCTGGAATGAGCCCTTAGAGCTTAAGCCTGAGAGATTTATGGAGTCTGACATTGAATATAGGGGCCAAAACTTAGAACTGATTCCATTTGGAGCGGGAAGGAGGATTTGCCCTGGGCTTCCCCTGGCTCATAGAATGGTTCACGTGGGTATAGCCTCTCTCCTCCACTATTTTGACTGGTCTCTCCCACATGGAGTCACAGCAGACAACATGGACATGAGCGAGAAGTTTGGAGTCACGCTGCAGAGGGCTTCGCCATTTATTGCAGTCCCCTCTCCCCGTTTGCCTGCTCATCTCTTTAACGATCACATCACTAGTCAAATTACTTCTCCCCTTTCCCCTATGTTTTAGAGCTCAAATCTAGCCTGTGTTTACGTTTAGTCTATGTTATTTTGTAATTTTTTTACTGATGTTAAAAGCTATTCTGTTAAAAATATTTGCAGAAGAGCATGACTCAAGATTGCCATCACAACCTTTTTGTAACCTTTTTTAAACTAAACAAATTTACAAGAATATCCGGTAAAACTGCTTTAACCTGATTAATGGAATTAGTTTATTTAGTTTATTTAATAAAACATATTTGGGAAAGATTTGATATGAGCTTATTGTTTTTATAATAATTTTTTATTTATATATATATATATATATATATATCTCTCTTAATGATCTTTGAGCCATCTAAATCATCACCCAACATGGGTTGCCACACCAGTCCTTGATATTTCCAACTCATTATTAAAGACCATGATAGATAAAACTTAATTTTGATCTACAAATGCACACTGAATTTAAAAAAAATTAAAAAATTAAAAAATTCAGTAAAGATTTATTTCCAAATACTTTCATTCCTGTAGATTTTTGGTACATTGTTCAATTTGAGCAACACAAAAAAAAAAAAATATATATATATATATATATATATATATATAATTAATTAATTCACATTCTATACAATAAAATTTTAATACATATCTCATCATTCTATACAATAAAATTTTAATACATGCCCCATTATTCTATACAATAAAATTGTATTACATGCTCCAATTATAATGGAAAATAGAATATCTATATATATATATATATATATATATATATATATATATATATAGTGAGTCCCTTGTCCCACAAACAAGGGACTCCCATACAGAAATTTGATGTCTAACTTGGTTGTATAGTTGACGTTGAAATATTTTAGGTATGATTTACATTCTACACATTAAAATATTAATACATTTCCTAATCGAAGTAGAAGTAGAGAACATTATCCATATGACTTTATATATATATATATATATATTAAATTTTTTTATTATCAATATTTGTTAAATGTTATATATCTATATATTAAGAATGCAATAAATTAAATAGATGAGTTATAATAAAAAACATAAATATAAGAAAATTATTAATTAAAATATTTTATTTTACAACATTCTAGTAATCAATTTGCTTTTTAATATTAGTTGAGATTTGACCAATATATTCTAAAATGTTTAACTTTACACACATACACATATATACTATTAAAAAAACCAATTTGTAATCATTTAATTGATTCGTTAATTGAAGGCCTTATTTCTATTTTCACACCACATGCATTGAAACATAATGAGATCATCATTCTTTCATTCAGATTCTATGACACTGCCAAGGTTTGTACAATTTCCATCACTATCATTACTAGCAATCATGATGATTTACAGTTAGTTTTGCACAACCATCATATGGATTCATATCCATACACCTTATCCTTTCTCTAATCTTGAAGAACGTTTGCTCACATTTCTGGTTATTATGAGCAAAATGACATACATTCTCCACAAGTCACTATTCGGGAATTAACTCTTGAAGGATACTAAAAAGGAAACCAAAGTTGTAACTCTTCAAAGCTAGTCAATGGTGCTGAATTTGAATGTTACTAACTTGCAAAAGATTTCAATTGGAAGGCTTTTGTAGATGAGCTCATGAAACTTGTCGAATTAGATAATTTAAGGGATGCATTGGTAAGCCTGCCTAGTGTGATTGGATTATCAACTGAACAAAGGAAATAGTGGTTAAGATTGTTACAAATCTTTCTATAATTTTCAAGAACAATATCACTTTTAGTTTGGATGCCAGAGCAACTGCAATTGTTATGCTAATTGTTCATAATATAGTAGATAATGGAAGTGCAATAGTATGTACTATTCTTAGCCCGACATTGACATGTTAGAAGCTTTTGATGAGTTAAATATATATATATATATAAGAGTGGTATTGATTTTTTACTTACCATAACTAGTTTAACTATTGCTGATAAAAAGTGGAGGGCAAGTCATTTACTTTAGGTTGTTGGGCCAAAATTCTCACAAGTTTTTTGAATAGTTTGAAATAAAAAAAGAACAATTTGAGTAGAGTATTACCAATTTAGCATCTAAATGTGAGTAATTTTTTTACATTCATCATCACAAATTGCAGGTTTTCCCAGGAATAGCCGAGATCACAGAAAAATATAACCTAACTACATAAATATTAGAAGTTCACTCTATTGCTGTCGAACATCGTTTGGAGACAGATCTTCAAGAACATTACAAAATCTCTTCCCTTCATAAGTAAACATTAAACCTATCAATATTTTGGCAATAAAAACCATTTCCTTATAATAGCTAGCATTACAAGAAGTCTACAAGATAGAAAGATATCCATTTGAAACTCACATTCTAACATTTCATCCTTTCCCTTGGAAATAAAGGTGGAATAAAGCCTTGGTTAAGGAGATCAACAATCCATCTTTGAGAGAAAAGGATCCATATTTTGGTACCTAATACTCATGTTCTTTCTTGAGACAATTCAGTTTTTGTAATGTTGCTAGATGATTTTTCACACGTGTATGTGCTTTGCTATTTGGAAGGATCTTTTAGGAGGTGGACATATAAAATTATGTATTTAATTGTTTTAAATTTTTTAATTTAATAAATAAGTCAAAATATTTTAATAAAAAAAAAACATATATTTATACAATTTATATTTATATTTAACATAGATTTATATTTACCATGATGCTAGCACTTTTCTATTGATGCTAGCACTTTTTTTTTTATATTGATCATGATTTTCAGTAGCTTCTTTATCTCAGTCTCCATTTGTTTGATTTGGGCAAACTGTTCAATAACTAACTTCAATAACTCTGCCTTGTGTGCCTCATCTTCCTCAATGCCCTTAGCTAAGGGGTCTTTTGTCACTGGCATCTTGAGTTGTTTCCTCAGAGCTGTTATGTCAGCATTATTCTTCTTCAAAAGCTCCTCCACAGCTTGAACATTGGTTGGGTCATGCCCAAGCTTCACTATTAAATATTCTAGAGACTTGATCCTTGAGTCTCTAACGATGGCATATATCCTCTCAAGCTTGAGCCGTGATTGGGTACTGAATAAGGACACCTACAGTTTTGACAAGATCATAGCAATATTTGTCAAGGTTGAGGCTACCATCTCCTTGGTCTGCTTGTGTATTTCCATCTGGTCAATAAGATGGATGTCCTTGGCGCTGAACTTGAATGATGCTTTCTTATAATCTCTTGATCCTTGAGGCTGTGGGACCAAGGCTTCTAGAAATTCCATCAGCGTCCTCCATTTTCCAGTGTCAAAAGCAGAAATAGCCTGCTTTGTGAACTTGAGGTCTGCTTCCAGAATTGATTGTATGTATTAGTCTTCAGCACCTCATTCCTCAACTTTATCTCTTTGAATATCTCAAAGACAGACTTCTCTTGGCCTTCTATGGAAGGTATGGAAGCAGATGCTTGTAGACCTTGTTGCTGAACAAACACTATGGTTGATTATGTAGGTGAGGCCATTGTCTCTTCACCTGCTAATGATGACTTAGGGGTATCCATGATGTGAATCATTGTTTGCTGCTCTGATTCACCTCCTTGATCGATCTCCATATGAATTTGGACATTTTTCCTATATTTTAGTTTGAATTCTTTGCTAGAGGTATCAGTCACCGAAGGTGACTGATCCTCTCTTGGCCACTTGCTCCCTATCTCTCTCTCTGGTTCTTTCCCCTTGTCTTATTTTTCCTTTGCACTCCTCCTTTCTTGTGGCATTTAGGTCTGGATGTCTGAAGTGGAGATCACATGTTCTTCATCTTCTTGGAGGCTTTTTGTCACCCATTCTATTTGGTTGGCATACTACTCAATTGCAGGTCTGTGTGTATGAACATAGGGTGTGGATCCGTTTTCCACCCTTTTCTTGGAGATAATCCCTACAGGTTCATAAAACCAAGTGAAATTGTGACCGAAACCCATTTCCTTCAGTATATTCTCTGCCTCCTCCCCTGCTACTCTACTGTTGCAGATGAAAGGCCCAATTTGTGTTGTGATCTTGAACTGAGTCTTCTTCTTTGCAGAAACAAAGTGGAGCTCATCTGCATCTATCACTTGCCTTATGTACTCCAATGCAAAGACCCTCATGGAGAGGAACTTTGGCAATTTGTAAGGGGCTAGCTCCCTTTCATATAATCGAATCTTTGTGTAATTTTGGTACAAGTACCAATCTATTATCTTCACTTGCTCTGTTAGCTGCATGGTTTTCTTGATTTCTCCCCTTATCTTGGGCTCTGCTGCACTACTGAGTGTGTTGATGGCTGGATGCATAAACAAATAAAAAAATCCTTGTATGTACAATTCTTATGTTCTTTAAATAGCAGGGTGGTCTGGAAGATGATAGATTGAGGCTCAACATCTTCATTTACCTTGGTCATCTGAAATTGAAGACTACTGGACTAGAAATAAACAAACATATACACCAACACAGAGGTGTATTTGAAAACCTCCTTTGTGTTAAAATTTAAAAACTGTTCATGAATGGCATCTACAAGAAACTGGGAAAAATTAAACATGATTGTGGGCTTAGCTTATGAGGAGAGAAGGGACAAAAAGCCTATCACAGCTTCATCGACCCACTGATTAGAGTGATAACCTAAAAAAAAAGATAGAACAATGATAATCTGCTTGGTCCTTTGGGGAAAAATAGATGAAGGGTAGGGTGGATTTTCTATAGGCATTGGTGCATCAGTTGCCATGAAAAGTTGCAAAGTTTTGGCTCTGCTAGAAAAATCAATTCTCTGATAAAGTTCCCAAAGGGCTTCATAAGCGAAGGGAATTGTGGGGGCCTACATCATTTGCTGAATGGATTGGGAATTAATGGTGAAAAAGATTTCTCCTGTTGGGGTGACTATGGTCCTTTGATTAATGTCATAGCATGCCTGGCATCTTCTGATGAATTCGAGGCAACTATGGGTTTTTGGAAGATGTAAAAAGCTAGCTGGGTCTCCCACAGGCTGATGTCATCAGCTTCATCGAGAAATTTTTCCTCGAGCCAGCAGTAGACATCAAACAAGTCGAAGTCTGACTCTGTCTTGTAAATTTTGTAATCTCGGTCTGCCGAGGCTGTATGATATAAATCCGTTTGAGGGTAAGCCATGGGGTTGAAAGGCTCCTGGTCCTTCTTTGGAGGCATGATTTGTTTTTTGTAACTTATTTTTAATCTACGATGGAGAATGGGATGTAAGAAAAGGGAGCAGAGAAGGGAAAGTGATATCGATTGGTATTGGGGAAGGGAGAAAATAGAAGGGACCACGATCAAAATGTAACAGTTTGAAGGGGAGATTGTAATCTGGTTTGCTGAAAGCTATCGATTCTTTTGATGAATCACAGGTTCTTCTGCAATAGTTGTTTAGCTTGTGATTTTTATGTAATTATCCTTAAATCTGATATCTAAAAACTTTAATCAAATTGAGCACAGTAAACTCTGTATCGGGCATGAGTTTGGCTATTAATTTGTGATTGGTGAGACGTTGGGGTGGTGCAGGTCCATTGGACAACGACTCGACCATTCACGATGCAATGACTTCTTAGCGGGAGTGAATGTGATTGGACTGGAGGGACAACCAAGTGGGGATGTGGCATGGAGGGAGAGGAAAACGGATAGTCCAACAGTCGTCGGGTGTAATGGTTTTATTTGGTGGCGAAAATCGCTTTTCGGGGGTGGTGGTGGCGATCTCTGGTATCAGCGGGGGGGTGTGAATAGCCATGGGCATGACACGTAGTAGGTTAAGCGGTATCGGGTATCACTGATTCTAGACACCCCTCCCCCCCTGTTGTTAATGTTCGGAGGGTGAGGGGGGTCGGAACGTAATGTGGGCCGCCGGCTTGTGGGGAGATGCACGGAGATGAAGGGAGTTGCGGGGTGATTAACGCCGGTGGGGACGAGTGATGTGAGTTGTGACAAGATGTGTGATGGGATGGTGGGGTCAGGATATGAAAGTTGAGGGGTAGTGTGAAACTTTAGGATAAGGGAAATATGAATGGGGCGGGGGATAAAGGGACAATAATGTTTCAGAGCTTAGGGTAAAATGAAATTACCCAAATAACTATGGAGATGTATCTGAGTTCCTAAACTTCGACATATAACCCTGTTTTTTTAATCCTTTGAATGCAAGCACCTTTTGTTTTGGTCCTTCTTCTTCCACCATGGAAAAAGTGGAATTTTGATGTTGTACTTTGTGAAATAATATTTAGATTTTTTTTTCATTCTTTTCTTTCAATGTATCTACCTACCCAAACTACGAATATAAACTTTTTTCTTCTTTTTAGGGTTCATTTAGACTTGCAGACCCTAAAACCATTTTTCTTTTGAATTTCTAACCTACCACCTATCCCTTATTTCTCCTATTGGTTCACATTAAGCTGTTGAACCAATGTTATTTTCTACCTATCTACTGATAAGCCAAGATTAAATGGTTTGGAAAATCTTCATTTTCTAACCTATCAGGAGAAAATTCAAAATTGTACAATCATGCTTAAGCTATATCATTGAACAAAATTTTCTAAATAGTAGTTGCATTTTGATTTGCAACACTTTCAGAAATTTTCATTTTTTGTAGGGCTTTCCTTTTCCTTTTCTAACACCATCTTTTCTTCTTCTTTTTTGTTTCTTTTTATCTTCTTTGGAAATGGTTTTGAATATTGAAATATATGTACAATATGAAAATTTGCAAGTAAGAAATACACAGTCACCTTGTGATATTGTAAATTACATGACTCTAACACATACCATAGGCATAACCAAATTAGTGAAGTGTTTATCGGCATTGAAGAACGTCAAGAACCATTAGTTTAATTATATTACTTTTCCATTAACTGGTCTTCATTTGACCTTTGCACACTTCAATATTGATAATATCATGCTACAAAATAAAAAAACTACAACCCACACCACACAATAAATTTATGGATATAAATACTACAAAATATTAACCAAATTGTAGCCTTTAAAGTCACAAACACTAAGCTTCATGTTGAAATACATTCTGAAATACTAAGATCCAAACCAATTGTGATCAAATATATGTTGGTCCAACTTCTTCACACACAACTCTCCTCTTCCTTTATTTATATCTATTCAAAATGGATCTTTACACAATGAAAACAATTCACGGTAGTAGCAGTTCAATAGTTCACAATGGGTACAACACCCACAACATCACATAGAAATATTCACATGAACAATACATAATCTACTCTCCTACACCATCTATATAGAGGATTTAAACCTGCATAATTTACATGATCAAAACCCCTCTCTTAAGAGAGTCATGGTTGAACCTACTTTTATACCAACTTCCAAGATGGGTCCAAGATGGGTCCAAGATTTACTCCATCGCTTCCAAGATGGGTCCACTCTACTTGGGATGCAGCAGGTTCTCTTGCAGGTGACCCTACCGATCGACGACGTACATGTTTTCAGTTCGAAAGAGCCTCTTCCTTATTGGCTCAAGTTCCAGAAAATCCTGATCCAGAAACCTTTGAAGAAGCCTTCGGTCATCTAGATTGGGATGAAGCTATGAATGAAGAGTATCGTTCCTTATTGGCAAACAATACTTGGGATCTTGTTCCTCTTCCAAAAGGAAGAAAACTTGTCAGATGCAGATGGGTTTACAAAACGAAGTTTGGACCAGATGGAAAAGTGGATAGACATAAAGCTCGTCTTGTCGCTAAAGTATTTTCACAACTTGAAGGCATTGACTATACTGAAACCTTCTCCCTTGTTGCCAAAATGAATTCTATCTGCCTTGTTCTTTCCCTTGTTGCCTCCTTTAAATGGGAATTCCGTCAGATGGATGTTAAATCCGCCTTCTTACATGGAGATTTACTTGAAGAAATCTACATGGAACAACCCCCTAGATTTATCCAAAATGACTCTAGCCTTGTTTGTCCCCTTAGAAAGTCTCTCTATGGTCTCAAACAAACTCCTTGGGCTTGGTATGACAAAATGGATAGATTTCTATTAGATAATAGCTTTTCTAGGTGTCATTCTGACAACATTGTCTACACCAAGAAAGTGGGTAAGTCCGTCACCATCCTTGTTCTTTATGTTGATGATTATCCTTACTAGTAGTGATCTAAACCATATAAACCATGTGAAGTATAGCCTCAAAAAGAAGTTTGAAATGACAGACTTAGGACACTTGCATTATTTCCTTGGTCTTCAAGTCTTGCAATCCAAGGAAGGCATTACCCTCTCTCAGTCCAAGTATGCCTGTGATCTTCTACACCAATTTCACATGGAAGACTGTAAGCCAACCCCTTCTCCCTTTCAGTCTAGAGTCAAGCTTTCAGTCACTTGTACTACCCCTGAAGTTGATGCTACCTTATACCGTCAACTTGTTGGTAAACTTCTGTATCTACCCCATACCCGTCCCGACCTTTCCTTTGCCGTTGGTCTTATTGCTCTGTTTATGCACCAACCTCATTAAAGTCACTGGAAAGAAGCTAAAATGATACTTTGATATATTCAAGGTATAGTTCAGTTCGGGATTCATTACAGTGTAGGAGCATCTCCATTGTTGATTGGTTTCACTGATTCTGATTGGGCTAGTGACCCTAATGATCGAAAGTCTACTGCAGGATATGTATTCACTCTTGGTTCACGACCTATTACTTGGTCTTGTAAGAAATAAAGTACCATCTCTCTTTCTTCTGCAGAAGCGGAGTATCGTGATGTAGTTGAAGCCATCAAGGAAGCCATGTGCCTTCATCAAATCCTTTCTGAATTTGGTCTTCATCAGCAGCATCCAACTACACTTTGGTGTGATAATTAGAGTGCCATTCAACTATGTAAAGATCCAGTTCAGCATCAGTGTATGAAACACATTGAACTCCACATACACTTCATTATAAATCTCATTCATCATAGTGTTCTTGAAGTGCAATATTGTCCAACCAATGATCAAGTAGCTGATATCTTTACAAAGGCTCTCACAGAAGCAAAGTTTACCAAACTTCGATCCATGCTTGGAGTTCAGGAAAGTTGTCATTAAGGGGGGATAGGATCTAATGCCTCCTTCCTTCTCCTATTGTGTCACTTTTTGAAATCTTTCAATCCTATCCCAATTTTTTCTTAAGGGGGGATGTTAGGATATTTCGACACATAGGAAATAGGCTCCTTTTGTGTCACCTTTGTAAATCCTTCAATCCTATCCAAAGTTGTTCTTAAGGGGGCATGTTAGGAGATTTCGACACATAGGAAATAGTTAAGAATAACTTAGTCTAGTGTAGAGTTAGGTAAATTGTGTTTCTTTACCATGTACATTTGTAACTTATAATCTGATGGTCACGATTTGTAGTGATCCGACGGTTATCTCTCTCCTCAGTATTAACGACACTTGATCCGTGACTTAACACCCGATTGGTCCGTGATCTCTATTTAAAGAGCACGGAGGGTCATTTTTCCGGTAACCGTTTATGAGAGAAACATATGTAACTTTTCTTTTTATATTAATAAATTGCCTGAAGTGGCTGCGTTGGCTCATGTCGTGGATTGTTTCCCTCTTTAGAGGCTTTAACCACGTGATTATACTGGTGTATTGATTTGTGATCTATTTGTGAGAGGTGACCTTTGGTTCTTGATCTAAGGAACTTACCTTGTAAATTCCTATAGTAGACATCATCTTAGGAGTACAATGGTTGCAAACACTAGGGACATATTCTGCAAAGCACCAAAAACAGTTCATTAAGTTCAAAATGAATGGAAGGAAGTATAAGTTGTTCGGATTCCAATCCCAACCTACCTAAGTCATTTCTGCTTAGTGAATGAAGAAGCTTATTCACAAGGGAGCCCCGGTATTCATCACACAATGTGAACAATTAGATTTATTATCAATGGAAGGGGTTCACCAACAGTCTGAAGTTACATCCCTAATCCAGAAATATTACAAGCTATTTCAAGATTTGTCGATGAAATTGCCCCTGAAAGGAAAATCAAGGATATCATTAAATTTAAACCAGATTCAACACCAATAAATGTAAAGCCATATCCCTACCCCCATCATCATAAAATATACATAGAAAGACTGATACAAGATATGTTAAATCACAAAGTCATTACGAAAAGTAGAAATCCATATGTTGCACCAGTAGTATTAGTCAGGAAGAAAGATGGATCTTTTTGGTTGTGCATATATTACATAGGATTAACCAAAATTAATATTAAACACAAATTTCCTATTCCATTCATTGATGAGATTCTAGACGAACTCCATTGCATAGAATACTTCTCAAAATTAGATTTGAGATCAAGATACTATCAAATTCGACAGAGATTAGAAGACATCGAAAATAATGCGTTTAGAACTCATGAAGGATACTATGAGTGTAAGGTAATGACATTCGATTTAACAAATGCACCAGCCACCTTCCAGGTAACCATGAATGAAGTCCTCCATCCATACTTGCGAAAATTTGTATTAGTATTCTTCGACGATTTCCTCGTTTACAACAAAACGTGGAAGAATCACCTCAAGAACCTAGAGGAAGTACTTTCTGTATTAGAGAAGAATCAATTTTACACCAAGTTATCAAAATGTACCTTTGGGAAAAAGGAAGTTGAATACCTAGGAAACGTCATATCGAGGGAAGGATTCAAAGTGGACCCCAACAAAATCAAAGAAATTAAAGAATCACCCAAACCCAAGAACACATCAAAACTAAGAGGATTTCTATGGTTAATTGGGTATTACAGAAGGTTGATAAAAAAACTATGCACATTTGACAGCACCCCTAAAAAACTTGTTAAAAAAAATGCTTTTCAAAGGAATAACCAGGAAAACGAATGCTTTGATAATATAAAAGAAGTGATGTCAATCACACCGGTACTCGCAACTCCAGACTTCTCCAAGACATTCATAGTTGAATGTGATGCTTCAGGGTTCAGAATTGGATCAGTATTAATGCAAGACAACCGCCCTATAACTTTCGAAAGCAAGAAGCTTAGAAAATGAGAAATAATGAAATCAACTTACCAAAAGAAGATGATTGCCATCATACATGCTTTAACTAAATGGTGACAATACCTGCTCGAAAGTAAGTTCTCAATACAAACCAATCACAATAGTCTTCAATTCCCACTTTAACAAAAAAAATTATCAACATAACAACAAAAGTGGATGGAGAAACTTTCAGCATTCGACTTAGAAATACTACACAAAAAGGGAAAGGAAAATTTCGTAGCTAATGCACCCTCACGAAAGGATGATGAAAACACAACATGCGTCACTTTGGTAGTTGTTCCTCACTGGTTAGATGAAATCCGAGCTGAGTTTGAAAAATATGGACTGTGGCTCTATGATTGAAAATATCAGTCAATATACCAATTTTGAATGGAAAAATGACATATTATGATACAAAGGTAGAATTTACCTAATACCATCGTCCAAATTTAGAATGAAAATTATAAAGGAATCTCATAGTTGTCCTGTAGTTGGGTATGTCAGATTATTCAAAAAACACTACAACATTTGACAATCGTTTTACTGGAAATGCATGAGTAAGGAAATTCAAAAGTATGCCACTGAATGTGATGTTTTTCAAAGAAATACGGGTGAAAATACTCCAAATCTTGGTTTAATACACCCGTTACACATTCCAAATAAAAAATGAGAGGAAATCTCGATGGATTTCATTGAAGGGCTTCCTATGCATGATGGAAAGGACAATACATTTGTCGTAGTTGATAGACTCACCAAATATGCCCACTTCATAGAAATCAGAAAAGCTGACACAACTAAGCAAATTGCAGAAGTGTTTTGTGAAAACATTTACAAACTACGTGATTTTCCGAAGGTTATTGATAGTGATAGAGACGCAAAATTTAAAGGAAATTTTTGGAAATATTTCTGCCACCATGTAGGAATATCTCTCAACATGAATTCATCTTGTCACCCCTATACAAATGGTCAAACTGAAGTTTTAAATAAATGTTTGGAAACATATCTCTATTATTTCTTCAACAAAAACAAAAACAAAAAATGGTCTTAGTGGCTACAACTGGAAGAATGGTGGTACAATACCACCTATCACACTTCAAATAAAATGAATCCCTTCCAAGCCCTATATGGCTATGAAATACCGAGGTGGAAGGATTTTGTGTTGCACAATTCTAAGGTTCAAGTAGTAAAAAACCACTTAGAATAAAACCAAAGAATTATTAACTTGTTAAAATAAAATTTAACAATGGAAACAATATAATGAAGCAACAAGCCAACTAGCACCACACATAAAGAGAATTTGAAGAAGGACACTGGGTTTTCATCAGACTTCAACCCTATAAGCAGTTATCTCCTAAAACAACAAGGGAAAAATAAGTTATCTCCTAAGTATTACGGACCATACCAAATAATCAAAAAAATTAGCATGGCTTATGGATTAAAGTTACGAGACCATTGTCAAATTCACAACACATTTCATGTATCAAGCCTCAAAAAGGTACTTGGTCAAAATCAAACAGTGCAAATAGAGATACCTGAGACTGGGGAAGAAGGAAGGATCATATTAGAACCTAAAGGCATACTCGCTACCAGAGAGAAGGTACTACGATCCAAGACTATTAAAGAATATCTATCAAATGGAAAATACAACCAGAAAAAGACTCATCATGGGAGACAAAATGTTTTCTCCAACAACACCCAACATTGCCAAAGCGTTAAGGACAAATCATTTTTAAGGGAGAGGAAATGTTATGAATAAAATATTCATAAATACATAATATTAAAATAAATAATTAAATAAAAATAAATAGGTATTAATTAACAATTAATAAATAAATTAAATTAAATTTCCCAATTAATTATGAAAGGGCACTTATGCCAAAATTCGTGTCTTAACCTTGTGACCAGTCAACTCCTATAAAGGAGAACCACCCAAGGGTTGTAAATCATTCATTAGTGAATAATATATATATAAATTTATTATGTGCATCAATTTGTCTTTGATTGGCAAACTTAGTGAACAAAAATAATTGTTCCACATGATTTGATATCTTGAGAACATGTTCAAGACACACACTTTGAGAATGGGACTGAAATAGTTTCTATGCTTTCAAGGTAATTCCCCTTTCACTTCCCTGGTGGATGATCTTATCAAAATGCATATCATAATGTTGATAAGTGTTCAATTTATACATTTTCTTAAATTAATTAACTATGTAGCATGTGTATTAAGAGTTGGAGCCCCAAGAAGGTTCCTCAGGGGTCTTAAATGTATTGGTATTAATGTGCTTCGTGGATTTTTGAGAATATTAACTGGGTTTTATGTTGAGTTTTTTGGTGCTCAATATTCTTGGTGGGTTTTGTGATTTTAAAGGGGCATTCTAGATTGTAAGCTTGTGAGGGTTTGTTGCAGAGAAAAGCTCAAGGTTGTATGGTGTAAGGTTGGTTGGTGTAGTCTATTAAGTTTGTATTGTGTTTTTTTATCTAAAATTATTCCTATCCTAGAAAATGGTATGATGATTTTACCTTGCTGACATTAGTTGCAGTTGTGGCTAAGATGGATATATGCCCAAATTGGTCAATAGCAGTTCTTATCGATTCTTGTCTTTCTGCAATTGCTTGGTGTAACTGGGGGATGAAGTTACTATGGTTGATTTTTTTTGTAATTATGGAGCATTTTATAGAATTACCTCTTGGGAAATAACCTTTTTAGTTGGATTATGTTCTTACATCGTCTATAATTCAAGAATTTCTATATTTGTAAATTGAACAAGACTCATAGAAGTATACTGCTAACTCAAATCATCTACACCTGGGTTTGATTTTTTTTATGTCGGCACGAGTCCCAAATTGACTTTTCTAGTTGGCTTATGTTCTTAAATCCCCTACAATTCAAGCATTTTTGTATTTGTGAATTAAACAAGTCTCATAGTAGTATGCTACTAGCTTAGATCCACTAGTCTTTCATTGAGGCCAACTAAATTTCTTTTCCAACAATCTAGATTTTACATTGTTGCTGGGTAAGCTAGAATTTTTCTCTTCTATTGTGGGATTTTCATGGACACTTCCACAATACTGGATGTAGAGTAGTTATATTCTTTTTGTTCCTTCCTCTTTGGGGGGCTAGAAGACAACATTATTTGTAAGCTTTATTATTCAAGCTAGAGAATTGGATGGATAGCTCTGTAAAGGATTTTCCAAGGGAGAAGCATGATATTGGGTTGGAAAATTGCATTTTTCAGGTTTTCCTCATCGTAAGAGACAGAATAATAATTTTGATTCTATTTAGATGAGTTTGGTGGATTAATTCGAACTTAATCCAACCTTATCCAAGTATGCCTTTTAAAAATTTATCATTAAATGTGGATGTCATCGATGGACATGAGTTCTTGAGCCCCCATTATAACTTAGACAATTCTTGTCTGAATGAGAATATTTTCTATATGTGGGTGTTAGCATGATTAGCTACCATAAAATATGGAGTATAAACATCTTCATCTACCACCCATTTAAAGGGATTTATCACAAAATTCTTTGAGAAGTAATCATGTTAACTTGCTTATATTTTGGCCCAAGTACTTTTCTTTTCACCATTTATAGTTAGGTGAACCTTTTTATATTTGGGCCAATGTATTTTTCTTTTCACCATTTAGCTACCATGTTAATGCTAGGGATATCACTTTAAATGAGGGTGCTATCTATGTTACACGAGCATAAGTATACAATATAACTTGTAGGTCAATGAGGCAAATGATTGTTAAGATAACGTGGGGACAAGAAAATATGAGCTTTGATATATTTTCTTTACGCTAATATCACTAAGTAGACATATTTTGGGAAATATTTGGTTTAGTTTTGAATCGTAGAAATATTTTGGGAAGTACTTGGTCTAGTTCATACTCTCAACACATAATTTTTCATAGCACTCAAAATAAGAATGTATCTCTCACTTTTGGCGGTAAATTTGGAGTTTTCGTTTGGAAATAATGAATGGCAATCATGAGTTAAATTTTTATTGTGCTTCCATATTAGATAATTATGGATATGTAGCATGAACTTACGTAGTCTTTGAGGAATGACATACTGGAGACTACAAAGACATTTAAATGTGCATTTTGAAAACCTATTAGGAGTGATTGTGATTGTTCTAATGGTTGTTTTATAATTAAAAGAATATCATATTCCTAATATTGGTTATTTACAAAACCAATAGGCCAACTTATGAATGGGGCTTTGTAAGTATTCTAGATGGAACTTTTCATTATTGATGTTGTTATGAAAATCAGCAGAGATTTTAATCAACTAAAAATTAGTTATCCAAAATTGTTAGCATCGGTTAGAAATCTGAAGAAAACCAATAACTGTATGCAAGGTTTGGCCAAGAACTCTAAGAGCCTAGCCTGAAACTATGTGTGAACCTTAAAAAAGTATAACTAACTACAACAATAGTAACACCTCCTTGTTGATATTTCACATTGTTTTGACTCAACTTGTTTTTAATTGGATAGTAGGGGAGTAGTATAGTTGAATAAACAACATGATGATTAGTCAAGTACATTTAGTCATAATGTGGGAAACTGAATTTTGTTATTTAATTTGGTTTTTTTATTGTATATATGGATTCAGCACGCTGAAAAATCTCTAGGGCTGAAAAATCCCTAGAACACTTCGATTGTGCAGAGGTTAACTTAAATCTGAGCTTACAAGGTATGTTTCATTAATCAAATCAAGTTAGATATATACATGAGGTACAGTCTCAAGATAGTGAAGCTATCTTAGACGTACAATAATTTGGTTGAGAGAATATCTCAACCTCAACACCAAACTAGGAACTAACCTATCAAGTAGGAACAGACTATATACATAGAGAGAATCACCACTGAAGACAAGTAGGAATTACATATTCCAACACTCCCCCTTAATAACTACTTGTCTCAACATCCATCTGCAAAATCTACAATGACTACTTGTTGATGTCCATATAAAGGAACAACCATCTACCGAAATGCATGGGTTCCAACCGCTGTAACCGCCAGTCTACTAGGAAGTCCTTCACATACATGGTTCATCCAACCTCTCGATTAACTCCCCCTTGATATGAAATCTCACCTTATGGAGTCTAAAACCAATATGGCCCACCCAAGTGTATCCATCCCGCATGACACACTCTTCCAGGGTGTTAAAATTCTCTGACAGAGGGAACATATAACAAAGGAGTATGTATGCCTCTATGGGTCTTACAACACGTACAAACAATAAATGACATGTAGATTTGCTTCTAATTACAAACTGTGACTCATACTCTACCATAGTCATGAGTCTATTCCAAGAAACTCAAACAAAACAAACTCTCACAAACTTGATTGTCCATCATCCTTTTCACTCGTCATACCATTCATATGCTAGAGCTTTCTTGCTTGAATATTTATGTCATAGATTTTGTACTTTTGAATTTTGGATGTACTGGTCTTGAATCTCCATGTTATACCTATCATTAGTTAGAGTCGCGAATTCTAACAAAATGACTTCATATTGAGGTCGCGAATCTCAATATGTATACAAACTTTCAAGACATATTCCCTTCAAAATAATATGAAAGCATATTCCAAAATCAAAATATTACCGTAAGACAAAAGTACCAACTTAACTGTACAATCTTTCAATCTGGGTCTAAATATGTGCTCACTAGCACCAGAGAGTAAACACTCCCTTCTTTGAAACGTTCAACACATGGCCATGCCATTCACTACTGCAGACAGACTGCCCCGAATTTCAGTTCACAAGAACACTTCCCACACTGTTGTTGTGAGCAGATCCAACATCCTACACTGCACATTGTCTTCGATCTGATCCCTACTAGATAACTGACAACTGATCGCTCCACGTTGCTTCATGAACATACACGAGCAACACCCTTTCACCTGCTTGCTAGTTAGTTCACATTTCGACAAGCAGTAATTCACCTCCACCGCTCAGGCGCTTAGCCTTGATGAGATACAATGTAGCCACCAAAGCTCAACTCAGCCACCAAGGCTTATCACAGCCACGAAGGCTCAACACCGCCATGAAGGCTCACCACAGCCACAAAGGCTCAACACCGCCATGAAGGCTTACCACAGCCATGAAGGCTTATCACAGCCACGAAGGCTCACCGCAGCCACAAAGGCTTATCACAGCCATGAAGGCTCACTGCAGCCACAAAGGCTTATCACAGCCACGAAGGCTCACCGCAGCCACAAAGGCTTATCACAGCCACAAAGGCTCACCGCAGCCACAAAGGCTTATCACGACCACAAAGACTTATCACAGCCATGACTCCATGGTCCAATCCTGCATCGTCCACAAATTCACTGTCAACATGCATAAAATTCAACAATTTTATACACAAAAAGTTCTCATTTCAGTATCTAATTCCCCTGGAGTCGCAGCGTAATGCCACTTCCCCTGTTCACAGTATCAAGGCAGGGTAACTGCTTCCAAGCATGCCTCCTCATGCTCGCTAACAGGCTGCAACAATGAAGACTACAACAATGAAGACCCATTATCAAGCTAATCTCCTCGCAATTGAACATTCAGGTATTTTTCCATCACACTGGGCACACACAAACTCGATCATCCTCCAATCTCTGATGTAGCTCCAACCACTATCCTTAGATGTCATTTTCACTGTCATGTCTTCATCATATCTGGTAGTAAATCATTCCTGCAAATAAATTTGTCTATTGTTGGAATGGCCAAGTCCAACATAGACTCAAAACTCGTGACAATAGTTGGCCAAACTAAATGTCCCAATAAATGAATTAAGTCTTTCAACCAGATTTACATTACTCACATGACCACTCTTAAACACAAGCAACATGACATCATGCCAACACTTTCAATCTGCACCAGACATACTAGTAAATTGCAAACAAACCATGCAGTAGACTGGAGCAGTAGCAAGGCACCACTGCAACAACAACGCAGTGTCTTCAGATCGAGGCTCGAACAAAGCAACAAATCAAACTCGAACATTGCTTTTCCTTACACATTCACTTACAAAACACTTTGGAGATCTCGCAAACAACAACAGCTTCACCAAAGGATTCACCTACGCTGCTATCTTCTCCACACAACAACACCCTTCAATCCAACAATTGACAAAAACCACACAGGTCCGAATTTCAAGTCTTTCTTGTTGAAGGCTGACTTGCTCCCACACATGATGAGTTTGTTGCAGCATCCACCCTGTGATCGAACCTTCCGAGAGCAAGAGTCTCGGAAACAACAGTAGAGTCGTCCCTGGATGCGCATAAAATAGAATATAGTGGCGCTTTAATACGGCGGCTCCAAATGCATACTCGGCTTGCTCGCTTCGCCCGGTCCTCACCAGCGACAATTCACAAGTTAGCAAACTCCAAGGTTAACAATCAAGCTTTAGGCTACAAAGCCACATGGGAGTTTCAGGCTTCTCGACTGATGGCGGACACACTAGGCAGCGAGTCATGGAGTCAAAGGATCGGTTAAAAGAGAAAAACACAGCAAATAAATGCTCCTCTCGCTCCAATTTGTTCCAATGAAAAATTTCAGCAATGAATTCTCCATAATCAATTGTACCACTGTTGTCTACATCATCGGGCTCAAACAAGTCTACATGCAACCGTCAATTCCTCATGCCCCCTGGTCAAGATCAGGTACATGCCTAACTGAAGTTCAGCAAATAAATGCTCCTCTCGCTCCAATTCATTCAAATATAAAACTGTTAGCGACATTGCCTTCACTCAGAGATCGGCTCCAAAGCTCTCTTCATGCGGACAATTATGCTCAGGTTAGAAGGCATCACAAGAGCCTGTGGATCGAGCATTTCGACGCTGTGTCATCTTTAGCTTTACATCCCAATCATGGGCTTCTGTATTCTGCATCGTGGGACAAGACTGTGAAAGTTTGGAGATTGTCCGATTTCAAATGCATAGAATTGCTCAATGCCCACGACAACGTTGTGAATAATATAGTGTTGGATTCAGACCGTTTGGTCTTCACGAGACCTACAGACGGGGTAGTGACACCCTTCGGCCAAAATGTCGATCATCCCTCGCCACACCGAGCTCCCGAATTCATCAATGACCTGCCCTGTTAGAGTCAGCCCTTGCTGCCCTCCGTTAGTGATCATTTCGTCTTTTGCATATTCATTATTAGGTGTCTCACTTGTTTCACTTCTTTGCATATCACTAGGATCATGCCACGAACTGACGAAGGGTTGTGTCATCATTTTTCTTCCTCATACTATACCTGCAGCGCTATTTTAAAAATTTTCCTTAAAAAATTATTCATAGTTATTGTCATGATATATGAGGTCATTAAAATTGTCAATAAGTGTCCTAGGTCTTGGTGTCTAGGGTTTTTGAGTCATTTATACACTAGTCATAAAGCCTGCAAGGTGAGGAAAGTTCAGTACTTGGATTTCTATTTTTATTTATCATCAGCATTTAAAAAAAAAAAAATGCATTTCTAGTCCAAAACTCTGTTTTGGAACTAGAAATTTGTCATTATCATTTTGTAATAAATTTGTAATTGTTCCACCATGAAGATATTGTAGAAGCAGACCCCTGGTCTTTTCTCTAGCCAAGATGATCATATCCCTGCAAAAAGACAGCAAAATCATTAGCATCGACCTCAAAAAAGCCAAAGGAAGTTTGTATTTGAAAAAGCCAAAGTGAAATTACAAAAACATTTGTAATGTGGGTTTTGGAATTAGATTTGAAATAAAATCTGATCCTGAAGATATTTGTGACATTATAAAAGCCAAACAAGTTTGTTTAAACCGATTTCATTGCTCCCAAATCATATTTGCAAAGTTGAAGGGCGATTTCAGACTTTTGAAGGGCGTAGACAGAGTTTTAGGGCTGCGCGACCCAACTTGAGGCAGAGCGACCCACCTGGGCTGCGCGACCCACGCGGAGGCAGTTTAGCATTGTGGGTTTGCAGGTGAGCGACCCACCTGGGCTGCGCGACCCAAACAGAGCCTGCGCGACCCAACTTGAGACAGAGTTTTGGAATTGAGTTTGAGCGTCCAGATTGGCTCGGAATCGACTCCAGTTGCCTTCAAAACAGGTTTTCATCAATCACTTGGGGTTTTCAAACATATTTGTATCATCATGGGTGGTTTCTAATATGAAAATGACGGATTTGAAACCCCACAGTTATAAATTATTGTTTTCATGGTTTGAAATGAAAATGAATGGTGTAAGGAGTATGTTTGCTATCTTAAACAGTGATATGGCCAGCTTTCTATATAATATCAAAACCAATTTGCTATCATGCCCATAATACCACTGCTACCATTGTTATTGTTATGCCATGTTTAAAATCCTTTGAGTCATATTCCTCATGTTTGAAATGAGTCACATTTGCCCAATGTTAGCATATGCTTATGTCATTGTTTCAAATGGCCCATTGAAAACCTCTATGGTCAAAACTTGTAGACAAACCTATCACTGTTAATACCATGCTCTCCTTTGACTAGATGTGTTCAAAGTTTTGAAGGTTGCCTGCTCCCATTTTGTCAAAATTTCATTTGCATTCAAAACAGAGATGATGCCTTTTCAGTCCATTTGAAGCAGAGATTTTATCCATAATTTGATTCCTTGATAGCGCTTTGGCGGTGGGATATTGGTTGGGTGTTAAACATACATCCTAATTTTGCTTTCATTGCATTCATATCAGTGTACACATTGCCAAAAGTCTGATCAGAGATATGTCAGAGACAGAGTCAGAATATGAGCCAGGGTCAGGCAGTGATTCAGTGGCTGAAGGTAATGTGCCACGGAGTTCCCGCAGAGAAAACAGAAGTGGTGATCATCGCAGAGAGGAGCCTACCTCTTTGGCTGGGTTGCAGGCATGTCCATTAGCTATGGATTGTTTTCGATTCTTGTCATGTTTCAGATTTTGTGAGATGGTTGTGCAAACCCGACCTCATCGTGAATTAGCACGTTTGTTTGTTCTTCATTTACGGGGTAATCGGGTAAACCTTGCTGGGGTTGATTTCATTGTATCACCTTTGACTATTGCTCAAGCCACTGGCATACCGAACATAGGCGAGGAATGGAGCAAGGGTAAGCAGTTAGAGAAATTTCACTATGAGCCATACATTAAAACTGGATATGTGGCTTACTTGAGCAGAGTTTTTCCAATTAGATTCTTGAGAGATGAGTATGCACCACTCATGAGGCTTATCATTCAGTATTTTAGTTGTGAGGGCAGGTATGCTCGTCTTTTCTCATATCATGTTCGTTTGCTGATGCACTTCACAAGGGTGCGTATGATGAATATTCCTTATTTCATATACCGCAACATGGAGAAGATGGTTACATTTGTGCAGAAGAAGACGAGCCCAGTGCAGCAGTACAGGAGTATATATCATTTCGCTTTGATCAAAATCTTGGTGTCACACCAGTTGGAAGAGCAGGGCATCACTTGGGAGGATTTCATTTCTAGAGACTTTTTCAGAGTGCCACAGCAACCTCCTGAGGCAGTTTATGATGCAGGAGAGCCCTCACACCAGCCGGACATGCTTGAGGTTGGGCATATCATTACTCCTTTGGTTCAGACATATCAGCGAGGCCATAGGGCCTTATTTGCAGCGACACGACGGGTACTATCTCCACGTGAGGTGGAAGGGGTCCTGCCGACTTCATCGACACGGCGAGTACTATCTCCACGTGATGTGGAAAGGGTCTCGTTTTCTTCTCCAGTGCAGGTATAGGTACAAGACAGGGGCAAGAGGCCCATGCATGATGAGGGCCCATCAGGAGGCCGGGACACCGATATGACAGTCATTGATGTTGATACGAGCTCTCCTAGCTCGAAGCTGAGGGAAGTCATCCAGGAGCAAAGGGCCGAGAATGACCAGCTGAAAGACCAATTGCAGAAGGCTCAGTGGGTGATTAACTATTTGGAGCAGCGCAACAAACGGCTTGAGGATGAGCTCACATTTTATGAGGTGCGCCAAATCCGTGAGGACAGACAGTGGAATCGAAAGAGACCCGGTGACATGACACCAGCTGACAGAGATACTGTACTCACGCGGGTGAATATACATCTGGATAAGTTGTTGGCGAAGGCCAATCGAGACAAAGACATGCTTCGCCACATGAAAGGCCATTACTGGGCTCGCATGCATGTTTGCAAAGCGAGGATGAAGATCATGAAGAGGAGGTTGCGCAAGGCACTTCGACGGCGGAAAAGGCCCAATCCACTTCGGATTTTGGCCGAGGCTTCATTGAATGGGCAAGACACATGATGGAGGACCTCCGCTCCGAATTTGGGCAAATTCGGAGAAAATTTTGTCATTTTCAAATTTTTGGTCTAAAAAACAGGTTTTGCAGCTATGTGGGTCGCGCGCTCATGCGCTCGCATTTTTTTGAGACACTTGCTGGAGGAGATTTTACATTTTTGGATTTTTCATGGTTAATTATGCATCCTCTGAAGTCAACTTAGCATTTCAACAAAATCTGGATGGTCAAACAGCTCAAAAACACCATGAAAATCACCTTGCTGCCACCTTTTGCACCAGCAGGAAGTACCTCTGGGCGAATGAGGTTTTGGAGGGTCAAATCAACTCCAAATTCAGAAATTCCACTTGGGTTGGAAATTAGACATCCAGGGCTTTCCAACGAGCTATCATGAGCTCAATTTGGATGTCCGGAGCTACCTCAAAATCAGCCTGGAACATGAGCGACCCACGCAGTTCAGGAGCGACCCACCTAGAGATTTTTTTGAGTTTTCAGCTGCCAGCTCAGTATTTCGCCTATTTTGGACCAGTTTTGCCTATGGATAGAATTTTTGGGTTGTTATGATGTAAATTCATGTTTGGTATGTAACTTTGGCTTGTTTTTATCTCTTCTAGAAGATTCACTCTCAAATGAGTAAAAAATCATGTAATGGATCAGTTTCCACTCTTTTAGAGGCAAGTTGTTAGCTGCCTAGATTGTAGTTCCATGATTAGAATTGGTTGAAGCTGATCCCTGAAGAGGGAATTCGACCCCTAGAGGTGGGGAAAGGTGTTAGAGTGATCTATATATTGTAATTTCTCAATCATTTTCAGAGGTTGGAGAGGTTGGACTCTTGGGATACTTTTGATACTATTGTACATACTTTTGACATTTTGGCTAAGGAAAGATCAGGGGTTTTGCGGCACTTGTTGGGATCCTTGTGGTGTTCTGTTCTTGATGATGTTTCTCCTTTGTTTACTGTAAGTTTCTTTATGTTTAATGTTGCCATCCCTTCATTATGCTTCTGAACTAAGTTGAATGAGTGATTAAGGTTGAATCCATTGTTTACAGTGCTTAGCCTTTGAATTCAGTTAGTTCTATATGTTTTCAGCTGTTTGGAGAGGATCCAAGTTCTTCTTTGCCCTCTTCAGCTCCTCGTCGGTCTAATCTATCCATAAATCCAATTTGAAGTATCAAGATCATCACCTACCTCGCCCCAGCTTGATCTCTGCAAAGGTCTGACCTTATCCCCGGACCCAAAATTTGTTTTCCCATTACTCCAGCGAAAACCCAAAAAACCAAAAATCAAACATACCTATCTCTTTACTAGCCTAAAATCGGTTCTTATTCTAAGTCATCTCGCATTCTATTGCTTATTTTCTCGAGATTGACGGAGAGAGCCCTCTCCTGTCCTCGTAGGGCTAGCTACGAGGCTGAGCGTGGTTTGATGTAGCCTTGAGTTTTACTTCATTTCAGCCCGAGGTAGATTTGAGTGCTAACATAGTGGCGACCATACTGGGGAAGATCTCAATGGTTTGCTTGTTATAGACGGAGTCTGAAGTCACGCCAGGTAGCCTTCGAAACGCTGTTGCTATGCATCAGCGAAGTAGATAAACGCTGCTTGAGTCGATCTCCGGTATAACTTGTAATCGTAGTATTTAACTTGTAAATTGCCCCAGTACATGTATCAAGTTCAGATCTGATCGTTGATGGTGAACAACGGTCAGACATCGCAAGGCTGAAATCATTCACCTGGTGACTTCATTCACTGAACAAATCCAGAAATCGATGTTTCATGGTGACTTCACTGCAGGGAGATCAGTAGCTGTGAGATTTTCAAGATGGACCGAATCACGAGAAGATACGCTCCCATGAGCCGAGATCACATTCCAGGTTTTCCGAATAATATGCCCAAGGTAGATTGGTCCAGGAATCTGCCTACTTTTAAAGATGATGGTAAGAAAGATGCTGCTTTACATCTGATTAGATTTCACATGCATATTCGCAAGTTGAAGGTAGAATTTCCTGAAGATTGCCTGATGAAGATATTCCTGGCCACTCTGGAAGGTGAAGCTCAGTCATGGTATGAAAATTTGCCGATGGCCTGTATTTATTGTTTAGAGGATTTTCATGCCCTGTTCATTGAAAGATATCAAGTATCTTATCCATCATTAAATTTAGTTCATGACTGTTGCAAACATGCCTATTCTTTTATTGAAAGCCTGGAGAAATATTATGAAGATGATAATTTCATGAATGATGAAATCATGGAGGCCCTGTACGAGAATCCATTTCAGCAACATGAAGAGAACCTAAAGGATACCTATCAAGGTGCTCAGGAGACTTTGCAGCAGGTTGATGGCCATATGGCTGAAAATGATGAAAGGAAGAATGTCATTTCAGATCTGCCCACAGAAGACAACAGCATGCAAGTAAGTCCAGTTCTAATTGCAGATCGTGATAATGTCCAGACAACTACTTCAGATTCAGATTCAGATCATGATGACCAAGCATATCTTGTGTTGAAACCCATCAAGGAGAACTCTGCTGTTGAAATCATCTGGGATGCAGAAGACACAGTAATGGATCCAAATGTTCTCAGTCATACTGTCAGCCCATCATTAGAAAACAGCCTTCATGAAGAAGCAATCCAGTCAGTTCATGAAAATCATAATGAGATCTTTGTGCAAGTAAGTGATAAATCTCCTTTCAATAGCTTAGTAATAAATGATAGTTTGAATGCCCTGTCATATGAAGATAATTACTGTTTAAGCAGAAGAAAACAAAAGGCATTGTCTCCTTTGTCTGAAGATGAGATAGATCTACTTTTGAAGGGTCTTGTTACAGCCCGAGCTACAGCAGATTTGCAGTGCACACATAGTCAGGAAAGGGTTGATGAAACTTCTTCCTCTTTTGAAAAAGATGACTGTTTTGTAATCAGTTGTGTAGATCAGCAAACAGATAATTTTTTCTTTCACAAAGATGATAAGGCTGTCATGTTTGATAATCTTGAAGATTGTTTTTTGTTTAAGAATGACCTAGATCATGAAATTGAAGAGTATATGCTAGAATTTCTCATGGTCAAGGAACCTACAGCTAACACTCAGATGGCAGATTTGTGCATTTCTATCCCTCAGAAATCAATTTCTATCCCTTTCAGATCAGAATCAGAAGAGAAGGACACCATGTTTTTTCAGCAGGAGGTAAATATTCATGTTTTTCAGGATCCAATGGCAGATTTGTTACAGTCAGCAGTGAAGGTGTTTGTTGCAGTGTTCAGTGATGAAGGAGATCATGGTCAGCTATGTTTTTGGATGCCCAGTTATCAGTTTGTATTGTTGACCAGGAGATTTGATCGGGAGAATCAGTCAAGAAGCCATCTGCTTGACTGGTTACATTGGAAAGCCAATTATACATGATTGTACATATTTCATTAGTATGCAGGTGGTTTTCATCATGATTCCAAATCTTGATGGATTGCTGCCTTTTTTCCAAAAGCTTTGTAAAGTCTTGTTTTAAGTCAGTCATGAGTCATTTGTGTTTGGTCTGTTGAGTCAATTTTTTTTCAAGTTATTTCAGTTTGCCATCGAGTCGGTTTGAGTCAAGTTTTGAGTCAAGTTTCAGTCAGTTTTCAGTCAAGTTTTCATTCAATAAATGTGTCAAAAGTTTTGTGTTATCCGTTCAAATAATGATTCCATCGCCCAATGGATGAATGCACTGGTCTGCTCTCCCAAAGTTCTACGGTTCTTGGCACCTCCACGGAGCTGGAGCTACCATCCCCATTGGAGCCAATGTTAGAGTCAGCCGTTGCTGCCCTCCGTCAGTGATCATTTCGTCTTTTGCATATTCATTATTAGGTGTCTCACTTGTTTCACTTCTTTGCATATCACTAGGATCATGCCACGAACTGACGAAGGGTTGTGTCATCATTTTGCTTCCTCATACTATACCTGCAGCGCTATTTTAAAAATTTTCCTTAAAAAATTATTCATAGTTATTGTCATGATATATGAGGTCATTAAAATTGTCAATAAGTGTCCTAGGTCTTGGTGTCTAGGGTTTTTGAGTCATTTATACACTAGTCATAAAGCCTGCAAGGTGAGGAAAGTTCAGTACTTGGATTTCTATTTTTATTTATCATCAGCATTTTAAAAAAAAAAATTACATTTCTAGTCCAAAACTCTGTTTTGGAACTAGAAATTTGTCATTATCATTTTGTAATAAATTTGTAATTGTTCCACCATGAAGATATTGTAGAAGCAGACCCCTGGTCTTTTCTCTAGCCAAGATGATCATATCCCTGCAAAAAGACAG
This sequence comes from Pinus albicaulis, assembly GCA_034641835.2. Lineage (NCBI taxonomy): Eukaryota > Viridiplantae > Streptophyta > Pinopsida > Pinales > Pinaceae > Pinus > Pinus albicaulis. The sequence goes on along the minus strand of CM076572.1, from coordinate 1,418,635,788 downwards.
CAAAATCATTAGCATCGACCTCAAAAAAGCCAAAGGAAGTTTGTATTTGAAAAAGCCAAAGTGAAATTACAAAAACATTTGTAATGTGGGTTTTGGAATTAGATTTGAAATAAAATCTGATCCTGAAGATATTTGTGACATTATAAAAGCCAAACAAGTTTGTTTAAACCGATTTCATTGCTCCCAAATCATATTTGTAAAGTTGAAGGGCGATTTCAGACTTTTGAAGGGCGTAGACAGAGTTTTAGGGCTGCGCGACCCAACTTGAGGCAGAGCGACCCACCTGGGCTGCGCGACCCACGCGGAGGCAGTTTAGCATTGTGGGTTTGCAGGTGAGCGACCCACCTGGGCTGCGCGACCCAAACAGAGCCTGCGCGACCCAACTTGAGACAGAGTTTTGGAATTGAGTTTGAGCGTCCAGATTGGCTCGGAATCGACTCCAGTTGCCTTCAAAACAGGTTTTCATCAATCACTTGGGGTTTTCAAACATATTTGTATCATCATGGGTGGTTTCTAATATGAAAATGACGGATTTGAAACCCCACAGTTATAAATTATTGTTTTCATGGTTTGAAATGAAAATGAATGGTGTAAGGAGTATGTTTGCTATCTTAAACAGTGATATGGCCAGCTTTCTATATAATATCAAAACCAATTTGCTATCATGCCCATAATACCACTGCTACCATTGTTATTGTTATGCCATGTTTAAAATCCTTTGAGTCATATTCCTCATGTTTGAAATGAGTCACATTTGCCCAATGTTAGCATATGCTTATGTCATTGTTTCAAATGGCCCATTGAAAACCTCTATGGTCAAAACTTGTAGACAAACCTATCACTGTTAATACCATGCTCTCCTTTGACTAGATGTGTTCAAAGTTTTGAAGGTTGCCTGCTCCCATTTTGTCAAAATTTCATTTGCATTCAAAACAGAGATGCTGCCTTTCATTCCATTTGAAGCAGAGATTTTATCCATAATTTGATTCCTTGATAGTGTTTTGGCGGTGGGATATTGATTGAGTGTTAAACATACATCCTAATTTTGCTTTCACTGCATTCAAATCAGCATACACATTGCCAAAAGTTTGATCAGAGATATGTCAGAGACAGAGTCAGAATATGAGCCAGGGTCAGGCAAAGGATTCAAAGGGTCGAAGGTAATGTGCCACGAGTTCCCGGGCAGCAGAAAATGTGAGGGGTGATCATCGGCAGAGAGGAGCCACTCTTTCAAGGCCGGGTTGCAGCATGTCCATTAGCTATGGATTGTTTTCGATTCTCGTCATGTTTCAGATTGTGTGATGGTTGTGCAAACCCGACCTCATCGTGAATTAGCACGTTTGTTTGTTCTTCATTTACGGGGTAATCGGGTAATCCTTGCTGGGGTTGATTTCGTTGTTTCGCCTTTGACTATTGCTCAAGCCACTGGCATACCGAACATAGGCGAGGAATGGAGCAAGGGTAAGCAGTAGGGAGAAATTTCACTATGAGCCATACATTAAAAACCGGATATGGCTTACTCGGCGTAGTTTTTCCAATTAGATTCTTGAGAGATGAGTATGCACCACTCATGAGGCTTATCATTCGCATTTTTAGCTGTGTGCGTGCATGCCTGCCTTTCTCATATCATGTTCGTTTGTCGATGCACTTCACAGGGTGCGTATGATGAATATTCCTTATTTCATATACCGCAACATAGAGAAGATGGTTACATTTTGTGCGTAAGAAGACGAGCCCAAGAGCAAAGCAGCACAGAGTATATATCATTTCGCTTTGATCAAAATCTTGGTGTCACATCGCTTGCGATGTGGGCATCACTTGGGGAGGATTTCATTTCTAGAGACTTTTTCGTAGTGCCACACAACAGCCTCCCGGAGGCAGTTTATGATGCAGGAGAACCCTCACACCAGCCGGACATGCTTGAGGTTGGGCATATCATTACTCCTTTGGTGCAGACATATCAGCGAGGCCACAGGGCCTTATTTGCAGCGACACGGCGGGTACTATCTCCACGTGAGGTGGAAGGGGTGCTGCCGACTTCATCGACACGGCGAGTACTATCTCCACGTGATGTGGAAAGGGTCTCGCTTTCTCTTCAAAGGCAGGTCAGGTACAAGACAGGGGCAAGGCCTATGCATGAGGGCCTATCAGAGGTCGGACACCGACTCGATACAAATATTGATGTTGATGCGAGCTCTCCTAGCTCGAAACTGAGGGAAGTCATCCAGGAGAAAAGGGCCGAGAATGATGAGCTGAAAGATCAATTGCAGAAGGCTCAGTGGGTGATTAACTATTTGGAGCAGTGCAACAAACAGCTTGAGGATGAGCTAACATATTATGAGTTGCGTCGAATCCGTGAGGACAGACAATGGAATCGAAAGAGGCCCGGTGACATGACACCGACTGACAGAGATACTGTACTCACACATGTGAACATCCATCTGGAGAAATTGTTGGCAAAGGCCAATCGAGACAAAGACATGCTTCGTCACATGAAAGGCTGCACCAAATTCTCGCATGCATGTTTTTGTTTGCAAGGCGAGGGATGGGACGTCAATTTTAGAGGTTGCGCAAGGCACTTCAACGGGCGGAAAAGGCCTAATCCACTTCGATTTTGGCCGAGGCTTCATTGGACTGGGCAAGACATGATGGAGGACCTCCGGCCTCCCAATTGGGCAAATGCGAGAAAATTTTAGTCAGTTTCCAAATTTTTGGTTTTAAAAATGTGTTTTGTACTTAGTGGGTCATACGCTTCCTGCGCTCGCATTTTTTTGAGACACTGCTGGAGGAGATTTTTTTACATTTTTGGATTTTTCATGGTTAATTATGCATCCTCTGAAGTCAACTTAGCATTTCAACAAAATCTGGATGGTCAAACAGCTTAAAAACACCATGAAAATCACCTTGCTGCCACCTTTTGCACCAGCAGGAAGTACCTATGGGAGAATGAGGTTTTGGAGGGTCAAATCAATTCCAAATTCAGAAATTCTACTTGGGTTGGAAAGTAGACATCCAGGGCTTTCCAACGAGCTATCATGAGCTCAATTTGGATGCCGGGAGCTACCTCAAAATCAGCCTGGAACATGAGCGACCCACGCAGTTCAAGAGCGACCCACCTAGAGATTTTTCTGAATTTTCAGCTGCCAGCTCAGTATTTCGCCTATTATGGACCAGTTTTGCTTATGGATAGAATTCTTGGGTTTTTATGATGTAAATTCATGTTTGATATGTAACTTTGGCTTGTTTTTATCTCTTCTAGAAGATTCACTCTCAAATGAGTAAAAATCATGTAATGGATCAGTTTCCACTCTTTTAGAGGCAAGTGGTTAGCTGCCTAGATTGTAGTTCTATGATTAGAATTGGTTGAAACTGATCCCTGAAGAGGGAATTCGACCCCTAGAGGTGGGGAAAGGTGTTAGAGTGCTCTATATATTGTAATTTCTCAATCCTTTTCAGAGGTTGGAGAGGTTGGACTCTTGGAATACTTTTGATACTATTGTACATACTTTTCATATTTTGGCTAAGGAAAGATCAGGGGTTTTGCGGCACTTGTTGGGATCCTTGTGGTGTTCTGTTCTTGATGATGTTTCTCCTTTGTTTACTGTAAGTTTCTTTATGTTTAATGTTGCCATCCCTTCATTATGCTTCTGAACTAAGTTGAATAAGTGATTAAGGTTGAATCCATTGTTTACAGTGCTTAGCCTTTGAATTCAGTTAGTTCTATATGTTTTCTGCTGTTTGGAGAGGATCCAAGTTCTTCTTTGCCCTCTTCAGCTCCTCGTCGGTCTAAACTATCCATAAATCCAATTTAAAGCATCAGGATCATCACCTACCTCGCCCCAGCTTGAACTCCGCAAAGGTCTGATCTCATCCCCGGACCCAAAATTTGTTTTCCCATTACTCCAGCGAAAAACTCAAAAAAACAAAAACAAACATACTTATCTCTTTACTAGCCTAAAATCAGTTCCTATTATAAGTCATCTCGCATTCTATTGCTTATTTTTTCGAGATTGACGGAGAGAGCCCTCTCCTGTCCTCGTAGGGCTAGCTACGAGGCTGAGCGTGCTTTGATGTAGCCTTGAGTTTTACTTCATTTCAGCCTGAGGTAGATTTGAGTGCTAACATGCCCCATGGACTCTAGGGATTCCTGTGCCACAGAAGCCCCAACATCCAGCGAATTCGGCAAATACTTCACGGCGCGGCTTGCAACTTCGTCGATTGCCTCTGTCTCCTTCTACAGCCCCTAGCAAAACTCTTCCAAATCGCGGCGGTAGGATTCAATATCCAAACAATCAATGAGGTTGGATCTTTCATCCTGCAAGAGGAACCGAGTAGAAGCAACATAATTTCCAAAGCAATAGAAAACCTCTCTGCACAGACAAAACTCAGGACATCGACTTTCAATTCTCGTTGGTGAAAGCGAGGTTCATTCCGCTCAACACTGCGTCCATTTGAGAGTCAAAGGTGTAATTACATTCCACTATGGTCGCCAGTTTTCTCAGTATGCATGCTTAGAGTGAGATTTAAAGGACAACTCTCAGCGCTTATATAGATGGACAAACCTAAAAAATAAACTAAAACAATACTCTCTTATTTCTTATTTCCCTCAGCCCAGGAGGGGCCGAGGTCCAGGCCCAGGCCCAAACGGTCTCCGATACCAACTTAAAACTGAGCTTACAAACTATGTTTTATTAATCAAATCAAGTTACATATATACATGAGGTATAGTCTCAAGATAGAGAAGCTATCTTAGACCTACAATAATTTTAACTGAAGACAAGTAGGAATTACATATTCCAACAGGTTATTCATCAAGCTTGTGATTTCAATAAATACTTTTGTATTAGCTGTTATGATTTCAATAAATAATTTTGTATTAGTTGTTGACCTGCTAGACCAAAAATAAACAATAATTCTAACTGTACATAGAGGTCCATGTGCCTGTAATATGGAGATTCTCACAGTGATTCATGAATCTGAAATGATCATCAAACTTGTAATTTCAATAAATAATTCTGTATTAGCTGTTAACCTGCCAGACCAAAAATAAATAATAATTCTAGCTGTACATAAAGCTCGATGTGCGTGTAGTGTACCGATTCTCCCAGTGATTCATGAATCTGAAAATCGATCAGATTGTTACATAATATATCACATGTTTGTTTGTGTATAAACGCAAACAGCTTTGTGATTTCTATGAACTGTAAGCTCAACTAAGTGTTTTTGCATTTGGAGTGATGGAGGATGGAATTGGAGACTTCTGGTATCCTGTAATGACTTTCATCACGTTGTTGCTAGTTTCAAAGCTCATTATCATGTCAAAGAACGCATGCAAGCTGCCTCCGGGGCCTCGCGGATGGCACATATTTGGGAATCTCTTCCACTTTCTCGGGACGAAGCCCAACGAGTCTCTTTGTCACCTTGCTGCAAAATACGGTCCTATAATGACCATTCATCTTGGAATGAAAACCACAATTGTGGTTTCTTCCCCGCCCATGGCCAAGCAAGTCTTGAAGACTCATGACCAGATCTTTTCTGGGCGAACTGTCACAGAAGCAGCAAAGTGTAACAACCACAGTGATTCTTCTTTGGCATGTTGTATGCTTCGAAGATTCTGTAATAAGGAGCTCTTCAGTTTCAAGAGACTGGGAAGCCTTGCCGTTGTTGAGAATAATGCTTAATTGCTGAAATTTGTCAGCAAATTTTGTGATTCTATGTTATTAAGAATTAGTGCAGCAAATTATTAGGATGGCCAGTGCTCAGAATCATTGGCAGTAGTCAGAATAAATAATTAGTATTTGATAAAATAGAATTAGTAATAGGTTTATTATATAAGAATGTATTTACATAGATGAAGTAATGTGAGATTTACAAGTTGAGCAGTGATCTCATTTGATTTGTGTTTTTTTTAGTTTTATTGTCTTTCATTGGTTTTTCATATGTCATAATTATTCTAGTTTATTAGCTGGCTTAGAGAGAAGTGGCCATTTCAAATTTTACAATTGGTATCAGAGCAGGTAAAATTGTTTTGGGTTAAATTTTAATTGTTGGAATTTCGCCAAAGTTAAAAATGTCGAATTCTAACATGCCTGTTCCAGAATTTGATGGGAACGATTATGATTATTGGTGCATTAAGATGCTGACCTTTTTGATTGGAAAATATTTGTGGGAGATTGTTGAATCAGGTTATGATGAGCCAGCAGATTGGAATGCCCTTACAGCCAATGAAAAAACAACATGAAAGGAAGCAAGGAAGAAGAATGCTCAAGCATTGTTTCACATTCAGATAGCTCTTGATAAGAGCTTATTTCCACGAATATCAGGAGCTACAACTGCCAAAGATGCCTGGAAGACTCTTCAAGAAGCTTACCAAGGTAGTGATCAAGTTAAGGTGGTCAAGCTTCAAACATTGAAGAGAGAGTTCGAGAACCTGATGATGTGAGAAGCTGAAAGTAGAAGTGACTATTGTGTGAGAGTCAAAGATGTGGTCAATAAAATGGCTACACTTGGGGAAACTGTAAGTAATGAAGTTTTAATAAAAAAAGTATTGAGATCTTTAACACCTAGATGGAATAATGTTGCCATAATATTAGAAGAAAGCAAGGATTTGACACAATTAAAGTTTGATCAATTGGTTGGATCTCTCATGTCTCATGAAGAAAGATTGAAAGAAACTTTTGAAGTTGTTGAGAAAGATTTTTCCTCTAAATTACAAATTACACATAATGAAGATGAAAGTAGCAGTAGTGCCAAAACCAATCAAGATCAAGGTAAATGGAAAAGCCAAAATTTTTCTAGAGGTAGAGGCAGAGGTAGTTTCAGAGGAAGAGGTAGATTTGATAAGAGAAATGTTCAATGTTACTATTGTAATAGATATGGCCACTTTGAAAGAGAATGTAGATTCAAAGAAGGTAAAAATGCTAACTATGCTCAAGAAAGTAATGAGTATCCTCTAGATCACTTATTTTTATCTTATGCCAAAGGTGAAAATACTAGTAAAGATGTTTGGTACATAGATTCTGGATGCTCTAACCATATGACAGGGAATGAGAAATTGTTTTTAGCCAAGGATGGAAGTTTTAAATCTAAAGTCAAGCTTGGTGATGATAAATATTTGGAGGTTGCTGCCAAAGGAGCTATGGATATCCAGACAAAAGAAGGCATAAAGAGTATTCATGATATTTATTATACTCCACAATTGAAGCACAATTTGTTAAGTGTTGGGCAGCTATGTGAGAAAAATTATAAAGTAGTCTTTGAAAATAAGACATGTACTATCTATGGTAAGAATAAGGGAAATAGGGTGATCACTGTTGTGCCTATGACAAGAAATAGGATGTTTCCCTTAAGGTTTGATGAACATAGCAACACCTTTGCAAATATGGCTTATGAGGATTCAAGTTGGCTATGGCATCTCAGGTATGGGCATTTAAATTTTCACATTTTGAAACTTCTAACCTCAAATGCATTAGTTTCTGGTTTGCCCAAGGTAAAGGAGCATAAGGAGGTTTGTGAAGAATGTGCTAAAGGCAAGCATGCAAGGGAAAGGTTCCCAAAGGGAAATGCATGGAGGGCTCATCATCCACTTCATCTTGTTCATTCAGACATCTGTGGTCCTATGTAGACTAATAGTTTGGGTAAGTCATCATATTTCATCTCTTTTATTGATGATTACTCACGAAATTGTTGGGTATATTTTTTGAAGGCCAAAAGTGAAGCCTTGGATACATTCAAAAAGTTCAAGGCACTTGTAGAAAATGAGAAAGGGTCCAAGATCAAATGTTTGTGCACTGACCGTGGAGGAGAATTCTGCTCAAAAGCTTTCCAGAGTTATTGTGATATGAATGGCATCAGGAGACAACATACTACAGCATACACACCCCAACAGAATGGTGTAGCTGAACGGAAGAATCGCACTGTGGTTGAAATGGAAAGGTGCACGTTACAAACTAAGGGATTGAGCAATTCTTATTGGGGAGATGCAGTTGCTACAGCAGTGTACATCCTCAATCGTAGCCCCACTAGTGCACTAGAGAAGATGACTCCTTATGAAGCTTGGTATAAAAAAAAGCCTAATGTTAATCATTTCAAAGTTTTTGGTTGTTTGGCTTATGTGCATGTACCTGATCAAAATAGGAAAAAGTTAGACGCAAAGAGTGAGTTATACATTTTCATTGGGTATAGTGAGACAATCAAGGCTTATAAATTGTATAATCCCCTCACTAAAAATCTTATTATATCAACAGATGTAATTTTTGATGAAGGGGCAGTTTATGGTCATCAAAAAGGCCATGTTGAGAAGACAAAATTTGTTTTGAATGATGATATAATTGTTGATATTGAGCAGCCAACTAATGCTTCTGTATCTAGTAGTTTAACTCCACCAAGCAGTCCTTCATCAATTTCATCAGCATCAAGTTCAAGTCCAAATTCTTCTCCAAGTTCTACAAGGAAGGTAAGGAGATTGAGTGACATATATCAGAGGACTGCAAATCAATCACATGATGAAAACCCAATAGGTGAGACAGTGAATTTTGCTTTATTATCCAAGGCTGATTTTGAACAATCATGTTTTGAAGATGCATGTACTAATGAGGTTTGGGTGCAAGCTATGCAAGAAGAGATAGATTCCATTCACAGGAATGACACTTGGGAATTGACAGAGCTTCCGCATGACAAGAAAAAGATTGGGACCAAATGGGTCTACAAGACCAAATTTAACAGTGATGGGAGTGTTGAAAGACACAAGGCAAGATTAGTTGCCAAAGGATTCACGAATCCAGTTCATCACAGCAGGACAAAGAATTTTGACATGAAATATCACTTCATTCGGGATTTGGTGCAAAAGAAAGATGTAGAATTGAAGCACATAAATACTAAGCATCAGCTAGCAGATATCTTCACCAAAGCAGTTGCAAAAGATCAGTTTTTGGCACTAAGAGATAAGTTAGTAAGCCCTCATTAAGCATTAAGGGGGAGTGTTGAGAATAATGCTTAATTGCTGAAATTTGTCAGCAAATTTTGTGATTGTATGTTATTAAGAATTAGTGCAGCAAATTATTAGGATGGCCAGTGCTCAAAATCATTGGCAGTAGTCAGAATAAATAATTAGTATTTGATAAAATAGAATTAGTAATAGGTTTATTATATAAGAATGTATTTACATAGATGAAGTAATGTGAGATTTACAAGTTGAGTAGTGATCTCATTTGATCTGTGTTTTTTTTAGTTTTATTGTCTTTCTTTGGTTTTTCATATGTCATAATTATTCTAGTTTATTAGCTGGCTTAGAGAGAAGTGGCCATTTCAAATTTTACAGCAGCATCTCAGAAGAGATCAAGTGCTTTCCACCCTTCAATCCATTTTTGAGGATTCTACAAAGGCCAAGGGTGTGAATATCGGGCAAACTACATTTCTTACAAGTCTGAATCTGTTGGGCAACTTGATTATTTCTCAAAACATGTTCGGACGGGACTCTCAGGCCGCTGAAGAATTCAAAGAAATGATCACCAAGTTGATGGTACTCGGGGGAAAGCCTAACCTGGTTGACTTCTTTACTTTTCTACGAATTTTGGACCCTCAGGGCGTGATCCGCGATGTAACGAAATACAAGGGCATTGTCTTTGGGTTGCTGGATAGATCCGGAGAGGCTCGAATTCAAAAGAAAAAAAAAATGGCACAGAGGCAAAATATTTTTTTGGACATTTTGTTAGACTACAGAAGCGAGAGCGGAGAAACACTGACCAAGAAAGACATTATCCCTTTCTATATGTAAGATGGGTTTTAAATATTTCAAAATGGTTTTAAGATGGATTTTAAAACTTTCTTGCATCTCAATTTAATTTGTTGTGAGTGATGATGTGCAGGACATTGTCGTTGCAGGTAGCGAAACAAGCAGCTCAACGATTGAATGGGCCATAGCTGAGGCCATTCGCAATCCTCAGATAATGAAAAAAGTTCAGGCAGAATTGGAGGAGGTACTTGGGAAAGACGGAAGAGTTGAGGAAAGTGACATCAATCGCTTGCCTTATCTTCATGCAGTGGTGAGAGAAACGCTTCGTTTGCACCCGCCAACGCCTCTGCTTCTCCCTCACAGAGCAAAGAGGAGGTGTGAAGTAGCAGGGTACATGATACCCAAAGACACTCAGGTGCTGGTAAATGCATGGGCGATAGGAAGAGTTTAAGCCTGAAAGATTTATGGAGTCTGACATTGAATATAGGGGCCAAAACTTAGAACTGATTCCATTTGGAGCGGGAAGGAGGATTTGCCCTGGGCTTCCCCTGGCTCATAGAATGGTTCACGTGGGTATAGCCTCTCTCCTCCACTATTTTGATTGGTCTCTCCCACATGGAGTCACAACAGACAACATGGACATGAGTGAGAAGTTTGGAGTCACGCTGCAGAGGGCTTCGCCATTAATTGCAGTCCCCTCTCCGCGTTTGTCTGCTCATCTCTTTAACGATCACATCACTAGTCAAATTACTTCTCCCCTTTCACCTATGTTTTAGAGCTCAAATCTAGCCTGTGTTTACGTTTAGTCTATGTTATTTTGTATTTTTTTTAATGATGTTAAAAGCTATTCTGTTAAAAATATTTGCAGAAGAGCATGACTCAAGATTGCCGTCACAACATTTTCGTAACCTTTTTAAACTAAACAAATTTACAAGAATATCCGGTAAAACTGCTTTAACCTGATTAATGGAATTATTTTATGTAATAAAACATATTTTGGAAAGATTTGATATGAGCAATACTCTTTAACTTGGTTAATATAATTATTGTTTTTATAATAATTTTTTATTATATATATATATATATATATATATATATATATATATATATATATATATATATATATATATATATATATATATATATATATATGTCTTAATGATCCTTACCCAAGGACATTTTGAGTTATTTAAATCATCACCCAAACATGGGTTGCCATACCAGTCCTTGATATTTCCAACTCTCATTATTAAAGACCATGATAGATAAAACTTAACTGGGATCTACAAGTGTATACTAAATTTTTTAATTTTTTAAATGCAAAACTTAAGTAAAGATTTATTTCCAAATATTTTCATTCCTCTAAACTCTTGGTACATTCATAGTTAAGATTAATCTATATTCACTTTGAGCAACACACACACACACACACATATATATATATATATAATTTATGGTTCACATTCTATACAATAAAATTTTAATACATGCCCCATTATTCTATACAATAAAATTTTAATACATGCTCCAATCATAATGAAAAATAGAATATATATATATATATATATATATAGTGGGTCCCTTGAAATATTTTAGGTATGATTTACATTCTACACATTAAAATATTAATACATTTCCTAATCGAAGTAGAGAACATATATCCATATGACATTAAGAAAAACATCTCCCCCCGTGCTAGGATTTATAAAAACGACCCTTACAACCAATATAGTTGGATTGAGAGTACTGACATTAATGATAAAAAGACCTACATAGCAATTTTTTATTCCCCCCTCCCATTAATTCTAACTTCTATAAGAAAAAACATCTAGATAAAAATAGTCCTTACAATGGTTTAGAGAATGATATTTCTAGCCTAAGGAATGAAGGTAATATCCTTTTAATGGGTGGCTTTAATGCTCGAACTTCAAGCAACCAAGCTATTCTTCTAAGCAATCATTCCAACCCCAATCCTCTTTGGTTAGACGAAGACCTTACTCTGGCTAGCTGGTACAAAATGAGCTCTGAAGACCTCGGGGATAATTTGTTTGGGTCGGAGCTAGTCAAGCTCTGTAGTGCTCAGGATCTCATAATTTGCAATGGTCTAAAGAAGTGGCCCAATTCTAGCCAGATGACCTGCATCCATGGGCTTGGAAGCAGCGTGGTAGACTATGTTATTTCTGATCTCCCTTTATACAACGAAATAATAAATTTTGACATCTTAGACAACCACGAGCCTGACTCTGATCATAGGCCTTTACTCATAACTCTCAATTTTGTCATGCATAGAGATCCCATTAAAGATAATCCTTATAGTCAAAAGAAATTAATCTTTGATAGAAATAAAAACGATCTCTTTCTAAATGAATTAAAAACTAATTTTCTTCCTTTATCTAGTATAGACAACATAGATGACCTCTATCATAATTTTACTACAACCCTCTCATATTCTATTAACAAGTTCTCAATTGAAGTCTCAAGTAATAAAAGAAATAGCAAAACCAACCCATGATATGACAAAGATTGTAAAAGTGCGAGGAGAGCAATTAAGGAAGCTGTTGATGAATCTCTCAAAATTGACAAGATAAAAATCTACAAAGCCCTAACTAAAAGGAAAAACAGGCAATATATTCGTAAAAGACAAGAGAATCTCTTACACCTATCTAAGGTGGCTCCTAAGAAATTCTGGAGGCAGATTCTAACTAGGAAATCTAAAGATAATAATAAAATTTCTTTATACGACTGGAATTCCTATCTTAAAAAGCTTTATGAATCTCCAAATGCCAGGGATAACTTTGAAACCTTGCTAAAAAAAAAAGAATTTTTCTCATTAGAAGACATTCATTTTGGGGATAAACGCGTGGCAAATGGGAAAGCTAAATACATTGAAGGTTACCAGGTGGAAATCTTAAAAATTGGAGGTCCTATCCTCATCCCCCACATCCACAATCTTTTCAACCAAGCGGTCAAGCAAGGGTTCCATAAGCCTTGGACTCAGAGCCTCATTATCCCTATTTTTAAAAGTGGGGATACAAATAACCCCTCTAATTATCGGACAATTATGGTCAACGCTATCTTAGCCAAGTTATATGGTATTATTTTGGAAAAGAAGTTGAGCATTTGGCTTGAAAGTGAAGGTAAGCGGGCTAAAGGCCAAGCGGGCTTTAGAAGGCAACACTCAACAACAGACCACCTCGTTACGCTTAGGATCATTGTGGAGGAATGTTGCAATGATAAATCCAATCTCTTATGTTGCTTTGTGGACTTTAGAAAGGCTTTCGATACGATTCCTAGAAATAACCTATGGAGTAGATTAGAAGAGCTAAATGTTCTTTTTGAGCTAAGAGCGGCCGCTATAAGGTTATACGAGAATGTAATTGCCAAGTTAAAGAGCAATGAGGGGTGGTCGAAAGATATTAAGTGTAATATCGGAGTTAAACAAGGTTGCCCCCTCTCCCCTACCCTATTTGGAATTTACATCGACAAGCTAGAAGGTTGTTTAGAGGAAGCAGGATGTGCTAGCACGATCTTAGCTGGGATAGTCATCATCCTTCTTCTCTATGCTGACAATATTGTTCTTCTCGCAAGGTGCCCATATGATATTGATAAGCAACTTAGACTTCTTAAGGATTTCTGCTCTACAATGGGTATGTTTGTTAACACTGACAAAATAAAAGCTATGATCATCAAATCTAAGAAGGACACTTACACTAATTTTATGTATGACAATAGTAACTTGGAGGAAGTGTCTTCTTACAAGTACCTAGGAATTGATATTCATCACAAGCTCAACTGGAACTATAACATTCAAAAAAGGATTAATGGGGGGTGGAAAGCTTATTTTGGTCTTGAAAATAATTGTAAAATGGAAAACCTCATAATTTGGGATAGAAAGAAGTTCCTCTTTGAAACATTAGTCACTCCTGTTATCTTATATGGATGTCAGGTTTGGGGTCGCAGCATCTCTAGAGACTCCTGGAGAAAGATTAAGTAAATCCAGAAGCGTTTTATAACGTACAACCTTAAAATTAAAACCAATACACCCTATCTTATTCTCCTTATAGAAGTGGGTCTTTCCCCTATCGAGAGCCTAGCTATGACTAGGCTTCTATCGTACATGCAAAATATCAATAGCATAGGAGACCATAGACTTCCTAAACTAGCTTTAAATTCCAGCCAAAACCACCTAAGGCTTAAAAGAGGTTGGTATAAAGACACCAGGGCCTGGTTAAACCATTGGGAGATCGACGAGAATGTTGCATTGCAAAACATTAATAACATTAAAAAAATTGTTACTTCTAAGTTCAAAGAAAAAATGTGGTGTGAGAAAGATCTACCAGCTAAAAGAAAATTAAGATATTATAAGGAGGTCATCAACCCCACCCTAGAAGATCAAAATTATCTCTCTGTTTTAACTAGCTCAAAGGAGAAAATTAATATAGCCAAGATTAGAACGAACTCTCATGAGCTCCATAGTGAAACAGGTTGTTGGACAGTTCCTAAAACACCATGGATGGAAAGGATCTACCATCTCTGTGAGAATATGAACATCGAGGATGAAAATCACTTCCTCTTAGAGTGCCTCGCGTACAACCACATTAGAGCTCAATTTCATAATCTTTTTTGCAATACTGGCCTTCCTAGCCTTTTAATATGTAAAAATTATAGTGAGCTCGGGAGGCTTCTCTCCAAGCTTTTCAAGCATAGGAATAAAATCTTAAATCAAACTAAATAACTCTTTTCTTTAGATCTGATAGACCAAAGATTGGTCTCACTGGACGTTAACCATCATCATCATATATATATATATATAACTTTTTTATCATCAATATTTGTTAAATGTTATATATCTATATATTAAGAATGCAATAAATTAAATATATGAGTTATAATGAAAAATGTAAATATAAGAAAATTATTAATTAAAATATTTTATTTTACAACATTATAGTAATCAATTTTATTTTTAATATTAGTTGATATTTGACCAATATATTCTAAAATGTTTAACTTTACACACATACGCACATATATATTATTAAAAAAACCAATTTTTAATCATTTAATTGGTTCATTAATTGAAGGCGTTATTTCTACTTTCACGACACATGCGTTGGAACATAATGAGATCATCATTATTTCATTCAGATTCTACGACACTGCCAAGGTTTGTACAATTTCCATCACTATCATTACTAGTAGTCATGATTTACACCTAGTTTTGCACAACCATCATATGGATTCATATCCATACACCTTATCCTTTCTCTAATCTTGAAGAAAATTTTGCTCACATTTTTGGTTATTATGAGCAAAATAACATATATTCTCCATAGGTCACTATTCTGTAATTGACTTTTATATTTAGTATTTCTCTGTTGAAGGATACTAAAAAAGAAACCAAAGTTGTAAGTGTAAGTCTTCAAAGCTAGTAAATGGTGCTAAATTTGCATGTTACTAACTTGCAAAAGATTTCAATTGGAAGGATTTTGTAGATGAGCTCATGAAACTTGTCGAATTAGATAATTTAAGGGATGCATTGGTAAGCTTGCCTAGTGTGACTGGATTATCAAAAGAACAAAGGAAATAGTGGTTAAGATTGTTACAAATCTTTCTATAATTTTCATGAACAATATCACTTTTGGTTTGGATGCCAGAGCAACGGCAATTGTTATGCTATTTGTTCATAATATAGTAGATAATGGGAGTACAATAGTATCTACTATTCTCAGCCCGACATTGACATCTTAGAAGCTTTTGATGAGTTAAATTAATATATATAAGAGTGGTATTGATTTTTTACTTATCATAACTAGTTTAACTATTGTTGATAAAAAGTGGAGGGCAAGTCATTTACTTTAGGTTGTTGGGCCAAAATTCTCACAAGTTTTTTAAATAGTTTGAAATAAAAATGAACAATTTGAATTAGAGTATTACCAATTTAGCATCTAAATGTGAGTAATTTTTTTACATTCACCATCACAAATTGCAGGTTATTCCAGGAATAGCCAAGATCAAAGAAAAATATAACCCAACTACATAAGTGTTGGAGGTTCACTCTACTGCTATCGGACCACTATACTCTAATAGTCCAAGCAGCAGGGACATGTGGGATTAAAATCGAGAGCCAGTGGAGATCAAAGTTGGCTCGGCCCGCCCTTCCCTTCGTAGAGACAGGGAGGTAGGGTTCCATTTCCTCTTCTTTAACAAACCAAAGGAAGGTGTGGGTGGCCGGCTTATCGACCAACTCTGTAAATGAAGCCCTAATCTGGACCAACAAAGCAATGTAAGCAGGAAGATCTACCAACTATCTATCCTATGGACCAACTAATTTAGCTTATCGACCAACTCTGGACCAATATTGCTGATAAAAAGTGGAGGGCAAGTCATTTACTTTAGGTTGTTGGGCCAAAATTCTCACAAGTTTTTTGAATAGTTTGAAATAAAAAAGAACAATTTGAATAGAGTATTACCAATTTAGCATCTAAATGTGAGTAACTTTTTTACATTCACCATCACAAATTGCAGGTTATTCCAGGAATAGCCAAGATCAAAGAAAAATATAACCTAACTACATAAGTGTTGGAAGTTCACTCTATTGATGTCGAAGATCGGACGGAGACAGATCTTCAGGAACATTACAAAATCTCTTCCGTCCAAAAGTAAACATTAAACTTATCAATATTTTGGCAATAGAAACCATTTCCTTACAATAGTTAGCATTACACCAAGTCTACAAGATAGAAAGATATCCATTTGAAACTCACATTCTAACATTTCATCCTTCCCCTTGGAAATAAAGGTGGAATAAAGCCTTGGTTAAGGAGATCAACAATCCATCTTTGAGAGAAAAGGATCCATATTTTGGTACCTAATACTCATGTTCTTTCTTGAGACAATTCACGTCTTGTATGTGGAAGCAATGGTGGAATTACTGGCGGAGTCCTAATTATAATGTTGCTAGATGATTTTTCACACGTGTATGTGCTTTGCTATTTGGAAGGATCTTTTAGGAGGTGGATATATAAAATTATGTATTTAATTGTTTTAAATTTTTTAATTTAATAAACAAGTTCAAAATATTTTAATAAGAAAAAACATATATTTATACAATTTATATTTATATTTAACATACATAAATATTCACCATGATGTTAGCACTTTTCTATTGATGCTAGCACTTTTTTTTTATATTGACCATGACTTTCAGTAGCTTCTCCATCTCGGTCTCCATTTGTTTGATTTGGGCAGACTGTTCAATAACTAATTTCATTAGCTCTACCTTGTGTGTCTCATCTTCCTCAATGCCCTTAGCTAAGGGGTCTTCTATCACTGACATCTTGAGTTGTTTCCTAAGGGCTGTTATGTTAGCATTCTTCTTCTTCTAAAGCTCCTCCACAGCTTGAACATTGGTTGGGTCATGCCCAAGCTTCACTATTAAATATTCTAAAAACTTGATCCTTGAGTCTCTAGCCATGGCATATATCCTCTCCATCTTGAGCTGTGATTGGGTACTGGATAAGGACACCTGCAGTTTTGACAAGATCATAACAGTGTTTGTCAAGGTTGAGGCTACCATCTCCCCGGTCTACTTGTGTAATTCCATATGATCAATAGGATGGATGTCCTTGGCGCTGAACTCAAATGATGCTTTCTTATAATCTCTTGCTCTTTGAGGCTGTGGGACCAAGGCTTCTAGAAATGCCATCTGCATCCTCCATTTTCCAGTGTCAAAAGTAGACAATAGCCTGCTTTGTGAAGTTGAGGTCTGCTTCCAGAATTTATTGTATGTATTAGTATTCAGCACCTCATTCCTCAACTTTATCTCTTTGAATATCTCAAAGACAGACTTCTCTTGGCCTTCTATGGAAGGTTTGGAAGCAGATGCTTGTAGACCTTGTTGCTGAACAAACACTATGGCTGATTATGTAGGTGAGGCCATTGTCTCTCCACCTGCTGATGATGACTTAGGGGTATCCATGATGTGAAACATTGTTTGCTGCTCTGATTCACCTCCTTGATCGATCTCCATATGAATTCAGGCATTTTTCCTATATTTTAGTTTGAATTCTTTGCAGAGGTATCAGTCATCGAAGGTGCCTGATCCTCTCTTGGCCTCTTGCTCCCTATCTCTCTCTCTGGTTCTTTCCCCTTATCTTCTTTTTCCTCTGCACTCCTCCTTTCTTGTGGTGTTGAGGTCTAGATGCCTGAAGTGGAGATCACATGTTCTTCATCTTCTTGGAGGGTGTTGGTCACCCATTCTGTTTGGTTGGAATATTGCTCAATTGCAGGTCTATGTGTATGAACATAGGGTGTGGATCTGTTTTCCATCCTTTTCTTGGAGATAATCCCTGCAGGTTCATAAGATCAAGTGAAATTGTGACTAAAACCCATCCCCTTCAGTATATTGTCTGCCTCCTCCCCTGCTACTCTACTGTTGCAGATGAAAGGCCCAATTTGTGTCTTGATCTTGAACTGAGCCTTCTTCTTTGCAGAGACAAAGTGGAGCTCATCTGCATCTATCATTTGCCTTATGTACTCCAATGCAAAGACCCTCATGGAGAGGAACTTTGGAAATTTGTAAGGGGCTATCTCACTTCCATAGACTCAAATCTCTGTGTAATTTTGGTACAAGTACCAATCTGTTGTCTTCACTTGCTCTGTTAGCTGCATGGTTTTCTTGATTTCTTCACTTATCTTGGGCTTTGCTGCACTACCGAGTGTGTTGATGGCTGGATGCACAAACAAATCAAAAAAATCCCTGTATGTATAGTTCTTATGTTCCTTAAATAGAAGGGTGGTCTAGAAGATGATAGATTGAGGCTCAACATCTTCATTTACCTTGGTCATCTGAAATTGAAGCTTTTTGGACTGGAAATAAACAAACATGTACACCAACACAAAGGTGTATTTGAAAACCTCCTTTGTGTTAAACTTTAAAAACTGTTCATGAATGACATCTGCAAGAAACTGGGAAAAATTAAACATGATTGTGGGCTAAGCTTCTAAGGAGAGAATGGACAAAAAGCCTATCACAGCTTCATCGACCCACTGATCAGAGTGATAACCTAATAAATAAGATAGAACAGTGATAATCTGCTTGGTCTTTTCGGGAAAAATAGATGAAGGGTAGGGTGGATTGTTGATAGGCATTAGTGCATCAATTGCCATGAAAAGTTGCGAAGTTTTGGCTCTGCTGGAAAAATCAATTCTCTGATAAAGTTCCCTAAGGGCTTCATAAGAGAAGGGGATTGTTTGTTTAGGAGTGGGGGCCTGCATCATTTGCTGAATGGATTGGGAATTAATGGTGAACAAGATTTCTCCTGTTGGGGTGACTATGGTCCTCTGATTAATGTCATAGCATGTCTGGTATCTTTTGATGAATTCAGGGAAACTATGGGTTTTTGGAAAGATGTAAAGAGCTAGCTGGGTCTCCCACAGGCTGATGCCATTGGCTTCATCGAGAAATTTGTCCTCAAGCCAACATTAGACATCAAACAAGTCGAAGTCTAACTCTGTCTCATGAATTTTTTAATCTCGGTCTGCCAGGGCTGTATGATCTAAATCCATTTGAGGGTAAACCATGGGGTTGAAAGGCTCTTGGTCCTTCTTTGGAGGCATGATTTGTTTTCTGTAACTTATTTTTAATCTACGATGGAGAATGGGATGTAAGAAAAGGGAGCAGAGAAGGGAAAGTGATATTGATTGGTATTGGGGAAGGGAGAAAATAGAAGGGACCACGATCAAAACGTAACAGTTTGAAGGGGAGATTGTAATCCGGTTTGCTGAGAGCTATTGATTATTTTGATGAATCACAAGTTCTTCTGCAACAGTTGTTTAGCCTGTGATTTTTCTGTAATTATCTATAAATCCGATATCTGCAAACTTTAATCAAATTGAGCACAATAAACTCTGTATCGGGTATGATTTTGGCTTTTAATTTGTGATTGGTGAGACGTTGGGGTGGCACGGGTCCATTGGACAACAACACGACCATTCACAGTGCATCGACTTCTTGGCGGGAGTGAATGTGATTGGACGGGAGGGACAGGCAAGCAGGGACATGGCATGGAGGGAGCGGACAACGGATATTCCAACAGTCGTCAGGTGTAACGATTTTATTTGGTGGCGAAAATCACTTTTCGGGGGGGGGTGGTGGCGGTCTGTGGTATCGGCGGGGGGGGGGGGGTGCGAATAGCCATGGGCGTGATACGTAGCAGGTTAAGTGGTATCAGGTATTGCCGATTTTAGACCCCCCCACCTCCCACCCCTCCGCCCATTGTTAATGTTCGGAGGGTGAGGGGGGCCGGAACGTAATGTGGGCCGTCGGCTTGTGGGGAGATGCACGGAGATGAAGGGAGTTGCGGGGTGATTAATGCCAATGGGGACGAGTGATGTGAGTTGTGATGAGACGTGTGATGGGATGGTGGGGTCGGGATATGAAAGTTGAGGGGTAGTGTGAAACTTTGGGATAAGGGAAATATGAATGGGGCGGGGGATAAAGGGACAATAATGTTTCAGAGCTTAGGCTAAAATGAAATTACCCAAATAACTATGAAATTACCCAAATAACTATGGAGATGTATCTGAGTTCCTAAACTTCGACATATAACCCTGTTTTTTCAATCCTTTGAATGCAAGCACCTTCTGTTTTGGTCCTTCTCCTTCCACCATGGGAAAAGTGGAATTTTGATGTTGTACTTTGTGAAATAATCTTTAGATTTTTTCTTTCATTCTTCTCTTTCAATGTATCTACCAACCCAAATTAAAAATCTAAACTTTTCTTCTTTTTAGGGTGCATTTAGACTTGCAGACCCTGAAATCATTTTTCTTTTGAATTTCTAACTTACCACCTATCCCTTATTTCTCCTATTGGTTAATATTAAGATGTTGAACCAATGTCATTTTCTACCTATCTACTGATAAGCCAAGATTAAATGGTTTGACGAATCTTCATTTTCTAACCTATCAGCAGAAAATTCAAAATTGTACAATCATGCTTAAGCTGTATGATTGAACAAACTTTTCTAAATAGTAGTGGCATTTTGATTTGCAACACTTTCAGAAATTTTCATTTTTTGTAGGGCTTTCTTTTTCCTTTTTTAGCGCCCTCTTTTCTTCTTCTTTTTTGTTTCTTTTTATCTTCTTTGGAAATGCTTTTGAATATTGAAATATATGTACAATATGAAAATTTGCAAGTAAGAAATACACAGTCACCTTGTGATACTGTAAATTACAGGACTCTAACACATACCATAGGCATAACCAAAATAGTGAAGTGTTTATCGGCATCAAAGAACGTCATGAACCATTAGTTTAATTATATTACTTTTTCCATTAACTGGTCTTCATTTGATCTTTGCACACTTCAATATTGATAATAGCATACTACAAAATAAAAAAAAACTACAACCCACACCACACAATAAATTTATGGATATAAATACTCCAAAACATTAACCAAATTGTAGCCTTTAAAGTCACAAACGCTAAGTTCCATGTTGAAATACATTATGAAATACTAAGATCCAAACTAGTTGTGATCAAATATATGTTGGTCCAGCTTCTTCACACACAAATCTCCTCTTCCTTTATGTATATCTATTCACAATGGATCTTTACACAATGAAAACAATTCACGGTAGTAGCAGTTCAATAGTTCACAACGGGGACAACACCCACAACATCACATAGAAATATTCACATGAACAATACATAATCCACTCTCGTACACCATCTATACAGAGGATTTAAACTTGCATAATTTACATGATCAAAACCCATCTCTTAAGAGAGTCATGGTTGAACCTACTTTTATACCAACTTATAAGAATGAGAGAGTATTTTTTACACACTAAACAAAAATCACACTATATTTTATTCTTCAAATAATTGTTTCGTATCTAAGAATAGATTACTAACTACTTCCAATAAAAGTGGGTCTGATTTACTAAAAATAGATAACCTACAAAATCACAACAATTAACAATCTGTAATACACATGCCACATACATAAAAGCATTGCTTCCAAGTATAAATTGACATGTAACATTTTAAAGATTAATCACAAAAATTATATATATATATATATATATATATATATATATATATATATATATATATTACTTCCAAATATAATTAAGACATGTAATAACATTTTAACATGTAGAACCTAAATTATAAATAAAATATTTCAGTGTTAACTCTATCTCATTTAAAATGTTATATATATATATATATATATATATATATATATTCTACTTTCCAATATGATTAGGGCATGTATTAACATTTCAATGTATATAATGTGAACCATAAATAAAATATTTCAATGCCAACCATATATATATATATTTATTGTGTTGCTCAAAATGAACATAGATCTATTTTAACTATGAATCTACCAAGAGTTAAGAGGAATAAAATATTTAGAAGTATAAATCTTTATTTCAATTTTGCATTTTTAAAAAATCATGTTGATGGATTTGGTCCCTCTTTGTGATTGTAGATTCCAGTGAATCTGGATATGCTTATTTTTAATAATGAGAGTTGACAATATTTGAATGGCTATGTGAAGTATATTTAAACTATTTATTTATATTTTAACAATATATTATAAATAAGTCATTTGGGCATAGAATAGACAGACACTAGTGACAGGGTGTTCTATTACTCAGTGGTGAAAAGTTTAGTGGGGTCAAAACTCCATGGGCAAAAATCCAGTGATGGTGTGGCCCAATTCTAGTGTAAACCTGAAGTGATTTTGACAACTTACTTAATACAACTTGAGTGGGCCTAATGGTTAAGAGCATGTGTCTCCTCCTAAAAAGTCATAGGTTCAAAATCAAAGGAAGTAGAGTATGTATGTCTTCGTAAACTTAGCATTAGGTAGAATAAAAAATTAAATAATATAATATCTGTAAAAATATATTTATATGTTTCAACATCAAAACATTAACGTTGGAATAACAAAATTTTCAAAAATAAAAAATATATTTATATGTTTCAACATCAGAACAATAACGGGGTATTATAGTGGACAGGGTGTCACCTGATTATCAGTGGATTTACTCAGAATAAGGTCAAATGCTTACATAATCATAACTTAGATGCTTCTGTTTAAACACTAGTCAGACAAACAATATGTGAGATGAGGAGTAATGATAAAAGTGCAGTAATGGAAGTAATTTGACTAGTGATCATGTGATCCTTAAAGAGATGAGCAGGCAAACGGGGTGAGTGGACTAAAATTAATGGGGAAGCCCTATGCAGCGTGACTCCAAACCTCTCACTCATGTCCATGTTGTCTGCTGTGATTCCATCTGGGAGAGACCAGTTGAAGGAGTGGAGGAGAGAGGTTACAATTATTTTCATAGATGTAAATGATATATTAAAAATATAAATATATAATTATTATACTTATTTTTCACTATTTATTTAAAATTATTTTTATAAATTTAAATATTATATTAAAAATACATATTTTGTTTACATAAATGATATATTAAAAATATAAATATATGATTATTATAATTATTCTTCACTTTAAAAAGATGAAAAATATAAATATATAATTATTATAAATATTTTTCACTTTAAAAATATGTTAGTTATTTAAAATTATTTTTATAAATGTAAATATTATATTAAAAAAATATATTTTGTTTACCATTAGTTTTAGATATATTAATTTGGTTTTTTTTTCATAAAAGTGTTTAAATCATTTTTTTTAATAAATTCAGCATCTTCAAGATTATATGACTACCCACAATTTTAAAATTTTTACTTATTTTCAATAATTTCTGAGACATAAACATCACCTCACTTTGACCCAAGTGAGTCTAGTGATTATCAATATATGTTTTTCTTAAAAAAAAAATCACAAATTCAAAATAAAAAATTTACAAACAAAAAATCTTACCCACCAATTTAATTTCTAATTAAATCTTAAAATTAGATAATAATAATCATAATAATAATAATAATAATATATTTATATATATATATGCTCCTGAGTTGAAAACTCTTTATAAAGAATATATATATATATATTAGTGACACTGGGTTTGGAAATCCTTTTCCGAAAGATTTTACGGCACGTCTGCTTTCGGGACGTGCTTTCGGGACTGGTTCGAAAATGGAAAAGCGGCGGGTGTACACGCTTTGGTTCGGAAACTGCGGCGCCTCTTTGTTCGAAAAGGCCTTGTTTGAAGTGAAAAACCCTTGGGAAATATTTTATATTTAATTTGAAATTAAAAAAACAATTAGAAAACTTTCAATTTTAATTGTAAAAATAATGTATACTAAGAAAAATATTTTTAAATTTTTAAGAAAAATGTAAATTTTATATGAAAAAAATAGTTTGAGTGGACTTAATAGTTAAGAGTATGTGTTTCCTCCGAAAAAGTAGCATGCTTAATCTTAACCTTAAAAGTGGATTATTATTATTATTATTATTATTATTATTTATTACAAATAATTGTTTTTTATTTCATTGTAATTAAAAAAATAAATAACTAGATACCTTAAAAAAGTGACACTACTTAGTTATCTATTCTTTTAATTACAATAAAATAAAAATTAATTATTTTTAATAAATAAATATTATATATGTTAAATATAATGTAATTAGGTAGTGTCACACTTATATGATATAAGGTTAATTATTCAAGAAGATTTGGAACTTGAATATTTTATGGTTTACACAATACTTCAAATCATCTTAATTATTAATTAAATTACATACTATTTCTATTTTATAATAAAATAACAATTATTTATGAATAAAAAATAATGCACTTTATAAAATAATGGTGATAATGATGATGATTAACGTTTGCTAAGACCAATATGGTCTATCGGATCTCAAGAAAGGAAAATGAATCTAAGTTTGATTCTTCAAAATCTTGTTTCTATGATCAAAGAGGGAAATAAGCGCTCCAAGATCATTATAGATGGGTTGGCTTAATAGGTCAAGAAGATTGGAAGTGTGACAAGTGTTGGAGAATTGAGAGCAGATGTGAGTAAGAGCCGGACAATCTAAAAGGAAGTGTTTTTCATCTTCCACTTGCTTTGTGTCACAAATCTGACAGATTTTATCATTCCGAGGATTCTTGGGAATAGACCACCGCCTGGTCTCACTCCGAAGCTCATGAGAATCAGTTATGATCCTAGAGATGTTCATTTTTTTCTTAGTGTTGGTCAACACAAAGAGATACTTCTGATTATGAAGGGTGGGGTTGATCACTGCCTTATAGTCTCTTAGCTTCCTTTTACCCTCCAGCTCTTGATCCTCCCACAACTTGTCCTTAAACTTGGAGGTAATAGTATTTTTGACACTATCTTTGCTTCTCATACTGAGCTCCTCCTTAATTCCCCAATGTTTAAGCCAACACTGGGCATCCTTATGCCACCTGGGCTTGAGGCGAAGGTGGGGCTTTTGACTGCATTTAGAAGCAATTTTTGGGAGCCTTTTGGATTCCATGTTGTAAATCTTCTTCCTATACATCAGATATCTAAACATAGCCATGCTTTCAATGGGGGATAGACCAACTTCAATCAAGAGGATATGATAGCAAGTATTTCCCTTGATCTTTAGGTTGTAGGTTATGAATTTCTTTTGAATCATCCCAATCTTCCTCCATGACTGTTTGGATATACTGCAACCCCAAACTTCACATTCGTATAAGACAACATAGGTGACGAGAGTCTCAAAGAGGAACCTCTTTTTACTCCATATGTAAAGATCAACTGAATTACAATTGTTTTCAAGCTCATAATAAGCTTTCACACATTTAATCATGTCACAAAATCACATTTAAATGGTGGATAGTGTAAGGTTAAAACTAAATATAGGAAATATACATGTTTTATTTAAAAGAAAGTTATTGATGATGAATATGGCTTTCTCAAAACATTATATACTTAATATAGTTTTTTTTAACTATGGTATTAGCAACTGGGTTAGTCTTGTACTCACATGACAAAAGGTCAATTATGGACACTACCACTATACCTCTCTAGGGCCTACGACCTATCCTATTTGTAGATGGGTTAGTCACTACCATTATACCTCTCTGGGCCTACGAGCTATCCTATCTGTAGACAGGTTACTTCAGGGGTATTGAATTTGGGATCCCTTAGTTTACACCAGACTCAAAGCACACTCAAATCACTTCAATTGAGCTACACCCTTGGGACATTTAATATAGCTTTTGAT
This sequence comes from Pinus albicaulis, assembly GCA_034641835.2. NCBI lineage: Eukaryota > Viridiplantae > Streptophyta > Pinopsida > Pinales > Pinaceae > Pinus > Pinus albicaulis. The sequence continues at coordinate 1,418,609,836 of CM076572.1, read as the reverse complement.
TTTGAAATAAGCTTGATTTTTTTTTGAATAGTTAATAGTTAAAAGAATAAGTTAACAACCTAAAGTATTCACTAAGTAAAAATATATTTTTTATTACAAATTTTTTGAAGTAATATGATTTTTATTGAATTATAATAACCAATTAGTTTTTATTCATAAATAAAAATCAATAATAATTATCTTTATTTTTTTTTTCTAAGTTAGAGTAATCTATTGATTAAAGAAAAATAATGTACATCTGGCCGTGGCCATAACAGAGCCTGCCGGGAGGCATATTAATAGACCAAGACTGAAAAAGGGCTGCCCAACGAGAGGGAAACCAGCCATGAGAGCCAAAATCCGAAAAAATCCCACGCAGGGGATCGAACTGATAAGTTTTAGACTGGACACTGAACATAATTACAATGCATCTGCTACCAGACTTTGACACAGAACGCAGGACCTTGACACTGAACACAGTTACAATGCATAGTGTCTGAGATTGAAAAAAAGCATGTAGAACTAACAAGTCGACTAAGCAAACCCTCAGAGTGGGCAGAGAACTGACAAAAAGACAGGAGGGGAGGACATAGTTACTCATCCGGCTCAATTTCTTCAATTTTGCAACTGAAGTCTTCCGGATTGCCATATGCTTGAACCACCGGCGGGGGCGCAGAGTCATGACCCAGAACAACCCCAGCATCGACCTGCAAAGAAATCTTGTTCTCAGAGGGTGTATCCTGTTGCTTCTCGTCCCTATTTGCGCTGTCGTCCTGAGCAAGCGAATCAGGCGGAGGCTCAGGCGTTGGTTCCTCCAGGAAGACGACCGAGATGGCGACGGTGACCCGGGGTTTGTCGAGAGCGCAGTCAAAGGAAAAGAGTGCAGTGTGAGATTGAGCTGGAAGAGCATCGCCAGAGGGCGAGTCCAGACGACAACCTGAGCGTAGCAGAAGCCCATGAAGGAGACGGGGCAAGCTGTCCGAAGTCGCAGAGGAGTTAGACGGAGAGGAAGTGAGGGAAGGTGAGTGCCTTCTGGCAGCCCGCGAGGAGCCCCGACGGGTCCGCATCCTCTGTCTGACTCTAGGCATGTTTGCAGCAGAATGGGAGCTAGTGAGCCAGAGAGAATTGGTGGAATTCCTCGCAGGAGGCGAGCCAAGAGTTTCAGTGGCAGAAACACAAGAACCTGTAATGGAAATGTGGGAATTCTCCGCAAGCACCAGACAACAAGTGTTGCAACAGCGCAACCCGGTGAAGGTGCGGACAAAGGCCTTGTCCAGAGCAGGATTGCAGCTCGATGACAAAGGCGAAGGGGCGGACGGCTCCATGCTAAATAGCAAACCCAGACTGCAAACCAAGACTGCATTGAATAACTAAGCATGGCGGTCGAATGTATAACACGATTACAGCATTCGAGGCTGCCTCGAGAACCTGGTGCATTGAAGAGGATCGACTCCATATCTGAGTCATTAAGAACAAGCGCCGGGTATTAAATGAAATCAGGTGGGCGCTAAGGATTCAAGCGGGTAGGCAGGTGGCCTCCCGTCCTTGCGCCATGCGTCCCGTCAATCCTTCCAACTCCAATAGCACCCGCATCCGGGGATAATAATTATCTTTATTATTTATCAAGGTGAATTTATATTTGATTTATCAAGTGTTTAGAGAGATCAAATTTCTCAAAATGTAATTTTTCTTTGAGATTTGAAGAAAGGTTTGCACATCAAAAATTTCATTCCTCTCAATACTTGGTAAAACTAGAATTAAAATGAATCCTTATGAGTTCTTGAAAATACTATTTATATCATACACAAATTTTACATCTCTGTATATAGAAGTATTTTTATGAATATGAAGTGTCATTAAGTTAATTTATACTGAAATGGATATACGTGATCCACATTGAATATGGAACAAAATGCAATATAGATTTAAAACAGAAACACAGAGATACAATGAAACTAAACTTCAATTAATAAATATCAAATGTTGAAACTATTTACAAACAAAATGAAAACAAACTAGCTTGAGCAATGGTAGCTTATCTCTGAGAAGAGATGTGATGACTACTAGTATTCTTGAATTGTGTAATAATGAGGCTCCAAAGCCTTTTTATCATGAAAAAACAATTAGAAACCCTAAAAATCCAAAAACATAACCCCAAGAGATGAAGCACCAAAGGTTTCTTCTTAGGCTCATAACTTTGGCACACATGATGGGCACTTTAGAAAGGTATATACGAGGATAAGAACTTTTGTAGTACTGCTATTGTATTCTCTATGTCAAAGAACCCAATTACCCAACTTGAATCTGCCACCCAAATAAGCTTGGCACACTTGCTTGAAGGAGCGCAAAGGTATCCCAGGTAGCATAGAAATGCATCCTTGAGGTGGAAGTCTGGGACTTGCTTGCCTTCCATCATCATCTGGTATGTCGTGGAGAATTATGGATCATTTTTGTATAGTTGTATCCATCCATAGGTCTCATGATCACAAGTGTTGAGAACAATGGTCAATGCCACAATTGAGTGTCAATTGAGGCAATCTACAATGTAATTGGTGTTACCTTTCTTATATTTAATGTTCAAACAGAATTGTTGCAGATGTGTGGACCATTTATGATGGTGATTATTTTGTAACTTCCCATGTTTCTACGTAAATTGAAGAGGTTGGTGATTTGTGCGGATGATTGTCTCCTTGCCCAGAATGTAAGGTTTCCAGCATCAGTAATCATGCACAATGGAACACATATCCTTATCATAACTGGGTTATCTTCGAATAGTATTAGAGAGTGTTTCACTATGATAGGCCACCAAATGCCCTTTTCGAGTGAGGACTACACCAATAGCATAGTTAGAAGCATTTTGTCTCAATTTCAAAAGGTTGTTGCAGGTTTCTAAAGGTTAGGATTGGAGTAGAGTAAAGGTGGTGTTTTAGTTTAATTAATGCCTTATGTTGTGACTTGGACCAAAAATAAATAAAAATTTCTCCACCCTTGGTAACTTGACTTAAGGGCCAAATGATATGAGATAACCCTAACATGAATCTTCAGTAGAAATTAACAAGAACTAGAAAGTTGCGAAGCTTTGTGAGACTTGTCGAGACCAACCAGTTGAGAATCACTCGCATCTTAGTTAGATCCACATGCACACCTTCCTCATCAATAATTTAATCCAGATATTGGACCTTGTCCATGCCAAAGGATCATTTTCCCAAGTTAATGCATAAAATGTGTTGTCGCAGAGTATGCAAGACTTGTCGAATATGTTGCATGTGATTTTCCCAACTCTGGATGAGTATGAGGATATCATCAATATATGCAACCATGAACGAGTTGGTGAAATGTCGAAAAATGTCATCCATCAGCCTCATGAAAGTTGTAGGGGAATTTGTCAAACTGAAGGGCATGACCAACCACTTAAAAATAACCTCCTTGGACTTGAAAGGAGTCTTCCACACATCGGTGGGTTCTATCAAAACTTGCTGATAGTCATATTTCAAATCAATCTTGTTAAAGTCCTTGCCCCCCTTGATTTGGACAAGAAGGTCATAAATCCATGGAAACGAGTACCTATTTATGACTATGATTTTGTTCAAGGCTCTATAATGAATGAAAAGTCTCCAGGTCCCATCCCTCTTCTGTACAAGTACAATTGGGCTCTCATAGGGTAAGGAACTTGATGGGGTGTTCCCTTTTTGTAGCAAATCTTAGATAGACCAATGTATGACGATATATTGGCCCATTGGGTATATTTTTTGGGGGGTCAAATTCATTGAATGCTTGAATTGAAAGTGTAAATATACCCTTGTGGGTGACAAGAAGATGCTTCTATACTATTTCATTCCCTTATCCACTTTCCATTGCAACACAGAGGAGCCTTGTATGGAGGCCATGGATGTGGCCACAATCTTCCCCTTATTTTGAGATCAAATTGGAAGGAAGGCAAATTTCCCAGTCTAATAGATGATCTTACTACATTTCTTAGCATATGTATGGTTGTGGGTGTGGTGTTGCTGGAAAGCCTAACCACTTATTGACCTCTACTAATATGAGGTTATTTTGACTCCCACTATCGACAATGAAATGCAGCAGATCCTCCTTCACCCACATTTGTGAGTGGAATAGATGCTCACCTTCCTCTAGATCTTCAGGCTCACTTTACTCAATCTTGGTGGTAGCAATGGTGGCACTAGGTTTGGAATTTATGATATGTTTCCCCTTGTTAGCTTTTAGTTTAGATTCAGAACCCGCATCTGACTCTAAAGCTTTCATCTCGACCACTAGTGACTAGTTTGTGTGACACTCATTTGTGTTATGAGTGGGGCTCTTATGGAACTCACATCACTTTCCTGTGTATTTCTTCATCTTCACATTGTTATTCTTTGGTTCAAACTTCGATGGGTTGTCCTAATCCATTCCTCCTTGGATTGTCCCTTTTTGTGCAGTTTTGGGGTGCCATTTACCTACATCATATTCAAAAAAACAAAGTCTCCATTCTGTTGTTCAATTTTTTTCTCAATTCTAGTGGCATATTGGTATGTTTCTCCAAGCGAGGATACATCCAAGAACTCCATTACTGGATGGATTTATTTTTGCAAACAACTTCAATACTTGAGCACCAAATTTCACTTATATTCCTTGATACCCAACTTCGTGCACAAGGTATGAAAGATATTTGTGAACTATGGCACTTCTTGGTCCCTTTCCTATCGCTGTGTGGCCTTTTTTATATATTTATCTTCATAGCTTCCAAAAGGGTAATATTGTTCCTTAAAAACACCTTTAAAAGAGTTCCAAGAGGGTGTGACTGAAAATAGTGCAAACTACTCTATGGCCCTTTTCTCACAGTAAGATCTCCTTCCCCTTTGGCTTCTCTTCTTCTACCATGAGAGGCAGTCGAGGTCATAGAGGATGGTCTTGCAAGGGATCAAGTAGTTCGAGTCCCAACTCCTTATACCCAATCTTATTGGGGGCATGCACAAAAAAAGAAAGAAAGTGTAGACCGCTTTGATACCACTAATCTCGATATATGAAGGAACGAAATTAAATACATATTTAAAATGAAAACACAAAAATATAGTGAAACTGAACTTCAAGGAAAAAATAGCAAATGTTGAAATTGTTTACAAGCATAATGAAAGCCAACTAGCTCCAGTGATTATAGCTTATCTATGAGAAGTGATGTGATGACTACTCACCTTCATGAATTATGTTACAACGAGGTTCCAAGGCCTTTTATCATGCAGAAACAATGAGAAACCCTAAAAATACAAAACCCTAATCCTAGGAGATGAAGCGACAAAGGTTTATGGGCCCCAATGGGTTAAGTTGGAATGTCAACTTCCCAAGATCGTAACTTTGGGATATGATCTTCATTTGGTGTGAACACTAGTCAGTTAGAAAGGTCTATCCAAGAAGAACAACTTTTGATCGTAAACATGAGACGTAGAAATTATTTTTTTGGTTTCCCCAAAAAATATTGTTTAGGGCCTCAAAATGGTTCTAGAAGTTTAGGACCTGAAATCTCCCAAAAATAAAAAATAAAACTAGCAAAATATGAAAATCATGTTGTGAGTCACGAGTAGGTGGACCATTAAATCAATATGTTTGTGTGCTTGCTCACTCATTGGAATATCGTGGTTATGAATATGGATCATCATTATTTAAATTTATTTCTATATGATCTATATTATGAATATTTTCTCCAAAAAATTGTTAATAATTTTATTGATAAAAAGAAATTAAAATATAAGAACTTGAATTGAATCAACTTATTACTGTATCTCTTTTTATTTCCTTTTAATTTTGTTGACGATGTTGTATTATTATTATTATTATTTAATGTTTTATAATATCTTTTCTATGTAACTTGTCATTGCAATATCTTTTTTACGACTATAATTAATAATTTAATGCTAATAAAGTTTGTCACCTTTATAAAAAAAACTATGGAAGAGGAAGAGATGGTGTTATGCCTTGTCCTGTTAGGTTATGTTATCCAAACTTTTTGACTCTGTGTAATCTAAATTATAAATAAAATCATTTTTGTTGTTGTTTAAAATACATTTTTGAATACATAAATGGATTCAACACCTTGAAGAACCGAGGGGCAAACAAATTCTACAAATTAAACAACCTAAACTAGATTTTTTAAAAATATATGTGAGAATTTGGTTAAAATTAACACACACACACACACACACACACACACACATATATATATATATTGGAACAAGATTGTGAGTTTTGTTATTTAAAATACATTTTTGAATGCATAAATGAATTCAACACCTTGAACTCTGAAATTTTACTCATTAAACAACTTAAATTGAAGTTTCAAAATATATATATATATATATATTAACGAAAATAAATGCTCTAAAATAAATCATTTAATTTATAAATTAGTCTCTATATATATAACCAAAATTTATGATTATATGATTTTATTTTCATTATTTAATTTAATGTAATCCTTCTTTACCATAAACCTTACCCTTCGTCATATTCTCTTAATTAATTTTACACTTTCTTTTAATCTAATTCTAATTTACCTGATTTTTATAGTGCTTTAACCCAATAATTTAGTTTAATAAATTTATTTTAATTATTGAATATATAAAATATTAATCCTCATCTCTTTAATATTAATTTCACCATTGTCTAATTTATTATTTTTAATGTATATAAATAACTCTTATCTCAATAATATTAATATTGGTTTGATCAAAATCTATTATTATTATTATTATTATTATTTGATCTTCATTCAATTTTATTTGTACTTCTCAAATTATTTTAATTAATTTCATTAAATTAATAATTATTAATAAACATTGTTATTTTCTTTATGCTTCGTAATAGTCATATCCTTTCTTTAAGTATTTTTGGTCTATCACTCTTCACAACATTAATTTGGGCTTTCTGTCCTTGTAGATGGGTGAAGTGTTTACCTAAAATATCAAAGGCCCCAATGAGTCTACAAAATGTTCTCCGCAATATTCTAGAAGTTCTCAACATATAATAAAAGGAATCTAGATCCATCTAAACTTTCGATCTACAAAGTGCTCAGAGGGATCAAATCTATTTTCACTCTGTAAGAGGTTTGCACCTTAATAAAATTTGATCCCTCTTAAGGTTGGGTAGATTTAGAGTTAAGGTGAATCTAGGTTGGTTATTATTTTTTCCCTGAAAGTCACCTTGCAACACAATATGGAAAATATGTTGTAGTGAATTATGCTATGTTATATAAAAAAATAATGAGAAAATGAAAATAAAAATAACCATAAGTTAAAATAATGATAACTTCAAACTAAAATGATAACATCAACATCATCATTAATTTCTATTAACTTTTGTGTTGGGTAGTTAAGATAAACTTGACAAATTTACAAGAAACCACGGTATTTACCCATGGTATTGACAATTGACTATAATAATTGTTTCATATTATATGTTTAAGAAATTAAACCACCCTAGATCTCTAGGTCTATCAAAAAGGCTGAGAAGAATTAAACCTATTTTTTGAGTGCAAAAGTTGACCCCTCTGGAAGCTTGATACATTTGGAGTTAATATGGATCTAGGCTAGTGATAATCCCATCAGGGGTAAGCCAACAAAAATTTAAAAAATAATTAATAAAATTAATAATTTACTGTTGGCACTTTTTGGGTTCACAATCCATAGTTGTTTCCATGATATATGTTATGATGAACCCTATTTAAAGGCTTGAGGAAATTCATTATGGAATGCAAGAGAACCAACTTAGATCTATCTTAACTCTAGATTTGATTTGTCTTAGCCCTTGGTAGATCTAGATTTAAAATGGATCTAGATTGGTATTTATAAATAATAATAAATACTAATATATTAGTGATCAAATACTTTCACAATTATTCATATTATTCATATTGTTAGATATTTCCATAAGTCAATTGCTTAATGTTTTTTATTTGTTCAATATTTCAAATGGTTACTCATCCATCATCACAGACCAAAAAGCTTCAAGAATAAAAAAGTCTTTCAACACTTGTTCACTCCTAAAACTCTATCCAAAACCCTGAAAAGATAAAAAACATTACATAGTTCTATTGCTAAAATCTCCAAAATGAAAATAAAAAATATTAAATATAATTTTTACATTTTTAAATTTTAAAAATATATATTGAAAAAATTATAAAATATTTTAAACATAAAAAAAGTTGTCTAATTATAAATATTTTTATTTTTTTCACTGTAATTTGATCATAATTTATTTTTTTAATATTATATATGTATTCTTTTAATTTTTTTTTTTTTTTTAATATGTTTTTAAATTCCTACATAAAATTTCCCCAAAAGGTGTCATAGTTAGACTATATAATCTTCAGTTACTTTCGTTAACATCACAAATCTGGACAACATTTCTCACACGCAACCCTAAAAAATCTCTTGAAATGCGATGTACTGTGAAATCACCGATTACCAAAAAAAAATTCCCTTCCCCAAAATCTGTCATAGTTAGACCATATAATGTTCAGTTAATTTCGTTAACATCACAATTCTCTACAACCCTATTTTTTAATTTCACATATTTTACCTAACCAGGATCGTTGTCATTGACAATTTCAACGGTTACATAACGTACGGGTAAGAAATAAATGTGAAAATCTTTTTGAATGGATTTTTTTTCCTCGATTAAAAGAAAATAATATAATTTTTTTCCCAACTAAAATAAAATAATCTAATTGTCATAATATCCTTTAATCAATTGAAAATCGATTCTGATTGGCAATGCAGGTTTGGGCTCTTAGTGCAAATCTCCCCCGAATACATCTGCTTTTGGTATGCTTTTATCCAAAGTTTTTACATTTACCAACGTTCATACATATATTTTTATCAAAAGTTTGAAAGTGAGTTTTGAATCGGTTTGTTTCCCCTATCCCAAATATGCTTTTATCCTTTTATCCGAAGTTTGAAATTCGACTTTGGATTCGTTTGTTTCATTTTGAAGTTCAAGTTTCGCAAGTTCTGATTTTTTTTTGGAGTTTCAGAAGAGAGGGGAATAATCTGTTCGAGGTTTTTTTTAATAACTCTCGACTTTGGACTTTGGATTGGTTTGTTTCATTTTGAATTTTTATTCAAAGTTCGAGTTTCACAAGTTTGATTTTTTTTGGAGTTTCAGAAGAGAGAGGAATAATCTGTTCGAGTTTTTTTATTGGGTTATTAAAAAACCTATAAACAGGTTATTTCTCTGTTCTGAAATATTTCATATTTCATGTTTTTTAGGAAATAGATTTTTTATTTAAAGTTTTGAATGTCACGCCTCTCAACTTCAATTGCCACCTATAAGCTTCCACTACCACCTGCAATATGTTTGGTGTTAAGTGTGACGCTGTATTTCGGCGCCGAAACCCAGCCGACCAATGTCGTCACTGACGGCGCCGAATCTAACGCGCCACCCGGATTGACAATATGTTTTTCATATGCAGAATAAGGTGAGCCTTATTTCAGCTGCCATAGGTCCATTAATGCGGCCCAGGCCGCTGATGCCCGCCGTCGGATTAAAAGTATAGACCATCGTGCGGCGGGCATCAGCTGCCTGGGCCGCATTAATGGGCCTATGGCAGCTGAAATAAGGCTCGCCTGCAGGATAATCCCTCCTCTGCTACTATAAATTGTATTCATGCCTCTGCCTGAGTGCAACAAGGCAAGCAAGGCCTATGTAATAAATTGCCTGTGTAATAATATCTATTCTGTGTTGTTTGTCCATTTCATCTCTATTTTTGTGTGTTAATTTCATTTCTCCATTCTTATTCTTCTGCTGTGTTGCTCTGCTCTCAACAACTGGTATCAGAGCTGATCTGCCGAGCGTGGACTCCTTTGGTGTATTCTTGGGCCAAAAATGGACCAGAAGAAGACAAGGCGGAGCCAACCGTTGTCTGGTGTAAAAGCCAGTTGTTTTTTGTAGTGAAAGTCGTAAGGGCTTGGAATAGTGTGGCTCCAAGCTGCATTTGAGAGGGGCTTTTGGGACAACATCGAAGAAGAGTGCTGAGGAACGTCGAGGGCTGTGGCCGATGAAAGTGGAGTGTGCACCGGAAAAAAAAAATTGACGCTGCTGCAAATGATTTTGTCGCTGTTGGTGGATTTGCTTACTTTGAAGGAGCCGCTACAAAGATTTCCTGGTTTTCGCTACAAATGTTCTTGCTGAATATGCGTGATGTGAACGCTGAATAGTAAAGTGCTAGGAAACCAACATTCTTAAAGTCTGTTGTGCAGTTTGGTGAGAGTGCAACCCGTAAGCCCATTTAAATTTATTGCCATAATCGATATTGTGTTAAGGCATTATGATTTATAATCCTTTTTTTAAATCTATGTTATTATGAAACATAACATATATGTTTTATAATAATTATTAGAGTTTAGCCCTTTTTTTTTTAAATAAAAAGGAGAAAAGTCAGTGTTTTAAAGAGATTGGTTTGGTATTTTTAAAATGTTGGCAATGTTGTAATAATTGAAGTTTTAGTTTATAAGGGGTGTGAAATTTTATTAAGAATGGAGGCAACAGTAACTGATATGGAGAAGTTGAGTGGGGCTAATTTTTCCCTATAGAAATTACAGATGGAAGATATAGTGATTTTAAAATATAAGTATTTTCCGATTGAGGGTGTAACAAAGAAACCCTCATCAATGACAGATGAGGAATGGGATAAGCTAGATAGAAAGGCGATTGCAACAATCCGCCAATATCTAGCAAATAATGTGTATTTCAATGTGTCCGGAGAAAAGACAATGATGAGATTATGGAAGAAGCTCCATGATCTATATGATAAGAACGCGGCATCAAACAAAGTGTTCTTGATGAAGAAGCTTTACAATCTCAAGATTAAAGAGGGTGCTTCAGTTGCTGAGCATTTGAATGAATTCAATATTATAACTAGTCAGCTTGCCTCTATTAAAATAACTCTAGATGATGAAATTAGAGCTATTTTGTTAATGTGTTCTATGCCAGACAACTGGGAAAATTTAATTGTGGCTATGAGTACTTCAGCACCTGTAGGGACCCTGAAGTTTGATGATGTCAGCAGCAGTTTAATGAATGAGAAGCTGCGACACAAGTCAATTGCGGAAAACCAGGGAGGAGAAGCTCTAGCTCTAGCTGATCATGGTAGAAGGATTGATCGAGGCCGACAGGGGCGATCAAGATCGAGAGGCCGATTAAAATCAAGGAGGGGCAGGATCATCTGCTTTCATTGTGGCAAAACCGAGCACATGAAGAAAGAATGTCGAGCCTTGAAGAAAGGACAAAAGGATCAAATACTGGCCAATACAAATTACAAGTCATCCAGCTCAAATGAAGGTGAGACTACTGCTATAGTCACAGATGGTGATGTGCTATTTACTGTTTCAATATAGGATGCATGTTTATATACATCTAGCAGTAGCTTTGATTGGATCCTTGACTCTGGGGCATCTCACCATGTAACCCCATGCAAAGATAGTTTTGTTGCATATAATCCTGGTGATTATGGTAGAGTGCATTTGGGGAATAATCATTTTTGCAGTATTGTTGGAGTGGGAGATGTCCAGATCAAGATGAAGAATGGACAAGAAATATTGTTGAAACAGGTTAGGCATGTACCAAAAATGCGCATGAGTTTGATCTCTATGGGACCGCTGGATGATGAAGGCTATTCCACAAGTTTTGGAAAAGGAGGCTGGAAAATTAGCAAAGGAGCATTGGTCGTGGCCAAAAGACCCAACATAGAAAAATTATATTCATTGAAGGCAATGGTATCATATTTGGTTGCTGTCACAAGAGAAGGAAATTCAGCAAATCTGTGGCATAAGCGTTTGGGTCACATGAGCGAGAAGGGTTTAAAAATCCTTGTTGGTAAAAATTTACTACCAGGTTTGAGATCCTACAATCTTGATCTTTGTGAGCATTGTATATATGGTAGACAAAGAAGGGTCTCATTTCTTAGAGGTGGTCATGACAGAAAGAAAAATGTGTTAGAATTGATACACTCAGATGTGTTTAGACCAGTTAACATCAAGTCATTAGGAGGAGCATCATATTTTGTAACATTTATAGATGATGCATCTAGGAAGGTTTGGGCCTATCCCATGAAAAGTAAAAGTGACGTGTTTGAAATACTTCATAAATTCCATATTGTTGTTGAAAGAGAGACTAACAAATTGCTCAAGTGCCTAAGAACAGATAATGGTGGAGAATATTGCTCAAATGCATTCAAAGAATATTGTAAAAGGTTTGGCATAAAGCATGAGAAGACTGTGCCTGGTACACCTCAACAGAATGGTGTTGCATAACGAATGAATCACACCATTATGGAAAAGTAAGAAGCATGTTGTCCAATTCTGATTTGGGCAAGCATTTTTGGGCAGAGGCTGTGAAGACAACTTGCTACCTCATAAATAGATCTCCATCTACAATCTTGGATGGAGGCATCCCTGAAGAAGTTTGGACTGGTAAGAAGTTGAATTATTCTCATTTGAAAATCTTTGGATGTGAAGCATTTGTATATATTCCAAAAGAAAATAGAACTAAGCTAGATGATAAATCAATGAAATGCATTTTTTTGGGATATGCAAATGAAGAATTTGGTTATTGTCTATGGGATCCAGTGAAACATAAAATTATTAGAAGCAGGGATGTTATATTTAATGAGTCAGAATGTAGGTGAGGTGGAAGTCAAGAAAGTTATTGACAGTTTTGAAGAGCAGCATGAAGACATCCCACCAATGTAGGAAAATGGGCAGCAAATTCAAGAGCAGGAAGGACATCAAGGGGAAAGTGATGAACACCAAGAAGAAAGAATCTTGCAGGAACCTTTACAAGAGATTCAACTTGATAATGCACCTCCACAGTTGGTTCACAGATCTTCTAGGCCTCATAAGCCTTCACAAAGGTATCCTCCTTCAAACTATATCCTATAATTTGACTGATGAAGGTGAGCCACTTGTTTTCAAGAGGCTTGTAAAGTTGAGCACAATAAAGAATGGAAGAAAGCAATGGAAGAAGAAATGAAATCTTTGTTGGAAAATAAAACTTGGGAGGTGGTAAATCTCCCAAAAGGTAGAAAAACTTTGCAAAACAAATGGGTATATAGAATTAACAATGAAGGTGACGAAAAGAAGGAGAGGTATAAAGCAAGGTTGGTGGTGAAAGGATTCGCCCAAAATGAAGGTACTGACTTCACTGAAATTTTCTCACCTGTTGTCAAAATGTCATCCATTAGAGTCATTCTTGGTCTTGTTGCTTCTTTAGACTTAGAATGTGAACAGTTAGATGTAAAAACTGCTTTCCTTCATGGAGAATTAGAGGAAGAAATTTATATGAAGCAACCATAAGGCTTCATAGAAAAAGGCAAAGAAGAGCTTGTTTGCAGGTTGAAGAAGAGTCTCCATGGGTTGAAACAAGCACCTCGACAATGGTACAAGAAATTTGATTCATTCATGTTAAAACATGGTTTTCACAGGTTGAAAGCTGACCATTGTGTCTATATCAAGAGGTATGATCAAGGAAAGTACCTCATATTATTGTTATGTGTGGATGACATTTTGATTGTTGGGTAGGATAAGAATATGATCAATAGGTTGAAGAAGGATTTGGGCAACAAGTTTGCAATGAAGGATTTGGGTCCAGCACAACAAATATTGGGCATGAGGATCGTGTGTGATAGAGAAAACAAAAGGTTGTGGCTGTCACAAGAAAAACATATCAAGAAGGTGCTTGACAGGTTTAATATGAAGGATGCCAAACCACTGGGTACACCCCTTGCAGGTCACTTCAAGTTGAGTACTGAGTTATGTCCCAGTGATGACAAGGAGAAGGAAGAAATGCACAAGGTTCCTTATGCTTCAGCAGTTGGCAGCTTGATGTATGCCATGGTATGCACACAACCAGACATTGCATATTCAGTGGAAGTTGTGAGCAGATTCCTTACCAATCCAGGAAAAAAACATTGGCAAGCAGTAAATGGATTTTCAGGTATCTTAAGGGTACTAGTCATTATTGCTTATGTTTTGGTAATAATGATACGGTGCTTGAAGGTTTTACAGATGCAGATATGGCTGGAGATATCGACACCAGAAAGTCCACTACATGTTATTTTTACACATTTGCAGATGCAGTTGTATCTTGGGTGTCAAGGCTACAAAGAATAGTAGCTCTCTCTACAACAGAAGCAGAGTACATAGCTGCAACAGAGGCTTGCAAAGAAATGTTGTGGATGCAACGATTTCTAGGAGAGTTAGGAATCAAGCAAGACAAGTATGTGTTGTATTGTGATAGTCAGAGTGCCATTCACTTGGCGAAAAATCCAGCATTTCATTCAAAAACCAAGCACATTGACTTAAGGTACCATTGAATCTGACATGTGTTGGAGGAAAGGCAGTTATATTTGGAAAAGATCCATACAAATAAGAACCCTGCTGATATGCTCACTAAGATTCTACCAAGAAGTAAGCATGAGTTATGTAAAGGCATGATAGGTATCGGTGTGACTTGATTCAAGATTCTTCATTCGGCTTCAAGTGGGAGAATGTTAAGTGTGAAGCCGTATGTCGGCACCGAAACCCAGCCGAACAACGCTGTCACTGACGGCGCCGAACCTAACGCACCGCCCAGATTGACAATATGTTTTTCATATGCAGAATAATCCCTCCTCTGCTACTATAAATTGTATTCATGCCTCTTCCTGAGTGCATCAAGGCAAGCAAGGCCTGTGTAATAAAATCTGTTCTGTGTTGTTTCTTCATTTCATTTCTGTTTCTGTGTGTTAATTTCATTTCTCCATTCTTATTCTTCTGCTGTGCTGCTCTGCTCTCAATAGTTGGAACATGAAAATCAAGGAAAGGCTCATTAACATTCGATAGGTGTAGTTTCTTTTCTCTTCAAAGTAGTTTTTTTTCTCTTCAAAATATTCTCTGCATGATAAGTAGCATGTCATAGTTTCTTTTATTGCAATGACCACAGTTGGTCAATAGCCACTATACCCTTCATTGGTGCAACAAATCAAGGTACACTTCATTTGCATCATAAAACCATAGGACATGATAGGAATTCCTCACTGTACCCTTCATTGGTACAACAAATCAAGGTACTCTTCATCTGCATCACAAAACCATAGGACATGATAGGAATTCGTCATTAGCATCACAAGATTCTTCATTTGCGTCAAAGG
Source organism: Pinus albicaulis (assembly GCA_034641835.2). NCBI lineage: Eukaryota > Viridiplantae > Streptophyta > Pinopsida > Pinales > Pinaceae > Pinus > Pinus albicaulis. The sequence goes on along the minus strand of CM076572.1, from coordinate 1,418,594,679 downwards.
TAAATCATTATAAATTTTAACCATAGGACATGATAGGAATTCGTCATCTGCATCACAATATTCTTCATTTGCGTCAAAGGTAAATCATTATAAATTTTTAACCATAGGACATGATAGGAATTCGTCATCTGCATCACAATATTCTTCATTTGCGTCAAAGGTAAATCATTATAAATTTTTATTTTTAAAATATTGCTCAGTTATGATCTAATAACACTCTATGCATTGGAAATATCAATGAAATATCAATAAATAAGTAAAAAGTCTATGCATTAGATATCAATAAATAAGTGAAAAGTCATTAGTGAAGATTTATTGCTACAAGAGACAACAGTTTCAATATATGAAGACTTTTCATGAATGCTAGGAGAATAGTTTAGTATGACTAGGGATGAATTAATAATATTACCCCAAAATCCTTCTAACTTTTATGAAGCATCCATTAACTTTTATGAACCATCCATTGATTGGTACTTGCAAATCCAGATCTTGTTGTAGTTTACACAAACAAAATAAGCGTAGTTCTTGTGATGGTACAAGCCACTGTGTAATTGTGTGTGTTGGGAAAACTAAATGAGTTTCAGTAACAAATGAATATAGGAATTACTAAAGAAAATTCATGTATAGACTTTATAAATTCTCGTGTTTTCCAACAGAAGTATCTTTGCACTTATAAATTTCGATTTAGAAAATTAATTTGTACTCTAATATTCCCATAGATAAAGTTATATGAATACAAGTGTTTTGCTGAAAATGAAACAACAAAAAAATCTTTGCACTTATAAATTTCGATTTAGAAAATTAATTTGTATTCTAATACTCTCATAGATAAAGTTATATGAATACAAGTTTTTCGCTGAAAATGAAACAATAAAAAAATTGAAAGTAAATTCGTCAAATATGTGTTTTTTTTCAAAACGTATCAGCCACAAATTTTAGAGATTGTGTAAGCTATTTGCTAATTAAATTTTGAGAAATAAGATCACAACTTAGAAGCACAACTTAGGCATCTTCCAATCAGATGCTTTCCTGTGTCAATCTCTGGAGGTCGACCCAAACAAGATCACAACTTAGAAGCACAACGTTGCGAAGGGTTGCTATGACTCCATAGACATGTCAAAGAAATTTCAAACGAAACCAACCAAGTAAGGAACCATCTGAATCATCTGAAACAAACCAACTTACCCACCACAACAGGAGTAAACCTCTCCTTAATGCTTGTTGTAATGGCTCTGCCACATTCAGGGTTGGAAATTAAACTTCGCATGCGTACTGCCACATCTCCAAGTGCATCATGCGTACAGAAGGTGGCCAGAAATATGTGGAAGATATGCATCAAACAATGGGCCAAGGTGACCCCAATGGGGCCAGCTCACACCTCGATCGGGGGTAAAAAATGTCAGTTTAGGTTCAAGGGATCTATGCAATATTAATCAGATTATTTATGCGTCAATGATGCATTATTCTTCTTTATAAAATTTTCTTTGTGAAATGGTAGTTAGTAAAAGAAAAAAAAGCCTCGAACACTGTAGTTTGGGCAGCTTGCGTTGCTAATTAAATTTTGAGAAAATATTTTGAAATAGAAATCCTTTTATTTCTCCAAAATGTCAGTTTAGTTGCAAGGGATTTATGAAATATTAGCCAGATTATTTATGAGTCAATGATGCAATATTCTTTAGTATAATTTTTTTCTCTATGAAACACTATTATTTTAAGAAAATACCTAGAATTGTTTAGTTCATACAACTTGTGGAATAACTAAAATTCTAAATTTCGCAACAACTCTTTAATTTATGAAATTACCAAATAAACCACAATAATATCCAATTCCGATGGAAAACCGTCACACATGAACTTTAAAGACAAGATTTACTTGCAAATCCATGAAATTACCAAATACGAATTACCAAATTACAAGAAACAAAACATCACGATAAAGCTTTCACAAAACAAAGATTTTAAATAAATTTGAAATTGATAGACCAAAAAACAAAATAAGATTGAGAAAAAACAACTCGAAATTAACAGAGATGTAGAAATTATCTTTAAAAAAAACACTCACATGAGATAAAGTTTCGAAAGATAAGGAACAAAGTAACACAAAAGCACTAAAGCACATGCATCCATCATCCAAACCTTTTAACTGTAAATCCAAAAGGATGTCACTTGAAAATTTAGCCCCGATACCATATCTACATCATCATTACCGAAAGTGTTTGGTGCGATAAGTACGATAGGCTTGGACGCCTCAACCTGCAACATTTTTCCTGAATTGAATTGAGTTTATTTGTAAAGGCTTCCTGGTTTATCCCATTGCAGATGATATTTAGAGAAGCCACTTTGTGGCCATTATGCTTAAATCTCATTCTGCTTAATCCCATTGTGAGATCTAGAGAAGCCACTTTGGGGCCATTATAATTAAAGGCATATGTTGGTCTGTTCCAGACGTGGCATCCCAAAGGTATAAGTTCATCAGTTACAAATATGACATCCCAAAGGCATAGGATGGGCATAGGATGGTCTAACGGTAAATAAGTAACGAGTAGTTTTTAGTGCGATTTTTTTGAAGGCTTTTATGGTGTAATTTCTTTAAATTTCGGCAGGAATTTATTGAGAAGAGATGTTTGATTGCTAACTTTGCACAATCAAAGTGCTCTAGAGGTTTTTGAGAGTGCTCAATCCATATATAGAGTCAAAAAACCAGTTTAAATAACAAAAACCAAGATTTTACCTCAAAATTTTTCACCAAATTCCAATACCTAAAACTTCAAAAAGTCGCACTAGAAACAACTCCAATAACAACTCCAATAAGTAAATATAAGAAAAACAATTATATACCCAATACCAGTTGACTGAGTGAGAGACTGAGTGAGAGAAGAGGCAATAAGTAAGTCGATAGCTTGAACCACGTCATGTCCCCTCCACTAGTAGCGACTTAAAAAGAACTAGATATGTGCCTCTCATGTGAGGTACCACACCATCTGAGTTGGAACGTACCCATAAAATAACAATATGATAAAATAAAATTATAGGTGTATGCATTAAACGTGGGGATAAAATAAAGTTACAAATTTGATTTTCCGAATAATCCGCAAGCTAGGAAAAATCGCTATGACAAAGTAAACCACAAGAAATTTCCACGATAGTTAGTTATTTCATTGATGACGTTGATGGCCTTTTAGATAATAATTTTAGTGAACAAGATTATAGTGGGATTTCAGGCCCCGGAAGTGTTGTATTTAATGCATCCTTTTTCTCATATGATGCTTCTTTTATTTTCTTGTTTTCTCATTTTATGAACTTTTATCTCTCACTTATACATTCTTTTGATGCTATAGTGAAGATTTACTTTTGGTTTGCATTTTATATCTTCATTATACGCATTTCTTAGGATTTATGTTCATTAAATGTTGTTAATGTAATTCCTACACTCCATAGATATCTTACACTAGAATGGAAGTATATGGGGACCACTCGATCATCTGAGCTTGCCATGGAGGAAAATTATAGATGAAATCTCTTCACAACTATTTTTTATCATTTTTTATAGTCAGAGGTAAACTTATCTTTCATTGATATATTCCTTCACTAAAGAGCAACATTCTTGCACTCGTGATTTTGTCGTTAGATGATTTTTGTATCTCAACAATAGTATCAAATATTATCCTTGAACTCCTCATTAAATGATTTCTTGAAATACCATTTTTCTATTCTCAGTAGGCAGCTGGTATATTTTTTCATCACATGGATTAGTATATATAGCAGGTTCTTACAACACTCGAGAAATGAAAAACCTTAAAATAAACAAGATATGTAGGAAAGAAATTAATTCAAATAACAAAAAATTGCAAGAGAAATTAGGTGAAAATCAAACCAAATTGCAACAGGTTACCAAGGTCTATCCCCTAAGCGCCTCCCCAGCAACGACACTAAAATTTTGGGTGTAGTATATGTTTGACTAATGGACCAACACTTAATGTTAATCCAGGCCCTGTGGACTTTGAGGCGCAACGCTGAAAATTCCAGAGAATGACTCCAACAACCTCCATGAAAATTGAGGTGAAAGTTGGAAGTTTGAAAACTATGCGAATTTTGGGGCTGATTTGTCAATTTTCTTCTAGAAACTCACACGTGTGACCTGGGTGCATTTTAACTGATGTGGAGGTGTTAGACCATCATTTTGGACATTAACAATCTTCGGGATTCCCTGAAAATGTGCTGAGATTTCGATGCCCCAAATTGGTACAAGAATGCTAGTGTATGAATGTTGGTGCAGGTACAAAAATTGGTGAAATTAATTAGTGATGCATGTGCATATTTGAACGTGATTTCATACGCCTTCCTAAAACAACATAAGAACCATCATTAATAACCATTTTGATGCAAACGTTATCAAAATAAAGGAAATAGGTTAAATAATGAGCAATTGCCTGATCATGCTCCAAGTTTAAGATATTAGACCAATAATTGTGGAAAATGATAGTAATAAAAATGAAAACCATGGATAAGCATAGGGTGAAAATGTGAATTAAACACAACAATTCCAGGGCGTTACATGGGCTGCCGACTTGCATTTCAAGATGGCATTAGAAATAGAAGACTCTTCCAGAATTATGATCTTTACGTTCAACCTCCTTTATAATCCTTCTAGTTCTTTCTTATACATTCTAATGAAAATAATAATAAATTTACGATGGAGAGTATTACCTCTATGTTTGCTTCAATATTGGGACAAATTGGTGTTTTCATCCGAGCATAATGAAGATATTTTACTCTTTTTATGAAAGTTTGATCTCTTTATAAATATAAGTGTAAAATAAAAATATAAGCTTTCATTTCAAAGATTAGAAAGATTTAGATATTTGAGTTTCCAATGCTAGCCACGAAGGTTATGCGTGTTAAATGGTGTAGATTTTATCCACCACAAAGGTTTAACTTTTCCATTAAACACAAGAACAACTTTGCTATTGGGATTCTCGGATGTTTTTATATTATTTTCACTAAGTGGGTTACCTTCGAGCTTCATTCTAGCAGTTTAAAATTTATATAAAATTTCATTGTAGTAACTGATATTGAAATTTTTTATCTCAAGTGGGTGAGGGATTATTACAACCCCCTTCTCTTTTCCAAGTGATGCCAAATGTATTTGGTAGCTCATACAGAGTGTGATATGGTACTATGATGCCTATTGTTATCGTAGATATGCTAACCCTTCAAATTTTAATTTATTTGTAGTTCTGCAAGACAGTAAGAATTTCAACTCATTAAAAACATACTTTAGGGGAAAAATAGTAGGACAATTGCTGGAAGATATAAAATTGAAGAAGAAAGAAGAGACCCACATTCATAATACACAAGTCCATGCAATTATTTCAATTGTTAGTGTAGCTTCTATGGTTTTTGCAGTTGTTGCTACATCTTCTGGTAGTGGTGGTAGTCTATCATAGACAAGTATGGCAGTTGCAACTCCTACGCCTTTTGGTAGTGGTGGTAGTCAATCAAAGAAAAGTATGGTAGTTTCATCTGCAGTCACACTTGTACTAGCATAATGCTATCTTTTGTAAGGTTCAATAGCAATTCTTCATTTCCTAAATTTCCGTTTGGTCACACTTACACCAACACAATGTTGTGTTTTGTCAGGTTCAACAACAATTCTTCATTTCCTCAATGTCGACAGGTATACCATTTTCCATGCAACCTTGTTATGTTTAGTTAAGCTATTGTAGAAGATCACTTTAATTAATTTTTAAATTTTGAAAGATGGTGTGATATGTAATTATTTTCATTATTTAATTATTAATATTAAAAAAATTAATAGAAATTATAAAATTTTATAATTATACATTAAAAAAATAATAGGGAAGCAAGACGTTTCTAGGCTTTGGATCCACAGTTCCATTATGGTTACTTATTTTTAATTTTTTTCTTTTTAATTTAATTTTTATTTTGTTATCATGAGAATCAGTAGCCTTTCTTCTTATCATTGAGTAGAATTTAGATTGAGTTAGTAGGACTACCACCATACTCTTCGACCTAATTCAATTGCTGACAAACTTTTTTAGACAAGTAAATTGAGTTTCATACTTAAAAGTGATATCCCTATATTAGTTGGTAAACACATTTTATTGTGGTGAGTCCACCACTCACCATTTTGGATAGCTTGATGGGCTTCATTGTGCCTATATTTAAAAGTGGAGATAAAAACATTCGAGGTAAAATATTAGGGGATAATATTGGCAAATGGGCTAATTTCCCGTGCTTTTTCCAAAAAGAAATCATTAATTTTCATTTTTTCTAAAATCTATAAAATTATTTTACCTTAAAAGTAGCCAAAGTTGTATACTATATACAATCATTAGAAATTATAATATTTTTACAAAAGTATTGCCAAGCATTAGTATTCGCGAAGGTTTCTAAGCTTTAAGATAATTTTTCATCCCTAAAATTTTCCTTGAAGCATTCGCTCTAATTATAAGACCGTTATGATTAACCATGTTTTAGTCATGTTGCACTAAATTATTTTGGAAAAGAAGATTATCCTATGGCTTGAAATCCATGGTAAAGGAACTAAAGGCTAAGTTGGGTTTATGATATATCATTTAACTGTGGACCATCTTGTTACTCTTAGCATCATTGCAGAGGAATGCTATAGTAATACAAGTGATCTCTTTTGTTGTTTTATAACTCTAAAAAGGATTTTGACACCATTTCAAGGACAAATTTATAGAAAAGGATAGAAGAGGTAATAGTTCCTCTCAAGTTAAGTGTTATTCTGACCAAGTTGTATGAGAATTTTATTTCCAAGCTTATAACCATAGAGTGCTGGTTTGAATAAATTAAATGTAATAATAGACAAGTAAGGGTGTCCCTTATTCCCTACCATTTTGCAAATATAAATCAATAAGATAGAAGAGTGTTTGGAAGATGCAGGTTGTGTTTTCCCCACGCTCATTGTATTGTCATAACTCTTCACATTTATGTGAATGATATTGTTATTTCAGGAAGTAGTCATTATGATCTTGGAAGAAACTAAAAATTCTCCAGTAGATCTTGGCATATGGGATAAAAAAAACCTCCCCTTTGAGATTCTCATCACTCCTATTATTTTATATGAATGTGAGGTTTTGGGTTGTTGTATCTCTAGAGAGTCATGGAGGAAGATTGAGGAGATCCAAAAGTAGCTCATAATCTATAATGCCAATAGTAAAGAAATACTCCGTACCTTATCCTCTTGATTGAAGCAAGTCTTTCCCCCGCTGAAAGTTACAAATTTTTTCTATTACTCATAATTACAAAAGTACATATGATGCAGGAGCACTAATGCTTCAAAGTCATTATGTCTTTGATGTAACAAAGCTTCAAGAAGGGGTCTTTAATTTTGAGAAAAAATTATATTCTTATATGTAAATAAATTGCATTTTCCAAAATGATATATTTTATGTTTTAAAACTAGACGAGTCATAGTTTTAGAAAAGCTATGGATAGGAAATATTTTTTCCACAAGGAAAAAAAAATCTACCTTGAAAATCATGAGAGATTTCAGGAATAAAATGTGGAGTAATCTTAGAATCTAGGAAAACCTACTTTGTTCTATATTTTATTTATCATTATAAGTCTAAGAGAAAATATAGGGCTGCAACAAGCATAACCACTTAACTAAAGGGTAAAGCTAGTGGAGTCGCCAATCCTGTAGTGGTGGTTTTGGTGCACAAGTGTACCAATCCACCAGTGCTTGGTAGGAATGGTTGCAACCTACAAACTATGGTCACAGGCAAAAAATATGGTTAGCAGGTTAGTGAACACATGCTAATATATGTAAAACACATTAAATTATGGAATGTAGTATGCTGTATATAAAGAGAAGAAACACAACTAAACTAAAACAAAAACAAAAGCTCACAATGAGTCAAACGAGACAATAATGCAAATGGTGGAATCAAAATTCCCTCTTATTGACCACTATTAGTAAGAAAGATAAAACGTTACACTCTTGACAAAGGATCCTTAGAACTATGGAGTTCTAAGACCCAGTGCAAGGAAATTTTTACCCTTGAGCTGATGTTGCAAAGGCCTCTCTCTTCTCTAAAGGGATTGAAGTTGTTGGGTGGCCAACAACCGAATCCTCTAACTCTACTATTTCTCTGGATTACACACTGCTAGCTTGCTCATGGGAAATTTTTCCAGCATAACAATGTGTTCTCATTTTGTTCTTCTCATGGTGGCAATTTATAGGCAAATTCAAATCCTTCTTCCCTCTCTTGGTACACTTGTGGATGGTGACCCAAGAGAGAGGGTTGATTCCTTTATGTGCGCACTTGATCCTTTGTGTGCTCACTTGAGGTCCCAAGGTGGCTTTGGAGGCTGTCCTTGGGCAGCCTCAAGTGGAGGATCATTTTTTAAAATGTGTCAAGTGGTCTTGGATGGTGACTTCGGCCACTCCCAGGACCACGCAAATTTTGGAGGGAAAGCCGCGTAGACCAGTGCACCTATCAAAGAAAAATGCACACAAGGAACATTTTTCCTATGTCTATGGTGCGCAATTTGATTTTTGCCTCTTTACCTTGGATATTTTTTAAATTTTTAGATCCTCTAATGTTTCTCAGCCCTGTAGATCCTTCTGCCTGACATTTAATAATGTCATTTTTTCTTGTCCGATTTTTCGTGATAACATCATGTATAAAGCATAAAGATCATGAATATCAGGAATGGGATAGAGCTTATTTATTGATGAATGTAGAGAAGTGTGGAGGAATACCACCTATTCATCCAAGTCTCCAAGCGAAACCGTCCTCCAGATCTGTCCAACCCAAGCCTCAACAATCTCCTTCAAAATGAATACACATGGATGTCATATAAGAGGAATGAAAATATCAGTGAGGGAAACAAGGGTTTCCACAATTTGGGAGTGCAGGAGGCACATGGATAAATCATACTTGATCAAGGACTAAATGGCTATAATATAAATATCATATCTTTCTCCCCCCTTAAGTCATTCCCATGAGGTGTATTTATACCACCCCAAAACAGTTGTTTAAGTTGGGATACAGTTAGGCCACGGGCTACTATAGTTAGGCTTCCGATGTAACCTTTAAACCTCGCCCAAAAAATAAGGATTTTTTTAATATTTTTTCATATTTCAAATTATATACGTGGGTTGGGTATAGATGTACCCCTGTGTGCACGTGATTTTGAGAGGGCAGAGTCGCATATGGAATTTAAAATGATTTTTTTTTAATAAAGGACTAAGTTTGAAGGGAAAGGGCTTCCCAAGGCCATAGCTCAGAGCATCAAGTATATAGGGGTGATAAATGATGCTATAACACTTGAGAAGTTTAAAGGAAGAAATTTGAAGTTCAAAAGAAGATAATGATAGGATCATTTAGTCACAGGAAAGGCTTGCTAGAGCTCAGGAAAAGAAAGCATAGGTCAATGCAGTGATCCTTCATAGTTTATTAGATTTGTACAGATAAGGACAACCACATATCAATTATGGATAAGAGGAAAGAAAAAATGGGGCATATGGTATAAAGTCTCATGGAGGACGTAGGATAGATAGGGATGAGATAGTCAAAGGTGATAGATGGATTGATACACATTACTGGAGAGGTAGTGGCTATAGGTTCTATTATAATTATGGATCAAAGAGATAGCATGGGCATCATTGTTATCATCCTTATCATAAGAGTGAGAAGCAATACTTGTTGGATGATTTTAAGAAAGACAAACATCCTACCTTCGATGGAGAACTGGAGAAATGAGAATATGAAAAAGCATGGTTTCTTGGGATGAAGAAGTTCTTTGATATGCATGATTACATAGAGAATATGAAAGCTAGGATACTCATTTTCAGTCTCAAGGGAAAAGCGGACATCAGGTGGGAAGATGCGAAGTGTGTCAGAAGTATCAAGACAAAGGAGTTGAGTTGGCATGAGTTTAGAATACTTTTTAGAAATAAGTACTTATCAGAGAGATATTATGATGATAAGGCTAAGTAATTCTATGAGTTGAAGATGGGGTTTATGACATATGAAGATTATATGACTAATTTTTTGGAGTTGTTGACTGTTGGACTGGGTACCCCTCGATAGAATATTTTGAGAAAGACTCTGCAGATCGAGGAGTGGAGCATGCAACATGGAGCTATGTTAAAGTATTAGGGGATTTGGTGTGGGTCAAAGTCTCTTATTTTGTAAAGGGATGGGAATTTTTTGTATATGAGCTCCGCCTATGGTTTTCGGACCATGTTATTGTAAATGAAAAGACTATATAATGAGTCTAATATAGATCTTGAGGATCGGTGATACTAATGATAGAATGCATTTGGATGTAAGGATATTTTTAGTCTGTATTCTATTTTTTTGGGATAGAGAAAAAGCTCCTGCAGCTGAGTGCATGGAGACATTAGGAAGTTTGCAGCTAACTACGCAAACCCCTGTAGCTGAGTGCACAGGGTGGAACATATTATATTGAGAAAATCTAAGTATTAATACAATAATTTTGAAGACAGATCTATGTTATTTTCTCGAGTGTTTGCTTTATTTTTACTTTGAAGTTATCTATGTTGACTTATAGTTTTACTTATAATTTCATCATGAAGTCTCGTTTATTCTTTCTTTCGTTATTTTATGATTGTTAAAGTAAGATCATGTAGTCTGCAGGATAGTTTAATAGAAGTGTTGAAAAATGACTGTATAATTAGTATATCTTCTCTCTGAAGATCCGATAAGTATTGAAAGGAATATAAGCCCTAAATCCACACTCCATTATTCCTCCGGATGTAGAAACTTGGTTCTAGCATCCCCCTATATTGGCTCGGGAGATACTTTGGTCTGCACATAATATCATTGCCAAAAGGTCCGATAATAGTGGGTTTTGTTGGTTCACGCAACCATATTTGAAACTGGTTCTAGGCCCCATAAATCCAACAAATTATTTCGTTGCCGGAACTAGGATCTGACTGAGGGATATCTCGATGTGGCATCTATCTAAGAAAGAGATTCAAGACTGGCTAGCTCTAAACAAACATGAAATTGTTGCGCAAGAAAACATAAATCCACACATACCTGCTGAATAGTGGTTGCAGAAGTATATCTTCACAGATCAACACAAGATATTTTTCTCATCGTTTTCTACTGAGCTGCACGAATGGTTATCAAGACTAGCTGAGAAAATGACCCATTTCAACAATAGGCCTACTGCGTGGAATCTAGAGCTGATCAAGCAACTAAAGAAAACTGATAACGAGATCGGAAGGGTTGTTGATTATTGGATCGATAATATCCTTGGAGGCTTTATTACTGAGTTTGCAATTGATACATTTGTATCCTATAGCAAAGCAGAGCATAAATTTTCTAAAGGTTCACGAGGTAAGTACTTAAACTAACTGAACCTCTAGATTAAGATTACATTGTGTGAAAAGGGCTTACTATGAATTCAATCAGATTGATGTTCGGAGGAATAGAAACTGGAACTAAGCGACGAGGAAAGATATTTAGGGTAGATCAAGATAACTACGTTGAGTCTGAGTATAGTCCATTGTTTGGGTCTGAAAGAGAAGAAAGAGAAAGCAACCCGGCTACCGCTAGAAGTACATTGATAAAATTTGGAGAACATCAGAGTGCTGCTGGGATTCATTAGGGGAATTTTGAGGTCTAAAATGGGCCTCCTAAGGAAATTATAAAATAATTGTGGAAATAATAAAATGAGATTTGATTACATCATCAAATTTTAGAGGGAAAAATAAAAAACTACAATTTCAACTCGTATTTTGAACTTATCTCCCTAAGGTTTTACTCAAATTTCGAGCGGGAATACTCGTTGGATGCAAAAATTAATTCCTCATCCAAGGAGTACCCATGTCACATAATTTTGATGGACGTTTTTTTATGTATTTCTTTTTATAAGGGTCCATCAAAAGTATGCAACATGGGTACTCCTTGGATAAGGAATTAAATTTTGCATCCAATGAGTATTCCCCCTCAAAATTTGAGTAAAACCTTAGGGAGATAAGTTGAAAATACGAGTTGAAAAAGTAGTTTTATTATTTCATTATTTTTAATATTTTTACTTTTTTACTCCAAAAATGGTGAATCATCCTCCATGGTTGAAATCATCATCTTGAATCCTATTAGTTCTTAGAAAGTTTATTTTAGTTGTACATTTTTCTTAGGGGGCACATTTTAGACCTCAAAATTCCCCTAATGTCCACAACCTTGCACTCCTATCATAACCCATCCCCATACTATTCCTCCACCTCCATCGTTTACCATGGCTCAAGCATCGAAGATGCCTGTTTTAAAGGGATTGAATGATCCTGAGCAGTTCTGGTTTGTTGCTGTAATATTCCTTTTTCAGAAATATTGCAAGTCTATGCTAGAGATGGATTGCTGAGGCATTTACTGGTTATGTCTCCTTCCAAAGAAGGGAGAGAACCAGAGGCTACCTGGCCCTTTGCAGTCTCTGTCTACAGATATGTGATTTTCCCTACTGAGGAAATTGCTGCAGCAGCTCCTTGGGGACGCTGTATAAAGAAGCAGGTGTGAAAATAAGGCCAACCACTGATGTGTTTCCTTTGAAAATATATGATTTGACCTCCTTACAGAATTTAGGCTCAAAGAAATAACCTTAGGTAGGTTATTCAGGTCTCCCACAGTGAACTAGCTAAAAATTACAGCAACATATGAACACCAAACAGCTGTCTTCAAAAAATAACACTATAAAAGTGAGAAATGGGACTTGTATCCCTTAGTAAACATGATATAAAGCTCACATGCAGAATTTGAGGTAAAAAAAATGACTCTATCTCATATAAACAGATCTCCCTATTTTTATGTGCCTCAAATGGGCTTAAACCCCATAGCCTAGCTTATGCAGAAAGCACTAAATCAAGGACAACATTATTTTATATAGGGTTTATGCAGAGAATAACATGACATATCAGATTTGAAATGAACAAGTATCCAATGGCTAAGAAAATGTGATTCCTTTCCTCTTTATACATAGTAAAGATCACCCACAAGGGGTTTCATGACAATACAAGTGTACAAGTGTAGATCTGCAAATATATATAGCTAGAAAACGCAGTCACTACAACACTGAATATAAATATGACTGAGAATATGAAATTACAGAAGAGGAATGGAATATAGAGCTTTCCTGGAGAAGGGTTGGCCCTTCCTCCAAAGGATGAGCTCTCAAGCAAGGGATCAAACCCTGCAGCTGCTGCTCTCACAAAAATAACATAGTTTACCCAATGAACTGTGCTGTCATGGATGGAACATGAGTTGGCCACATGCCAAGATTTGAAATGAGCTCTAAAATCTCCTATGCAGCTCCCTCAATGCAAGAGAAACTCCCTCCACTGAATAGAAATGCACAAGAGAAGAAGATACAACCCTCCCATTGCACTGCCCAGCTACACAGTGTCCTCTGCTACAGAAAATAACACTGCAGATGTGAGAAATACTTGGCCTACAATCCAAATGTGGGAGAAATGAAGCACAACCCCTTCAAGAGATCACTCAATGAAGGAGAAGGAATTCCTAAACAGGAATCCCTCCAAACTCTGCTGAGCAGCAGGAGTTTGCAGAAAATGTCTAGGCAGACATGAAATCGAAATACACAAGCTAACCCCACAAAGCTGCCCTTCTCCTCCTTATGTAGTTGTGAGATCCTTCACCTTGGGTCCCACCTCTTAGGGTTTTCTTCTTCATTTGAATCTCTTCCCTCCAAAACTGTGCTCTCTTCTTAGGCAAGCTACTCCTCCTTAGGCTGCGCTGGTTGACTTGGTCAACTTGACCTTGTCCTCATGCAATTGGCCCTTTTCTCACTAGGAGGTGCAAAATTAGCTGCTCAAAGGTCCCCTTTTCACATTAGGAAGGATTTTATTCATGTTAAGAAGCCTCATCTTCCTTTTTATTACCTACTACACAATATGAGCAAAAATTAATGTTCCAATTTATTCATGAAAATTTTGGAACATTATAGTTGCAGAGGAAATATGGAGATAACAGAACATCACTGAAGAGAATATGAAGAAAGTGCAGTTGGTCACAGTGCTACAGGATAGATAATTTTCCTTGTACATGAAATACACCTTGACAAACTCGAATTCCACATTGTCCCAAACAAAGGATGCGTTGAACGCTGAGTTTAAGAAACCAACGTCGCAATACCAATGTATTATGGAGATCAAAGAGATTAAGAAATTTTTCACTGAAATTGTCTGGGATGTCGATCAAAGATTCAAGATGCTGCTAAGCCAAATTGGCTTTGAGATTCCTGATGAACAACACAAGGAATGGTTTATTGTTGCATTTTTACCACATCTCAGATTGTCATCATCACAATAGAAGATCGCAATTCAAGCCAAAGTGTCGTAGATTGCGATGAAACTAGAAGCTTTGCTGGTAGCTGATACAAGTGTTGGTGTTAGAGTGTGAATAAAATATTCAAACCTTTTCCACATTAATTTATCAATCTAGGTGCGTACATTATTTCAAGGTAATGCACAAGGTATATGCAGGAGCAATGTCACAATCCAATATTGATCAAAGATTCAACAATTAAAACAACCAGAACTACTATAACAATAATTAAAGATACATTGTAGAATTATAAAAGCATTCACAACAATTAAAGAACACACCATAACAACAGTTAAAATACTCAAACAGAAATGCGAAAGCAACAAAAGGAAATAACACAGCACCTAATCAGAAGAGTGGGCCCAACTCTCCGACTAGGGCTGCGATAGACTCACAACTTACAAATAGAATGGAAAAATGACTTGCATTCAATTAATTAAAAGTATTATGTTACAAAAATTGATATCTTGCATGCTAATCCCCATTTACAACCCTAAGACCCTTCTTATACAAAATTTCAGCAAACCCATCTTCCCTATCTGACAACTAATATCTATAAATAAACAATTGTTACAACGACCAAACTAGTTGCCGAGAGAAAACCAAGAATGGTCTGAAATAGATTTGGAGTAGGTTGGAATCTGTTATGCTGTTATAACATATCAAAACAACGATGTGAAATCGGAGTTTCTTCTGAGACTCATAGATGCGACCCTTTGACTGTTGAATCTGCAGAAATAACAAAATTAGTGCTTGCATAGGCAAAATCCCCATGAATATTACTTTATTAATTAAAAATTCCAGATAAGATAGTGAGAGGGGGTTTACCTTATGCGTTTATAGCATTTAACAGATATTAATGATATAAAGAAGTGAAAGAGTGGGCAAAAATGGGAGAGAAAAGTATGCAGATTTGTTCCCCAACATCTCCCTCCAACTGGTCTATCTGTATGTCCTCATGTAGCTCGTCATCTTTTCAGATCTGGGTTGAACTGATTGTGGTCGGCATGAAACTGAGCGAGGTCGCATTCTGCGGCCATCTCTATTCCAGGAGGTTTGTACCCTTCTGTCAAGACGATATCCTTCCACCAATCTTCACTTACAGTGTATGCTGGAGTATACTGATCTATTGGAAACCAAATGAGAGGGAACTGAAACCTTAGCCCCATCGACTAGACTCCACAAGTTTGAATACATGCAACAAAACAAGGCACTCTTTTTAATGCCCGTGCAAATTTGGGTGCTCCAAAAGGTTCCCAGTTTCTGACAGCTGATGACGACAACATCCATCTCCTTTGATAACTGTCAAGACCTTCATTCTGAAAAGAAACTACCTGTCTGACACAAAGGTCAGCACACCACTTCTGTGTTGCCAGCATATGTTCCTTATATCCCTCAATCTGTAAAAATGTAGAGTGGCTATTATAAATATTCACTGCCTGACCATGTTCCCTCCTTAACATTAGTGGTTTTGTAACTTGATTTTCCTCAAAAGTATCAAAGGCCTTCCTCCATTTAACCTGGTTGATGGTATAGGAGGTGAAGGCTCTCAGGTGAATATCCCCCACAAATGGAACAGGATTGAAGGTATGATCATCCTTCAAGAAGTAATTATGCATGTAAAGTTTGCACATCAAGTGCTGACCCACAACATCATGGATTTTCAAGATACGAAGGAACTATATCAGGTCCTCAATCTCATGGCTGATTTCCTTATAAATAATTTCTAGGCAGAAGAAAAGGAACTTCTCATGAAGAAATAAAGCATAACCATGGGCTGGAGGTCTACAAGCCATTACCTGCTGTGCCAAGGTAAACATATTTTCTTTATCTGCTTTCAACATTTTCACTTATTTTTCTAAATCCTCCATCTTACCCTATTGTTTCTTCTGCCTCTATTGTGCTCTGTCTAACTAGTTTATATACCTAGTAATAATCACAACGGCTTTCTCCCGAACCCTCTTCATCCCCTTCCTATGTTCGTTCGTGGCAGATTTCCATTTCTGAATTTCGGTAGCCAAGAGAAACTCTGGTGCTTCAAACATATGTTTAATGGGGCCAGTTTGCATGGCAGCAGAGGAAACCTCGACCTTGGGGTTTATGGCCTTCCATTTTTATTTTTTTACTTTTTTCTTCAACCGAGATACTTGCTTCCTCAGTTTCTGAACTTCCTTCTTCAGCCTCATGGTCTCGTTGAACTGAAGCTGGTACCTTCTTTTGAGAGGTGGTATCCTGTTTTCACATTGTTCTATACATTCCTGTTTAGCAGTGAATACGTTTTCCGGCCTTACAACAAGCTCAAAAGGTAGTGGGCCACTGTTAGCAACATTGGTTGGCTTCTCTATCAGCTCTTCTTTACTTGGTCCCCTTTCTTCAGGAGCACTCCCCTTTTCTTCTTTCCTTAATTCAGGAATTTCTGTCATCTGATCAGTGCCTCTATCAGGCACTCTATGCTCCAATGCTTCTACGAAATTCCATTCTTCGTTTTGGGCTTTAGGATGCCCTTGCTGAGAATCAACAATCGATGGGCCGACATCGACCATAAATTTCCTTGAATCGACAAACTTCAGTACTAGTGGGACAACAATCTCTTTTATTAATCATTGGGGAGAATGAAACCCCCTTGATCCTCTTGGCATCATAGTCTGAAAAGGAGAATGGGGAATATCTTTTTCCTACTCTGTGTTAGTCTTGTCTGCCACCTATGATTCCTTTTCTTCATCACCTTGGTTCCTTAATTGGGTCGAGCCTCCTTTGTGCATTGCTTCTTCGTCTGCGGTCGACACTAGTTCTTGTGGAGCAGTGTCAACCTCGAGGGTCGTTCCTTCCTACTTTCCTATCCTGGTTGAGTTGGGGGTCGTTCTTGTGTGACACCCTTACCTATTTCAATATCCAAATCTATTTGGGTAGGTGATGATTTTTCTTGCGTAACAACATCACTTTCCAACCCTCTAGCTGGTGTTCCTTCTCTCTGTGCTTCATTAATGAAATTCAATGTTTGTAGGAAAGTATCAACTTCATCCCCTATATCCATGATTACTTCATCAATAGGTTCCATAGGCAAGCCTGGTTCTTTTGTGACAGCCTCGACTGTATCACCAATTGTTTCCTCCATTTCCATTTCTTCCACTTCTTCCTGTTCTTCCTCCATTTCTTCTGGTTCTTCCTGTTCTTTGTCTGTTTCCTTCGGCTCTTCCTCTTCTGCTAAATTGTTAGGAGGTGTTGATTCTTCCAACATTTCCTCCAACTCTTCTTCTTCTATTGAATCAAACGGAGATATTGGTTCTTCCTCCATTTCCTCCGACTCTTCCTCTTCTGTTGAGTCAGCTGGAGGTGTTGTTTCTTCCTCCCTAGCAGCGATAACAATTGCTACTTCCTCTTCCAATAATTCATAGAGCGCTGCCCAGGAAACTTGAAATCAAGATATTGCATGCATAACCAACAAACGAACTAGTTCGTGATTGGAGAAGACTGCCAGCACTTGGTGCGAACGCTAAGCGAACTGCGCCATGTGCTGAAGCTGTTTCAATAAAAAGAAGGGTATGTTTAAAGAATGAACTTATGCCTGCAGGCATCTAAGGTGAACCAGGATTTTGAAATGGTACTTGAATAGATTTGTAGACCGTCCTTTGCAGGTTATATATTTCATCACAAAGCCTGCTACCTCATTCCATGGATACGGTAAATATTTACGGTCATACCATCTCCCATACTGAATAACGCTTTCTCCTACCTGCAGAAATAGTTCTGGAAATTCTGGTAGGGGAATTCTTCGAGAAAGGAACTATTGTCCTTGTTGTATTATCCCAATAGCTTTTGTGATGGCTTATTTTGTGACGGGAATTTCTCTCGGAATTTCTACTGCTCTGACCCGAGAGAAATTCCCATTCAAATTTAGTACAAACTCCATCGTGATTCCCTTGTAGAATCCCTGCAATCTATTAAAATAGATATCCCATCCTACATTGACGAAAACTTTCCACACATTTACATTGCTATGGACCAAGATTGTGTCTTCGGGTTCATGCCGCACGGCTAGTCTGCCCATCCTGTAGAGACTGTAATAACACTCTGGACGTAGCAGACCGTTGGAAGGAGTGACGGCTACCAAATTCGGTAAAAACAACATGGTGAAAAATGAGATGGAATAACGGCAAATATGGAAAGTGAATTCTCAGGAAAAGAAGAAAATAATGGAAGATTATGGTAAGTACGATTAATGAGATGGTAATTGTTTCGCATGAGTTGGAAAGGACTGATCGGTTGGAAACATGTGCATGTTGCTGATCCCAATAAATAATAATGATTATACGAAATACGGTGAGGATCGTGGAGCGTACCAACAGCATGAGGTTTTAATAACAACTTTGGAATAATCATTAGTGTGGTTTAATTACGCCATCGTTTAGTTATGACAGCACCCCCACCCCCCCCCCCCCCTTCAACTTAAAAATAGTCGTCCAGGGTGTCAATGTCTTATCCATGGAATATTTAATTAAATCCGTAAGAGTCAAATGGAGACGTACCTATCGACCTACCTAAGGGGAGCGACTGTTGGCAGAATAACGACGCAGTAATGATGTAGACGGAGTAACAACACCAAGGATTAGTAGCATCGCAGAGTAACAACATTACGGAGTAGTAGCATCTGAGGAGTAACAACATCCCGAGTAGTAGCATCTGGAGTAACAACATCCGAGGAGTAACAAAAATCAAGGAGTAACAACATCACGGAGTAGAAACATCTAAGGAGTAACAACATCACGAGTAGCAGCATCCAGAGTAATAGCATCTAAGGAATAACAACATCCAAGGAGTAACAACATCACGAGTAGCAGCATACGGAGTAACAACATCCAAGGAGTAGCAACATCACGAGTAGCATTGTCCGGAGTAACAACATCCAATGAGTAGCAACATGCGGAGTAACATCATCAAGAGTAGCAGCATCTGGAGTAACATCATCCAAGGAGTAGCAACATCCAAGGAGTAACAACATGATGAGCAGCAACATCCAATGAGTAGCAGCATGCAGAGTAACAACATCCAAGGAGTAGCAGCATCCAATATTTAGGAAATTTCTAGCTCTGCAACATTGCACCTTAGTAGTAACTCTTGCAAAAAGACAACAAGTAAATAGTAACAATATATATATATATATATATATATATATATATATATATATATATATATATTTTAGAACAAGGATTCAGAGGAAGAATTCTCTGCACTGATAACCTTTAGACCAGATTTCTCAGAGAGATGTTTAATGAAGGCATCCTTAGAGGCTAGACGGTGGTATATTCTGAGGTGATGTCCATTTGCTATGAAAGAATTAAGTGTATCGTCAATTGTGACTACTCTGATTGTTCCATTATCAAATACAACATCCACCTCGTAAGGTCCCATCCAACGAGTGCAAATATTTCCTTTAAAATCCTTAAAACGAGAGTCATAAAGTAATTCCCAATCTCCTCTATGAAACACCTTGTTTTTGATAAACTTATCGTGCAATTTCATCCTCTGCTGCTGAATAGCAGTAGTCCTCTAGAAATCCATTGAATGGATTTCATCTAGTTCATTACGCTGACCCAACCGGTGTTTTTGGGCATCTGACAAGACCAAACCTACTTCAAGAGCTATTCTAAGCATACTGATTTCAAATTATATTGGGAACAATGATGATTTCCCATAAACCAACTCAAATGGTGAAAACCCAGTTCTGTTCCACCATGTTTTTCTGTATGCCCAGAGAGCTTCAGGCAGCTTTTGAGCCCAATCCCAATGATGGTATGCCACAGTTTTTGTCAAGATATTTTCCAATACCTTGTTTGTGATTTACACTTTTCCATTCACCTGGGGGTGGTATGGAGATGTCACCCTATGCTTGACCCCATATTTCTGCATAGCCTTGCTATCATGTGTGATGTGAATTGGGCTTCTCCATCTAAAAAAATCTCCCTCGGAGTACCATAACGAGAAAAAATATCTTCAAATAGAAAATCTGAAATCATCTGTTCTGTTGCTTTCGCAATAGCCTTGGCTTCTATCCACTTAGTCACATAGTTAAGGAAGACCAAAATGTGAACCTTTTGCTGGGAGGGTGGGTTAAAGGGTCCAAAAAAATTGATATCCCACTTCTCAAAAGGTTGGAGGACTACCTGGGGCTGCAAAGGCATTTCATTGGATCAACCGGCTGCCCCATGCGCTGGAAACTATCACACCTCCGAACATAATTTTGCACATCCTGAAAGATAGAAGGCCAGTAATATCCCATCTGTAACACCTTATGGCCTGTTCTTTTATTTGCAAAATTCCCTCCACAAGGGCCATCATGGGTAGCCTTCAACACTTCATAGATATCATCCTCAGATACACAGCGTCGAAACTGCTTATGGGCTCATGTATGAAAAAATTATCCTACCATCCAGGAATATCGGGTACTATGATGAATAATTTTCCATTGCTCCTTGTGTGAGAAATGTCAGGGCACCTTCCTTGTAGCAAGATAGTTAGCAATATCTGCATACCATGGAGGATTAGTAGAAATTGAGAAAAGACGCTCATCTAGAAAAATATCTTCTATGGGTGTGCCTTCATCATTATTATCCATTCTGGACAGAAAATCAATAACTATGTTATCCTTTCCTAGTTTATCTACTATTGTGACATCAAATTCTTGAAGCAATAGCAGCCATCTTGTAATGCGACCATGAGTGATAGGTTTATTCATCAAATACCTTATTGCTGCGTGATCAATATGTACGAAAGTAGGATACCCAGTGATATAGTGTCGGAACTTGTTGATAGCATAGATGACAGCCAGGATTCTTTTTCAGTCACCGAGTAATTTAACTCAGCAGGAGTTAAATTCTTGTTGATGTAGTAAACTGCATACAGTGTCTTATCTACCTGCTGTCCTAAGACTTCTCCTACTATTGTCTGAGAGGAATCAACATGTATATGAAATGGTAATGCCCAATCAGGTCCTTGGAGTATCGAAGATTCGCAAACTAGTCCCTTGATCTTTACAGAACCTATTTCACAGTCTGTCCACAAAAATTCTACATCTTTTGTTAGCAATTGAAAAAGTGGATGTGCTATTTTAGCAAAATTTTCTATAAAACATTTATAATAACCAACGCAACCAATAAAAATACATACCTGTGTAGGTTTCTTAGGTACGGGGAAGTGCATTATTACCTCTACTTTGGCTGGATCAACTCGAATTCCAACAGCCGAGAGAAAATGTCCCAATACTATCCCCTCTTCCCTCATCATGTGAAATTTGACTGTACTGAGAGACACATGGGTCTATTTACATCTTTCGAGTATTTTTTCTAGATTCTCCAATCCTTCTTCAAATGAATTCCCGTATGGAGTAAAATCGTCCATATAGATTTCGACATTGTCATCGACTAAATCAGAAAAAATTCCCAAAATTGCTCTTTGGAATGTTGTAGGCGAATTACACAGACCAAATGGGAGAACACTGTACGCAAAGGTGCCCCATGGGCATGTAAAATTTGTCTTATCTTAGTCTTTTGGGGCTATCTGGATTTGATTATACCCGCTAAACTCGTCTAGGAAGGAGAAAAAATTCTTCCCAGTCAGGGTGTCCAAGACTTGGTCAATGAATGGCAAAGGGAAATGGTATTTTAGATTTGCTTTGTTTAGTTCCCTATAGTCCACGTAGATCCACCATTTACCATTATTTTTAGGAACAATAACTAGCGGGGACACCCCTTGACCGTCCAAGATGGGGTAAATAAATCCTACATCCAGTAATTTCTAAAGTTCATCCTTGAAAATGTTCTTTAGAGTAGGATTCATTCTCCATTGGGGCTGTCTCACATGATCGAAATCATCCTTAATGTAAATATGATGAGTACATAAACTAGCAGGAATCCTCTTCATGTCGGTATAATCCCAGGCAAAGGCTTCCTTATGGTTTTGGAGGACTTTTAGGAGTTGCTTTGTCTAGGATTCTGATAGATTCAGGTTGATTTTTAGTGTCTTTCCTAGTTCACTTTCAATTAGAATACTATCATGGGATGAACTTGCAGGGATATCTTCAATTTAATCTTCTGGTTCAATATTTTCCTACGTTTCACAGCTCATGGCAGATTCTAAAATGTGACGAGTTGAGTTAGAAACAGAGCAGGGATCATTAATAAAAGTGTTAATAATATCGTCCTCAGTTTCCATTTTGAATTGAAGCGTCTGCACAATGGTAAGAACCGGTCTAATTATTCATTTTCAGGTTCAGATTCTTCCATTGGTAGAGGTTTTTGCTTGCCTAATGGTTTCTCTAATGGGCCTAGTGCCACAGGATGATAGAGCGTGAGTTTCTTTGTAACCATCCCATTTGATATAACCATATGTCCATATCGACACCCGACATAGGCATCTGCGGTTGCGAGCCAAGGTCTTCCTAAAATCAAGGGATGACCGACGGCTAGGGATCGTGTCTATAATACAAGGAGGTCCATGGGATAGTGCCATGAGTCCACCGAAATAGTAACGTCTTCCAACTTTCCTACTGGTTTAAATGTAGACCTATCTGCCAATTCCAAGACCTTAGGGGTTGGATTAATGTTTCTAAGACCTAATGCATTCATTGTTTCAGAGGTAATAATATTTATGGCAACACCCAAATCTACCAGTACATTTTGGATTTCAACCCCATTAATTTGTACTGTTAGAATTGGGTTCCTTGGGTCCCCATATTTTACAGGCATGGTTTTTCCCAACATGATGTCAGACAGTCTGCCCATCACATGGATGGTTAACATATCTCTTGATTTCTTCCCAGGTTTCTTAGAGCAATATTCTTTGAGAGTTTTTGCGTATGTAGGTATGTCCCTCGTAGCTTGGAGTAGGGGTATTTTAACAAAAAGATTTTGTAATTCTCCCAGAAACTCAAACTTTGATTGAGGGCTCTGTTTACTCAAGGTCAATCTTTCAGGATATGGAAAATTGTTTGGACGACCATGGTTAATAGTAGGTTGGGGAGGTGTTTGATTTACAATGTTTTGGTCTGGTTTATCCCCAATTGTTTTTGGTTTTTGTTCCATAACTTCATTGTCAACCTATTCAATAATAATAGGTGAAGTTGGAGCATTCACGACCCACCTGGATCGTAAGTTTATTTTGTTAAGTCCTGCGGTAGAAATGCTATATGATGGAAGGTTAAGAGTGTCAGCTGGTTGGACCCCTTTATTATTAGGATTCAGATTGGGTTGGATGGGAAGTTGAGGTCGAAGGAATGGATTACCTAGAGGTACATGGGAAGGCAACTGAAGTTGTTGTTGTGGCATTGATTGGGGAAATTGTCTAGTAGGAGGGGACCATGCCAGTTCTGAGCCAAAGAAGGGTTCGAACTAGTCTGGGGACACCATTGTTTCCAGGGTGGACATTTATATTGATACCACATTGGTGAAAAAGGTACAGACTAGGGACCCATATTAAAACTATTAAAATACTGAGACGGGTCCTGAGGCATACTTGGATTCATATTTGATGGTCAAGGCTGGCATGGCTTCTTCGGTCCCATGAAATACAATTGATCCACCGTGCTCTCTTGACTTTCTCCTTGAAAAATTGCCTCCAATCCTGGCAAGGAAGGGCACAAGCTGGTCGCATGGGCTTATTTACAAATTTCACAGAGTTCAACTGTGCTCAATGGGCATTCTTTCAGTGGATGCTTCTTTTTGCACTGAGGGAAGAATATAGCCATAGTCTTTTCCAACTCCATTTGTTTATGTTTTTCTTGCAAAGTGTTCATCTGGGCAGATAATGTAATTAGGATATCAGTCCTCAGGTTATCCAGTAGATTTCTGATTTCAGCCTTTGTGACCCCTCCACCAGAAGTTTTTGATGATCAAATTCCTTGTCCATTTCTTGCAGCCCCTCATGAACACCGAATGCACAACCCACATATAGTATCGAAGTCTTCCTTCGAGACGTCCCCCTTTCCTACTATGTTCAAAATTTGCAAAGAATATTCCCTAAGTGCCCGGAGAAGGATGATCTTCATAATATATTTGTCCAAGTCACTATGCGCAGTATGTATTTAAATCGTTCCACAAAATCTTCCATATTCTCATATTCTTTCTGCGCAAACTTAAAAATCTCCTCCTTGATGTCACGAGATTTACATTAATCCTGGTATTTCTCACAAAATAATTCCTTCATCGCATCCCATGAGGAGATAGTATTTCCCCCTAAACCCATAAACCATCGCAGGGTTGTTCCATTTAAATTAGCAGGAAATATCTTTAATTTCTGAGCATCAACGATATAGTCATACCCCGTCAGACAATATCAAATTCAAAGAGGAATGGATCAGGGTCCTTAGAGGAAAGCCCATGAAAATTAGGTAAAGTTGTTAAAGGGATGGGCTTCATTGGTGCATCACCTATGATGTTTCCAATTGGGAAATCAATAGAGGAACTTGTAGGTGCCATAAGTATCCTCCAATACTCACCCGATATTTCAACTGTTTATGCAACTGATAATTGGGGTGATTCAATTGCAAAAGGTTTCAAAACACTCCCTCGGTCTCGTGGTGATGCAAAATCCTTCAGGAGTTCTTCTTCCCAATTGGAATTGCTCAATTCCTCTGACTATTTTCTTGCAGTTTCTCCTCCTTCTGCTGGCAGCAGGGGTATTCCTTCTAGTCATACTTTATTTACTTCTTCTTATACCATTGAAATAACTTCCTTTGGTACCATGGATGGCACTGGCTGCTCAACCGATTTCCCCTTGGACTTCGTCTGAATCCTTACCCTGACATCAGCATGAGAAGATGCTTCTGATTCAGCCTTTCCGATGATCTCCTGGATATACGTATTCCTTACCAGATCCCTTCCTTTCTTTAGGGGTCTTCCTCTGCCCCTCTTATTCAAATATTTTTTCATGCAATTGGTGGGAATAAATCATTAAAATAACAACAATGATCAAGACCTCGAGCAGGAGAAATAATTTCCTCCCCAGGACGAGAGATTAGACTCAAGCAGAAAATCAAACAAACTAAGAAATTAAGGTTCAGTACCTGAAGTAGGGTAATTAAATACCCTCCTCAGCAGGAGAAATTGGCCCCTAAGAAAATAATTAGAAAGTAAGAAAGAAAAATACTACGCTCAGGACTTAGAGCAGGGTAACAAATTCCTCCCTAAGACGAGAGATTGATTTCAAAAAAAAAAAATCGAAAAGAAGGAAAACAAAACTCTACGCTCAGGACTTAGAGTAGGGTAACGAATCCCCCCCCTAAGACGAGACATTTGTTCTAAAAAAAACATTCAAAAAGTGGAAAAACAAAACACTATGCTCAAGACTTAGAGCAGGGTAACAAATTCCCTCCCTAAGACGAGAGATTGATACTTGGATCAATTACAGATCGTGTTCTTACACCTTGTTAGCCTTCCCCGAAAATGGCACCAAAATTTTGGTGTGAGAGTGTGAATAAACTATTCAACCCTTTTCCACATTGATTTATCAATCTGGGTGCATACATTATTTCAAGGTAACACGCAAGGTATATGTAGGAGCAATGGCGCAATCCAATATTAATCACATATTCAATAATTAAACCAACTAGAACTATTGTAACAGTATTAAAGATAAATTGCAGAATTATAAAAGCATTCACAGCAATTAAAGAACATACCATAATAGTAGTTAAAATACTCAAACAAAAATGTGAAATTAACAAAAGGAAATAACGTAGCACCTGATCAGAAGAGTGGGCGCAACTCTCTGATAAGGGCGACACTAGACTTACAACTTACATATAGAATGACAAAATGACTTGCATTCAATTAATTAAAAGTCTTTTGTTACAAAACTTGATCTCTTGCACACTAACCCCCATTCACAGCCCTGAGACCCTTTTATACAAATGTTCAGCAAACTCATCTTCCCTATCTAAAAAATAATATCTACAAATAAACAATTGTTACAACGACCAAACTAGTTGCTAAGATAAAACCAAGAATGGTCTGAAATAGATTTGGAGTAGGTTGGAATCATTTATGTTGTTATAGCATATCAAAACAATGCTTTGAAATCGGAGTTGCTTCTGAGACTCGCAGATGTGACCCTTTGACTGTTGAATCTGCGGCAATAACAAAATTAGTGCTTGCATAGGAAAAATCCCCATGACTATTACTTACTTAATTAAACATTAGATATAATATAGTGAGAGGGGGTTTACCTTATGTGTTTATAGCATTTAATGGATATTAATGATACAAAGAAGTGAAAGAGTGGGCGAAAATGGGAGAGAAATGTATGTAGATTTGGTACCCAACAACAAGTATAGGGGTTCAGTAGATCTAAACCCAGTTGGCAAGCTTACATATGGAACTCCAATATTTGAAGAAGGGAAAATATGTTTGGCCTGATATGCTTTCTAAAGTTTGATGGATAAAGTGCAAAGCGAAGGGTCACTATAAGGATCACTTTCCTGTTTATAGAAAGTATCTGGGCGTTGGGATGCCAAGTCCATTGAAGCCTGGATAAAGTGTTCGAACAAGTGTGGGACCAAGTGTCTCATGTAGTATATGTGAAGTTGCAGACCAGAAATCAATAGATTTCCGTTATCTATTGAAAAAGTATATTTGATCGATGAAGAAATTGTTTTGTAATTACAGTAGCTCGGTGGGACATGATGACAAGCACTATTGAAGCTATGATTTAATGATGCAGCAGAGTCCATATGCATACAGAGTACAAGTTGAAGGTCGTGAAGATCTGGGTTCACCAATAGGGCGTTGGGTTTCCAAGGCCCAGGGCATGGTTGAGGAGGAGGCACTGGAACTGGATGGGTACATATCATATGTTACAACTGCAGCCAACCTGGAAATTTAGCCCAGGATTGTCAGAATCTCATTGTCGTTTCCTGTAAATATTTTCACACATTTGATAGTGAGATAGAATATTATGCTCTATTGTTGGATAAAATGCAGGAAAATCACAATCAACATCCTTCCCAGAACATAAAAATGATGAGGCTTGAACCACGCGAGGAAAAATATCCAAGTGTCAACATAGTGACACGTAGCGGTGTAAATACTAGAGAAGACTACGTGGAAGGAAAAAGACCTATGGAGGACACATGGGTCCAGAAATATGGAGACAAGAATTTTGGGTTCAATGTCCAACGCGAAAGAGAAACCTTCATTGAAGCGAAGAATAATTTTATGGATCTTGGAGCTTCAACATCAACAATGTAGATACAGCTAGTCTCGTAGAAGAATAAACCCAAGTGTTGGGGTTCCCATGTTTTGGCAAGGTTGGCAGTACCAAAATATGAGACAACATAAAACCACTTTCAGACCTCAGGATCTAGCCCTCCTGGGTCCAGAGAGGGATCTCTCTATGTAAGCAAAGGTTTATGTCTTTGAAGCTCAAATTTTAAGATGTTAGGCTAGTTATAAGGCTCGGAGTTTGTTTGTTTGGTTGCTGGTCATCAAGAAAGAAAGGTTCAATGTAAGACAAGGATGAGCAAAGAGGATTTAGGCAGAGGTGAAGTATTCCAGGGAGCATTCAAAACCATTGGGAAATGGAGTCAGGAAAGGATTTGCTTGCTAATCAATATGCAGGCTTTCAATTGGGCTAGTCATCTAAAGCATTGGATCTTAAAGATGATTGTGTGAGATGGAATGGTAGGAGAGGAGGAGACAACACAGATTTAGAGGACAAAGTTAAAGACCTGAGTTCAGAGAGAGACTTTGAACTCTCAATGCTTCGGCCTCCAGCTTGAGGGATCTTAGAAAGGCCAGCTGGTTGCACAAGGATCCTAGTGGACAGGGCTAACTCTAATCCCCAGTGTTCCCAAATCTTCCAGCTAAATCCTAACAAGAACATCTAAGAACAAATTCATTTAATTCATACATCAAAGAGTAGGCAATAACATCCACTACACTGGTTAAATCAACTGAAATCAATTCTTAGATAACACATTAGCAAAAAACATTAAATGCTGGGAGAGCAGAAACATAGGGTACCTAACAAGGGTAAATCCTATGCTATATTTCTGATGCAAGCCAGTAGAAACGAAATGAAATGAATTAAACACAGAGGTAGGAAAACATCACCACTTCTTTAGATCAGGATCCAGAGAAATGTGCTTGTCATATTAAATAGCAATACCAGTCAAGTACAACATTGCCAATAGCTGAATACTCAGTCTGAAATCATCTTCCTCAGCCTATCTTACAACTTTACAGAGAGACTTTGTCTCAAAAGAAAAAACTTGTAATTTTCTGACAACTGATCAACAACCTTTACAACGAGTTTCTTTGTGAATTTATAGCTCAAGTGGTGCAGAGAAGGTAGGTGAAACACTAAATGCAGCATTAAAACTCAGGAAAGGAAGAGGGCCGAGGCCCATTTTATTTAAATTATGTGCATTTATCCATTGCACTCCTTGGGTGAAAGAGTGGTCTTCTCTAGGCTTCCGTTTACTTTGGTATGTCTCTGATGTACTTTGGCTGCAATATTCTGTAGTACTTCTGATGAATTAAAAAAAAAACGTAGAATCAAGACGCTAAGATCTGCCATACTGTGCAACAAATTCTTCTGATAGCATAGGACTGTTGTGGGGGGGGGGGTGAAACTTCTCTTGGACACAATTTATACTGAAACAATAAGGTGTACCGTGTCTGTGCTCAGGAAGAAACATCCTACTGATTTGAAATCCTGATAGCATTGTTTTCTACGAGCTTAACCGTTCGTACAATCTGTTAGCCCCCCTATGAAATTCTTGACAAGCAAGCTGGGGGCTATGTCATTTTGGAGACCTTCAAGGAATGCATCTCCCCTGAAGACACATCATCCTTGAGGTCTCTCTCTGCTTTGCCTTATACAAGTCCCCCTTGCTGGTTCCTCTCCCTAAGGCCTGCATTTACCCCTTGTACCCCTGCAAAATGTCCCTTTTTCCCCTCTTTTCATCCTTCTGACAAAGTTCCTTTGTTCCCCTCTATTCCCCCCCTATCAAC
Organism: Pinus albicaulis; assembly: GCA_034641835.2. Lineage (NCBI taxonomy): Eukaryota > Viridiplantae > Streptophyta > Pinopsida > Pinales > Pinaceae > Pinus > Pinus albicaulis. Next base: position 1,418,565,308 of record CM076572.1, on the reverse strand, counting down.
CCCCTAGATCCCCTCTAAAATCCCTACACCCTTTGTTTTCCCAAATTCCCCCTACCTCCCTATCGTTGCCCTCTCCGAGCCTAAAAGTGCATTAAAAATGAGTTAAAATGATATATTTCATGAATTCGGGCCCTAGCCCCTTCCCACTAAGCGCCCCGCACCCTATCCGTCAATGCGCCCCAGAGCCGTGACCAAAGCACTAAACCCGAAGGCGCTCATCGTATTTGTTTTTCGGGCGAATTTCCATCTGTCGATTTTGTCTGATCGAACGGTCCTCGTTGACCCCGTTGCCTTCGTCATGTTACATGTTCAAATCCTAGACTGCATCTCCGCCGTCCATTCGCCCGACAGATCGACGGAGCGGAGCACATTCACCCTGTGGTCCCCGCCGCACTATTCATAAACCGCCTGTTTATTTCGCACCGCCTCTGGGCGGGTGGCGGTTTTCCCCCATAGCCCAGGGATTCCACTAGCCGTCTGCCGTGTGTCCCCTGTACGACTCCAAAACCACTTTCTCCCCGCGCTTTATCGTTCGGCTTAAGTCGCCCAGCGAAATCGCCATCAGCCGTTCGATCTCCAGACGCCCATCCGACGACCATCAATCAACGAAGCAGCGCACAGGTTAAAACACCTCCGCCGTGCCCGATGGCCCACCGTATGTTGCCCTCGCTGTTGATCTCCTTCGCGATCAATGCCCCAGATCTGTCCACCCTCCGATGACCGAGTCCACCCACCACGTCGTAATTCCACGTGTCTCACCGTACAGTTGCCCATCCGTTCATATATGTTCATTCTAAGGTCAAAGGTTATCGTTTTTTCCGTTCAAACGTTTACCCCGACGTTTTCTCGTGCATTCTCCACTGTGTCATATCTTCCTCCATTGTTGCCTTCGCAGTCCTCACCCCTGTCTACGTCCATCATCATCATTTCCAACATGTCCGCCACCTCTGTCCATTGCTTTCTCTACAGCTTTTGTGTTTTGCAGGATCGTCAATGGTAATTGACCACATAATTCGCAGCTGCCGCACAACAATAATGAAACCAAGAAAGACCATCTTCAGTGGCTAGAATTTATGAAAAATGACCCGGGAAAATGAACAACAGGACATGCATTAAAGAGAACAGGGTTTAAACTCTATAGAAATCTCCCAGCGCCATTAAAACCCGAGCTAACCTGTTAGAAGCAGAAATGGAGCGGCAAAGTGTTTCAGTACAAAGAAGAGGGATTAAGGCATGCTAATGAAGATCTTGAGCCTCAAATCAGCAGTTTAGAAGGCAAAGCACTAGTTTGAAGACCCTGAGGATTGATCAGAGAATCTTAAACGCAAGTAAAGGTAACATCAGGGCTTATTCTTCAGCAGAATGTTTTTCTTCATCAAGTACAGGGCGCCCATACAGCTTTTATTACGCACAATTCCCCTGAAGGAATTTCCACCCTAGCAGCAGTTCAAGAACGCCAGAGCATTTATATGGTAGACTTCCCAGTAGCTTATTTTATTCCCGTTTGAAGGCACCAGGAGTACTACAACCAAATATGTCAAAGTCACACTCAGAGAAGATCACTCCTGCATAAAAGGTGATAGAAATTAAATACACAGCAATTAAACAGAATGGGTTTCAGCCCTACATTCATTTGTGTGCTTAATGCTGCATTTAGTGTTCACCTACCCTCTCAGTCGATCTTCTGTTCATCCTCCGCTATAAAACACAGAAGGAAATTATGGTAAGGTTGTTGATGAGATATCAGTGAAACACAAGCGTTTTCCTCTTGAGACAAGTTCTCTGTGTAATATTGTAAGATAGGCTGAGATTTGATGTATTCAGACTGAATGTTCAAGCTACGGGCTATGATGTACCTGATTGGTGTTGTTATTAATATGACAAGCATGTTTCTTTGGATCCTGATCTAAAGCAGCTGGTGATGTTTTCCTTTCTCTGTATTTGTGATTGACTTGCTTTCATTTCATCACTTTTCTTCTGGCTCGCATCAGAAGTTTGGCATAAGATTTACCCTTGATAGGTACCTTATGTTGCTGCTCTCCCAGCCTTTTATGTTTTCTGCTTATATGTGTATCTAAATATTGATTTCAATTGATTTAACCAATGTAGTGGATGTTATTTCCTGCTCTATGATGTATGAATTAATGAAATCTATGTTTAGACGTTCTTATTGAGATTTGGTTGGATGTGTTGAGAATACTGGGGGGTCTAGAACCTTGTCTTTGCCTCTCTAGGATCTTTCCTCCCAATTAGGCCTTCCTAGGATCCCTGGTTCTACCTCTGATTTTGTCCAAGCAGGTCTGGAGTTAAATGACCTCTGACCTGATCTATAGACAGAGTTGGATGGTTCTCCTCCTTTCATTTTATGTCCTTAATGTCCCATTCCAAATATCTCCTATAAGATCCAAATGATCTAGATGACTAGCCCAACTGAAAGCTTGCACATTGATTACAAATAAATCCTTTCTTGACTCCATAGCCCAATGGCTTTGATGTTCCCCGAGTTATCTGTCTTAGCCTAATCCCTTCTCCTATCATCCTTGTCTTATATTGGACTTTCCTTTCCTGATGCCCAACAACCAAACAAAAACAATCAAACAAACAACCCTAAGCCTATAACTAGCCTAAAATCAATAACTTAGAGCTTCAAAGACATACCCTTTGACTCATATAGAGAGATCCCTCTCTGGACCTAGGAGGGCTAGATCCTAAGGCCTGAAAGTGGTTCTATGTTGTCTCATCTTTTGGTCTTGTCAACCTGGCCAAAACATGGGAACCCCAACATAATGGCGACTCCACTGGGGACAGACGAATTAGCCTTGATTTGGTAAATCACTGTGGTGGACAGTAAGTTGTAGATCATCCACCTGGCGACTCCACGTTTCCTGAATGATAAGAAGACTCCATAGGTGATCAGCTGGCCACTGATTATCTGTGGTTTCACACGTGACTCCACTGGGAGACCAATCGCATTACAACATCAGCCTCACCAATGGAAGACCCTGAGTTTAGTCCCCTTGAAGAGTTTCGTTGTCGCTCCGTGTCTTGTGCGGAACGATAATGCGCGATGGGTGGGAGATTTTCAAATAGTGTCGCTGCCACGCGTCATTTGATGAGTGGAATCACTGTGAAATGGGGAAAATTTCCTGCCCTTCAAAAGTGGTGCGATGGAAATCGGCGGTTTCTGAATAGAGCATGGACGGGGACCACCGGGACGGGTGAAATGCGGACCGTTGATCTGCGGACTGAACGGACGGTGGAGATTAAAACGTGGGGCCACAGACAAAAAACCAATCGCATCGAGATTTTTGTATTCACAAAGGATAAGGGCGCATATGAAACCCCTGATTGCGATAAGCGCTTTATGACATAGCGCTTGGTCTTAGCGCTCGGGTGCATGGAGGGGGAGTGGTTAGGGGCTGGACCAAAGGGGCTAGGCTCTCATATGTGAAGAATATGGATTTTGGCCCTCTTTAATGCAATTTTGAGGGCAGCATTGGGTAACGATGGAGGGAATAAGGATAAAATGGGCCAAACAAGTGATGTGTGCAGGATGTAAAGGGGATTTTGGGAGGATTTAGGGGATTAGAGGGGAATTTGACAAGGGAAAACAAAGGTTAAAATGGGGTGTTCTACAGGGAACAAGGGGCAAATGTAGACCTTTGGAGCACAACTTTTGCAATCAGTGGGACCTTATAAAGGGAGTCAGCAGAGGGAAATTTATCAAAGGCAAAGGCACAGGAGACTTCAAGGATGATGTGTCTTCAGGGGAGATGCATTCCTTGAAGGCTCAAAAACAATTTAGCCCCCTACTTTGCTTGTCAAAAATTTATAGGGGGGCTAACACCAAGGAGAGTACTGAAACGAAGGAAGTTGATCCATCTATTCAGAATTACTTCTTGCAAACATGTATGAAGTTTCTAAGGGATCAGAATGTTGTGGAACGATTTTAGGAATTGATTGAAAACTACACCGGCAAAGATTATCCAGGACTTGAGCATCGCCTAGCAGAGGTCAAGGCTGCCAATGACAAGATTGAATCCACTGTCCAAGAGTGCGCTCATGTATTTGAAGATGTTATGGATGTTTGGGCCTCATTGCAGGAGGAACCTCAGGTGAAAAATATTGAAGAGGAATTTCACGAGAAACTAGAGTAGATGGACCACATTAAGGTCACCGCAAAGACTTTAACACCAGTACAACGGTATGCCCGTCTCCAAGAGGGTAATTTTTTGCAGGAATAGATCAATGAGATGCACGAAAAATAACAACTTATCACATCCAGAATGAATCCATGGGAAGCTGAAGCTAGTCATCTGTCACAGACTGTCAAGAAAAAGCTGAAAGGACAGTGTTAGACGTAGAAGGAGATTGCCATAAAAATCACATGGCCAGCCACTGAGACGTTTCTAACCGAAATATGTAAAATTGGGAAGAAATGCACTGAAACAGTTCTATCTCTAAAGGATTCCTTGAGCATCATCAAAGCAAAGACTGAGGGTGCACCGATAGAGTGACTCGGGATGAGTCATATTTTTGTATTGGGGGCCTGTTGGATTGGGTACCCCTAGATGGAAGATTTTGAGGAATACTTCGCAGATTGAGGAGCAGAATGCATAGCGTAGAGCTATATTAGAGTCTTAGGGGATTTGGGGTGGGTCAAAGCCCCTTATTTTGTAAAGGGATGGGAATGTTTAATATACGTTGAGCTCCGCCCATGGTTTTTGGACCATGGTATTGTAAATGAAAATACTATATAAGGCGTCTAAGATAAATCTTGAGGATAGGTGATACTAATGATAGAATGAATTTGGATGTAAGGCTATTTTGAGTCTGCATTCTATGTTTTTGGGCTAGAGAAAAGGCTCCTGCAGCTAAGAATGTGAAGACCTTAGGAAGTCTGCAGATGAGTGTGCATAACCCTACAACTGAGTGCACAGAGTGGAACATATTGTATTGAGAAGATCTGAGCATTAATAAAAGACTTTTGAAGACAGATCTATGTTATTTGCTTAAGTTTTTTCTTTATTTGTACAATGATTTTATCTATGTTGAGTTAGGTTTTGACTTATAATTTCATCGTGAAGTCATGTTTATGCTTTTTTATTTTATTTTATGACTGTTACAGTAAGATCACACAGTTTGCAATATAGTTCAATAGAAGCATTGAAAAATGACTGTATAATTAGTATACCTACTTTGTGAAGCTCCGACAAGTATTGAAAGGAATATAAGCCATAAGGCCACACTCCATTGTCCCTCTAGATGCAGAAACCTAGTTCTAGCATCCCCCTATATTGCCTCGGGTGAGACTTTGGCCTGCGCAACAGATCATTGCCGAAAGGGCCAATAATAGTGCATTTTTTTGGTTTGCGAAAGAATCCTTTACAGTGTTGGACTTGTGGCAAGGATCATCACAAGAGATATTGTCCACATAATCAGGGTGGAAAACCTCATATTTGCAGTGCTTAGGATGCATAGATTGTTGGGGATGTTGGATAGATCATTCCTTAGATATATGCAGCATTGGAAAATAGGCAAGTTGATCATCAGGAATATATTATCTAGATGGAAGGTAAGATTTTTGATCAAGTTGATTCTTTTTTTAATTATCTTGGATATAATTATAGTTATGTTAGTATTTACCTGGTGGATAAGTGTGGCTTGAATGAATAAGTGTATGTAGAATCTTGGTCAGTGCAAATGGCTACAGGGACCAAGAAGAGAGTTCACCATTGGGTGATATTTGTGCATTTGATTTGAATGGTATGCGTACATCATCGGATCTGAATGTGCTTCCATTGGGGTCATACAACATGCTTTTAGGCATGGATTTGTTGTACCTTCATACGACTAAATTATATTGCTATGATAAGGCTATTGATTTCTTGAATAATGATGGATAGAAGAGAATCTTGTAGGGTAAGAAGAAGCCTACATCGGTGAGAATAGTTACAACTATGCAAGAAAAATTTAGTAGAAGGAAAGGATGTGTATTGTTTAGAGTTCATATTTCTAGTGACAAAGGAAAGGATGTTGAGGATGTTGAAGTCTTGAAGAGGTATCCATTTTTGCAACAATTTTAAGATGTACTTTTAGAAGAGATTTCAGAGTTACCACCTCATAGGGAAGTGTACTTTTTTATTGAGTTGATGTGGGGAGTAGCACCGACAATGAAGGCACCATACATGATGAGCACTACGGAGTTACTAGTATTGAATTTATCGCTTAGGGAAATGATTGATAAAGGATACATAAGGCCAAGTGTGTCTCCGTGGGGTCGCCTTGGGGTGAACTAGTGTTGTTTGTGAAGAATAAGGATGGTAATTTTAGGTTCGACATTGATTTCAAGCAGTTGAACAATGTGACAATCAACAAAAGGTATCCTTTGCCGTGGATTGATGATTTCCTTTATCAAGTAAGTGGGGCAAAAAAAATTCTTGAATATTGACTTGATATCAATATACCATTAGGTACGCATCAAAGAAGAGGACATATACAAGACTTCTTTCCGAACCAGGTATGGGAACTATGAGTTTGTAGTCATTCCTTTCGGTTTGACTAATGCTCCAACTACTTTCATGTGTTTGATGAATAGTGTGTTGTGTCCTAATATGGAAAAGTTTGAGATAGTATTCATTGATGGCATATTGATATATTCTAAGAATGAGGAGGCACATGAAAAACATCTAGCAACAATGTTAAAATTGTTGAGAGAGTATCAATTGTATGCCAATATTAGTAAGTGCATTTTCTTTTAGAAAAAATTTCATTACTTGGGACATGTTGTTTCCATGGAAGGTATAACAGTTGACCTGGAAAGAATCAAAGTTATCATGGAATGAGAAACTCCTAGAAATGTGGATGAGGTTATATTATTCATGGGATTAGTAGGTTTCTACTAAAGTTTCATTGGGAACTTATCACAAATTTCCTATCTTATTACATATTTGCAGAGGAAAGGAAATAAGTTTGAATGGATCGAGGAGTGTGCAACTAGTTTTGAACAGTTGAAGAAGTTGCTTACAAATTCTCTAGTTTTGAAGATTTTATATCCTGAAAAAGAGTTTGTAGTATGTACAAATGCTTTCAAGAGGGGACTTGGTAGAGTCTAGATGTAGGAAGGAAAGGTGGTATGCTATAAGTCAAGGAAGTTTAATGAGCACGAACATAACTATGTGACTCAATATCTTGATTTGGCAGCGATCATTGATGCCTTGAATATATGAAAACATTATCTTCTTGACAGGTAGTTTATTTTGATGAGAGATTATAGTGGATTGAGATACTTGTTTGACCAACCAAATCAGAATTCCAAGGAAGATAGATGGTTGGATACTCTTAATGAGTTTGATTGCAAGATCAGGTACATCAAGGGAAAGGATAATAGAGTTGCAGATGTTCTTAGTAGAAGACTGCAAGTGAATCACATTGCAGCAGTGGTTTCTTATGGGAAATACTTATAGGAGTGAATCTTTCAAGCAGGAAAACATGATGATAGGTACAAATAGTTGAGGCATAGGCTAGAATAGTAGGGTGAAGGTAATATGGATGAGGAGTATCATCTCATGACAGATGACTTGGTCATATTTAGGAAAAATATTTATGTACCAGATGATGATCATCTCAAAAATATTATCTTGAGGGAGTTTCATGTCAAGTCGTATTCAACTCACTTAGGATATCAGAAGAGTCTGAAATCAATTAAGAAGTTTTATTATTGGCTAGACTTGAAGAAATAGGTGGTTGAGTTCGTTGTGAAAATTTTATAATGTTAGAAGGTAAAGGAAAAGTATAACTGTGTAGGTTACAAACCATAATGGTTGTGAAAAACCTGAGAGAGGGTTTTATAGATGAACTTGTTCTAAAGACAAACCTCCTTGATATTTCCAAAATTCATTTCTAGTTTGTTAGAAAGTGAGCTTCAAGTTGACTACTAAAACAATCATTTCCATAATTTCCATAGCAAACATTTAGTAGCAAATGCCAAAACCACTCTCCTACAAGTTATTTGATTCTTCTTACTGTTCTAGGGTCTTCTTTGATGTTTATAAGCTAAAAAAATGGTCTGAGAACTTCCATTGCTGAGATTTAAATTTGTATTTTTCTCCTTTGAAAGCTACAACAAATTTGTAACAGACTTTCGCCTTCAATATGGGGAGTTGCTACGAAACTACCTAGTTTATGAGCTTTAAACTTGTTTTTTTCTCCATTGAAAGCTATAGCAAATTCGTAATAGATTTTCGCTTTCAATATGGGGAGTTGCTACGAAACTGCCTAGTTTATGAGATTTTTCTTTTTTCAGAACTTTTAATCCTCCAAAACACTTCTTATAGCCTATACAAGCCTGTATATTACCAAATATATTGATTATCCATAGCATAAGAAAAAATTATGGCCTTACCATATTCATGGAGTGTCATCAGTTTCAACAGTCATCTTAAGGCCTTTCTGAAAAACTTCAACTTGTATCATTTCATTTTGTGTTTCTAAAGCTTTGACTTACCCCTCTAACTTCCTCCTATCATCTTGAAACGATTTGTTCCTCTTGTGTAGGTGTTTCATCATTCTATGTGAAGGCAGTGTCCTCTTCGAGTAGCTTCATATCCATTGGTTCATATCTTACAACTGAACCTCCTTTATATTTTTTTTCTGAGATGCTATGGATTCAACACGTTGAGAGCCGCTTCCTACCACCTAAAAATTATCCTATAAATATCTAGACCCACTGTTGACACTAACAGACCTTCCCTAAAGACAACAAGACCAACTCACAAGATAACAAAAACAATTTGAATGATAATAAGACCGAGCTAAAGTGAAAGGAGAATGAGATAAGAAATGAATAAATATGGTGAGGGAGTTTTGGGGATAATCGATAAAGGCATAAACACGTATTTATGACCCACCATGACTCTAAACCGCGTTTTTAAAAATTGGACCATTACTAACAAGCACAAGTTTTCATAGTGGAACAGGTGGCAGAAGTGACAAATTTTCTACGCAAGTTTCAAGAAATTTCATAGCAAATACTTTTCTTTTGTAATTGGAGTTGCTACAGATTTCTGCAAAAGTTTCAAAATACTAATTATGACCAGATAAGCCCGAGAGACATGGAAATGGATTTTAAACTTTATGATAAACCCCACATAAAATCAAAATGACCCTAAAAACTGACTATATGACCCAAAAGGCTTTTGTACATGTGATTTTATTTTGGGAAAATTCAAAACCCTAACTATTTTAAAAAATTGACTCAACAACTAATTTTAAATGTTATCTTGGATAGAAATATCCATGTATTTCATTACAGGTTTTCTGAGGACATCGAGACAACATGATTCCATTATCATAGTGGTTGATAGCTTAACCAAGGTAGTTCACTTCGTTCCGGTGAAGTCTACGAATTCATCTAATAAGGTAGCCTCGATCAAGGAGATAGTGAGGTTATACAATATTTCTAGGAAGATAGTGTTAGGTAGAGATTCCAAGCTCACTTCCAAGTTTTTGAAACATTTGTTTCGAGTTTGGGGAAAGAATTAGCTGTAGACATATAGATAGACATAGAGGGTTAATATGATTCTTAAGGACATGTTGATGATGTACGTTATGCATAAGCAAAGGAAGTGGAAAGAGTATCCACCACTAGTGGAGTTTTCATATAACAATGGATATCAAGAATATTTGAAGATGAGGTCGTAATACCCCCATTATTTGGAGTGACCCAATTAATAGGGTATTAATTGGAATGGATATGTTGGCAGAGATGGAACATGAAATGTAGGTTATCAAGAAGAACATAAAGGCAACACATGACATGTATAAGAGTTGTGCAGATTAGCATAAGGTGTTTAAAGAGTTTCAAGTTTGGGAGTATGTGTACTTGCGCATCAAGCCCAAGAGGAGTTCCTTAAGGATTGGGTCATGTGATAAGCTGGAACCTCGATATTGTGGACCTTTCGAGATCCTTGAGGGGATTGGACCAGTGGCCTACCAAATTTCACTACCTTCGATAGTGAAATTACATGATTTATTCCATGTTTAATTACTTAAGAAGAATTTCCAAAATTGTGATCATGTGATTGATGGGTCTGTATTGTAGGTGGAATCAGAGGGAGAAATCCAACCAGAACCACAATGCATATTGTAGTGGAAACAACTCACTCTCCCGAACAAAGAAATAAAGCAGGTTAAAGTGTAGTGGAAGCACTTTGGGCCCAATGAAGATACATGGGGCATGGATGATAAAATGTGGGATTTATATCCTTCATTATTTGTTAAAGAAAATTAATTTTTGGTATATGTATATTTATATATGGATGTTGTTGTAAATTCGACAATGAGATGTGTTATAAAGCTCCAATAAGAAATATGACTGTCATGTTTTTCATGTTGGTAATGGTTTGCAGTTGTTGTTCATTTTAAATACTGCAACGAGCTATGTTATAAAGATCGATGGGAAGTATGTGGTGTTTTCAGTAGTTTACTGGTCATAAGTTTCATTGGAAAACGAGGAAAACTCTCCCCCAAGGGGGAGGGCTTGTAATAGCCCCTAGTTAATTTCCTGTGTAAATAAATAAAATAAGACCAAGGTCCTGGGATACATATTCCAAGATGAATGTTAGGAAAAACATGGTGACGACAATAACTTGTGATTAATTAATGGCTATGGAAATTGGCAAAGGCATTGACAAAGGAAAATTGGTAATAATTGGATTTTTTTATGAAATAAAGGAAAATAGGAGAAAATATAGGTGAAAGGTCATATATTTGCATGAAAGGGAAATTAAAGGGAAAAATGAAATAAATGAAGAAAATAGAGGCCTCAATAATAAAAATTCTTTTGAGGATCAGTTCACAACCTTTTGTCAGTTTTAGCTTGGAGCTCTCTTCTATTCTCTCATTCTCTCATACTCTTACACACTTAGAGTATTTTTTATAGCATCATTTATCACCTAAATATACTTGATGACTTATGCATTGGCCTTGGGCAACCCTTCCATTTAGACTTGGTCACACTTCTCAAAAAACAATATTTTAAAATCCATATGCGACTCTGCCCAGTTTTTTCCACGTGCACACGCAGGTCCATCCATATCTGACCCACGTATGCAATTTAAAATATTAAAAAATATATAATTTCCTATTAAAGAGGCTGGTTTTATGGTTTTTTCCTATAACTTAACTACCCCAGTCCATGGCCTAACTGTTCCCCAACTGAAAAAATTAATTTGAGGAAGTATAAATACACCTCAAGGGAATGGCCTAAGGGAGGAGAGAGAGAATATTATTGATATTATAGCCCTGATCAAGTATGATATTTCCCCTGTGCCTCTTGCACTTCCTAGGTTCAGGAAACCCTTGTTTCCTTGTGATGATCACCCTCATTCTATGTGACATCCTTTGTGCACCAATCATGGAAGAAGCTTTGTTAGGCTAGGGCTGGACGAATCCAGAGGATGGTTTTGCTCAAGGCTGTGGTATATCTCAGGTGATTTCTCCACTTTTTCTATACATGTTATCAATAAAAGGAGTACCATCTTGTTCTCGAATTTTATGTGTTATGTGTTTGTTATACCTGTTTAATGATCTTTAATGGTTTATTTCATGTTATCTTTATGAGATTATATATGCTAACATGTTGACATCTATGACATATATGATGTAAAACTAGCTTGTGTGCTTATGCTTCACTGATTTATAGGTTCTTGAGTACAAGGAGTAGTATAGGGTTTTCACCCTACGGGATTGACCTCAACGAATGATAAATGGGTAAGGTCCACGATCCTCATTTTTCTAGTTCAAGCATAAAAAATGATAATTAGAGTGTTTCTTGTGGTGACATCCCATCCGTTATGTTAGGTCCCTCAACCCAGGCCTTAGGGTAGCTTTGCTTGTAACAGAACTGGTGACTCCACTGGGGATTACATCTGTGTAATTCCTAGTTTGGGTTGTTTTATCTATCTTGTGGGTTCCCTGGCAGTTTAATCACTTTTTCAGTCTAGTAGGTTCTTTTCCCAACCAGGAAGAAGCCCTAATCTTCTGGATCAGGCCTGGGTTTTCCTTTTTTTCCTTATTTCATTTTCTGTATGCTACTTCGTTTGTACACAGTTGCATATTCCTACTGTTTTCTCCAAAAGAACCCGCGTATACGCGTGTTTCTTTGCTTACAATCATGTATACACGTGTGCTGCACACAACGAACCCATCCATGCCTAGTAAATTTTGACAATTTGAATTTTGAGGCCCTGTAAGTCTTTCCTATCTGTGGTTGGTCACTCATGTGGAACCTCTTAGGTTTCTGGACTGTGATTCTTGTGGCTGTATGTCAGTTCCTCTCTTTTTCATGTGAAGACATAGTCATTCTAGGGTTTTTTATGTTTTGTGAATTCTCAATTGTACCTGTAGCACCAGGACCTCCTCCTGGAGTTCTTGGCTATTCTAACTATTCAGAAATTTGAGCCTTTGTTTGTTTTCTCGTGTTTTCCTTATGAATTTCTTCACTTTTTGGTTTTTTCCTCTTTGAATTCTTTGGTTTTCTTGTTTCTTCGGATTTAGCCTTCTAGTGAATCTTGAAGTTTCCTTTTCTTGGTTTCTTGAAGTTTTTATTTGTTGGAAGTTTGTGCTACTATTCTGAATTAGTTTCTTGAGTTGGTTACTTCTTCTTGTTCGTTTAAGTCCCGCTACGAAAATGGCATAGTTTGCTTGTGCATTTTGAAGTCTCCTCGTGGCTCATTTTCTTGGTTTTGGTCCTTGAGTAGTTTGTGCTTGTCTCATTGAAATTTTATTGTTTTCTTTAAAAGTGAAAAGCCAAAAAACATATTTGTTTTCCATTTCTTTTTCTTTGGTTTTATTTTTATGGTTTTCATCCATTTTGAAGCAGCTTGTTAGTTTCTCGTTTTTGGTTCATTTGCTTGGTCACGAAAGGAGTCCTTGTTTGGATTTCTCTCTCTTTTATATCAAGTGTATTTTGGCATTATTGTATGCAAAGAAGTTCTTGTTGGGATTTTCCTTGCTTTCCTGTCAAAGTGATCGAATCGATCATGTTTAGAAACTCTTTTTGCTTCCTCAGTGAGTATGGTAGTTTTTTCATTAGTTGCACTTAAGCATTTTAGTCTTTTTGATAGTTTTCTGAAGTGTGTGAAGAGTGCTAAATGAAAATAAAAAACAAGTTTTTGTTTATTATTAACTTTGTAGAACCCATTTATAAATCTCTTTTCATTAAAAGGAAAATATTGCATCTTCATGTAGTAGGTTTTCGTTAATTTCTTTTGTGTCGAAAAACATCATCAGTTTCATCTCCATCTACATGTGACTTAAGTAACAAGCATTTAAAATAAAGCGATCTAATTAAAATGAATTAGAAGTTTTTATATTTTCAATATTTATACACCAACTAGCTAGGTCATAGGGCCTTGGAATAGGTGAGTGGAGAGTTAACTCTCCAGGGCCACTCAAAACTGTCAAACATAGAACGTTGATTAATGAGTGAAATTCAATTCTGTTAAGTGGACCAGGAAATTTCTACCTCTAGAGAGTTAAGAACAAGGGATAGTGAAGGAAGAGAAGAGAGATACCCCCTCTCCTATTTTATGAATCTTGAACTAAGACCATTCCACCCGGATGCCAATATGGATTGGTGCTCTTAGTTGCCTTTCCTAGGGACCACATAGGCGACTGCAGGGGGGAATACCTGTGGTACTTGAGGAAGACGTTGCATCACTTTCATTAGTACTTCTGGAGGGTGCCCTTGCGAAGCTCAGGTACTTGCACCTGCAAACAATTTTGTTAAGAGGTCAGCGTAAATGTTTCTGTTACCTTCGCTAGTAGGCCTAGGGCATAATTACCCCAGACTATTTTAGAAGGTCCTCTTATTTCTTTTCTTGTATTTTGGTGGCTGGTCCTCATGACCTAGAGTGGAAATACCTGAAGGTTGCTTGATTGAATGTATCTTAGGGGATTTTGATAGAGTGTGCTCTTTGCTCCTAGATTTCATAGCTTCTTAATTTTTTGAGTCTAATTAATATCATAATGATCAAAGGTGGCTAACCGATCACCTCATTGATCAAGGAGGCTTCATGGGCTTTCTCCTGCGAGTGCTGAGCCTTTTTCAAGAAGGCGTAGGAGAAATTCAGTGGGTGATTTTCATCTAATAGTTTCAAGTGTAATGGAGAGTGATCCTCCATCTGGTGTTGTTGTTTCTTTGGGTCGTCCTATTACTAGTGGTATTGTAGATATGAGTACTCCACCCATCTCTAGAGTCTTGTTTCCGGCAGAAGAAGTTGAAGTAGAAGGGGTTCCTCAACCTCCTCGTACTCCTTCATCTCCTCTTCCTGCCATTTTTGCAAATGTTCTTTTTTACTTTGGGTCTGAGTCTCAGAGTCCAGCTAGCCCCTATCCTGCCTATCCCTTTCTTTCGATGGTCACCGCTGGGAACATAACTTTGGCTATGAGAATTGCAAGTGTGCATACTCCTTTTTTAGTCGAAGGAGGAGGTACTATTGCCATTTCTACAATCACTTCTAGTGCTGCTATGTTTGGATCTGCCTCTATTATGTCTATGAGTGGGATCACCCAAGCATATGCTTCTCATTCTAGCCCCTTTTCTTTTGGAATTCATTCTAGTGTGATTCCTTCTATCTCCTTCACTACTGCTTCAACTGTCTCCACACCTATGCCTTCTATGGCTAGTGGATTAGCTTCATTTCAAGGTTTCCCCTTTGGAAGTGGGCATATTCATCATTCAAACCCTTCCTTAGGATATTTTCCGTTCACCTCTCAAAATAAAGGATTCAATCCTTCCATCGGAGGTCAAAGCTCTAATGATTTTTCAGGATGGAACCATGCTTTTACAGGGTTAGGAGTTGGGAGTCAAGTTTTCTCTGGTCAAAAAGGGAAAGTTCCTTTCCCTTCGGTAGATGCTTCTAAGGGTTTTTCTCCATATTCCAATGCTTGGAACCCTTACCAAGGGATTTATTCCTCATTTAACACCTTGATTGGAGGTAATATCCCTGTTTATAGTAATCCTACAATAGGAGGGGGTCCTTCTCCAAATGCTGGGTCACAAAATTTCTCTTATGGCTTGGAATTTTATACAAACAATCTATGGCAACCTGGTGCCTCAACAAATCTAGGTTATTCTTTTCAAAAATGTTGGGAATCCTTCTTATGGGGGATGGAATTCCCAGGCTCCTCCGCGCTTACCTTTTCGAGCAACTTTAAACTTGCCAGATCTATCGAAATTGACGAATGATCTTATTCAGTATAGTCCAGGTTGGCCTCCGATCCCTACTAAACTTCCCTTGGACATTCAAAAGTTTTAAGGGAAGACTAGTGAGGATCTGGCTGACCATGTCATCACTTTCCACTTATGGTGTTCGTCGAACGCCCTTATCGACGATTCGATTAGGCTGAGTCTATTTCAACGAACCCTAACTAGGAATGCTGCCAAATGGTACATTGAGCTGATAGGGGGCAGTTTTGCTACTTTTGGTGAGTTGGATACTATGTTTTTGAACCATTTTTAGTTTCCTGTCTGTTATCATGCCGGGACTGATCTCTTGGCCAATTTCCAGCAAGACAAGGCAACTCACATCTCTGATCATATCCAGGAATGGAGGAGAATGAAGAGGCTCATCAAAGCCTAAATTCCAAATGAGTTTCTTCTCGAATGGTTTTTGAAATCTATGTAGCCATAAATCTCAAAGGATGTATCCCTTTCAGGGGTATTTTATGAGAAACATGCTATCTTTAGGGCTCAACATCTAGAATTGATCTATTCTCAGTCTCGGGTCGTTAAAAAATTTTTGCCAGATGCTCCTCACTACAAACTAGATTTAGCCAAAATGAAGGTTGTTCCTCATGCTGAAGTGTTAGAAATCAATCAACTCATAAAATACATAAAATATACATAAAAAACCTGAGACATGGAAATGGCGGAAAAGGCCCAAGAGGCTTATGACATTCCTCTCCTATTCTTCATTATTAAAAGAATGTAATAGTACAATTAAATAGATGAGGAGTTTGTCTCAAGATAGTGCATTTATCTTGGACAACTTGGTTGAGAAAATATCTCAACCACACACACTAATCTAGGAGCTAGGCCTAAACTAACTCTTAATCAAAGGAACTAATATAATCTAGAAAAATAGGCGTAAAATCCTAATTTTCAATATTTAATTAATTTAATTAACTTTGGATTTATAATTGTTTATGAGAGAGGCTAACATTCCTGCCCAAATGATAAATCCAAAATAAGAACGAGGAACCATTTTCCAAGTTCTCGTGCTGAAATTGTTGATCCTCAAAAAACATTGCCTGAAAAACTGCCAAAGCTGGATGTCGAAAAAATTGCAATCTGAAGAGACCATGAGTTAGCTGCATATTTGATTCATCTCTAAATTTTTCTTGAAAACTCGATCACATGCCAAGCTGCAAAAATATACATTTGTCATTTTCTTGAAATCAACATCCTTTGTCCACTGGCAAAATTTGAGAACGCCCATTGGCGAATTTGCTGATTCCCACTGGCTACTTTTGTTGATGTTTTCGAGATTTTCAATCTGAAAACCACCATCAATTTCATTGAGATTTTCCCCCCTTTGTCAGTGAAAAGGAGAGACAATCATCTGGAAATTATTTCTGAACTCCCCCCATCAGGTGTAGGAGTGTTGCACTGGTGTACTCCCTCATTCAACTGTATGAGAGTACCATCTTCTTTTGACTGTCAGATGCACTAGGTGTGATTGAATCTGGTTGTGAAACTTATAAAATTTTTTTACTGTTGATGAGCATTCCCAAGGATCAATCCATTCATAATTTATCTTCAATCTCTCCAGTTGCAGGTTTTGGTTGTAGCATTTTTCTGATGAATGATTCGACTTGCCACAATGGCGACAAGGATGGAGATCAAAACAATGATCTTCCAAATGACTTGCTCTTTGACAATGTGAGAATTTTGGTTTGACTGCAACTTCGGTTTGTCTGCAACTTTCAAAAAATCTGTTGATGTGATTTGTTCAAGAAATCCCGCGCTGACAAACTTGATGGGATTTGAATAATGTGGGATATGTAAGTTGTCATCATCTTTGACATATCCTAATCCTCTTCGATTTCTGTTACTTTGAATTTCTTCCCATGGCTTGATGATTGGCTTGGAAGAAACTTGAACTTGAACAACTTCAATACTTGAAGCTGTTTGAATGAATGGATTATCATCTTTATTTGTATGGTTCAAAGACTCTAAAGCATCACTCTTCTCTTGCAACTAATTTCTTTGTAGTTGTGACTCCAGTTGAAGGAAATCAATCATTTCATTTGTCTATTGTAGATGCCGTGAAATGTCAGCAAGGGTTTCTCTGTTGATTTGCACCATGTCTTCAGCACTTGATAGGATCAAATTGTGAATAACTTGTAACAGCTGGATGTGTTTCTCCATGTGAACTCGCTCACTTGAATTTAGGCCCGCTTGTTATGAAATTTCTCACTTGATTTGTTGGATTGAATTCGCTAGCTTGATTTGAGTGACACGCTCACTTGATTTGGAATTTTCTTGATCTCTTTCTTGGTGAAACTTGTTTTGCTTATTTCATGCTCACTGGAACATACGATCGGTTGCTGTAGATTTCAACTTTCTTTATTGTTGTTTGAATATTACATTTACTTGTGTTAGAGTTGAACTTGCTCGCTTGCTTTCATTGTTGCTTCAATAAACTTCACATTGGCTCGCTTGATGTTGTGAAATTTGTACTGACTTGATTATGCTTATTGGAAAAAGAAGGGTGTCGAACACTGTTGAAAATACACCCAAAAGACAAATGACAAGTTAAATCTTGATGACTCAATTGAAGACTGAATTGAATTAATGTAATCACCTTACCAATTCAAATTGGGGTGTCGGTTTCAACCGAGAATGCACCTGTACAATTTAACTTAGTTACAAGAATGTTTGTCGGCAAGTGATACAAAAAGTGTTGTTGATGTCGATGTCGTCTTGGCTTGGAATGCTTGATTTTGTAGCGTCTTCAACTTGATTTCTTTGATTAAAAGATGTGATGTGAAGATCTCTTTATCAATTTGGTGATGTGTCACATAAATGAATTGTGCTTGTTTGTGCTTGTGTACTCCATCTTGATTACATGAGCTTGATTAATTAAGTGTGATGAAATGCATACTTAAGCTTGCTTATGTGCATGTAGTTGTGTAATTTTGTGTACCATATTACAAGAAGAGTGGTTTCAAAAACTAGACACAAATCATGCACACGCATTCACTACACATGGTGTACCTAAGATCCCCTTATTCAATTTCAGGCAGATCTAGGACGCGATCACAACAAAAAAATGATTTTATTAAGTTTCAAGGTACATTAGCCTTTCATCTTTACAACATCTGCATTGAATCTTTCTCAAACAATGAGAATCTCATGCTGTTGTGTAACCAGCTCCAAAAAGAGAAGAAAGGAGATATAAACGCCTTAGAAATGAGCCACTTCGAGGGGGCAACCTCCAATACATTACATAAATGAACAATTATTGGATGATACAATTCACAGAACCTCCTTTCTATATATAGGAGTCCATGGGGCCATAATGTAATCCTAGTGGGCCACAATGTAATCCTAGCCGACCTAACAATAATAATTTAAGGGCACAATAATAACAAAATGGGGTTACAAGGGTACAATAATAACAATAAGGGGTTTACACTAACAATAATAAGGGGCTATACTAGTGATATAGGGACCTAACATGCCCCTCTCCTTCAAAAAAGTGTTGTCCTCAACACTTGAGTGGCTCCGGGTGCTTCTGTATAAAATTCTCATCCTCCCATGTAGAATCTTCAGTGGGTAAGTTCTTCCACTTGATGAGATACTCTGAAATTGATCGATTCAGTAGTTGTCGAGTTCTTGTTTCCATGACCGCTTCAGGTTCCAATATGATTTTTCCTTCCTCATCAAGTTCTGGAAATATTGTTTGAACTGGAAGATTTTCACCTATAACCTTCTTTAAGCATGAAACATGGAAAGCTGGATGTACTCGCGAAGAAGCAGGAAGCTCCAATTTGTATGCCATAGTACCAATCTTTTGCAACACCTTGTAAGGACCATAGTACTTTGGCGATAATTTATTATCCTTCTTAGCTTGCTTGAGGGACATTTGTTTGTATGGTTGTAGCCGTAAAAATACCCAATCTCCTACATCAAAACTTCTCTCGCTGTGATGTTGATATGCCTGTTGTTTCATTCGATTTTGTGCCAAATTCAGGTTATCCTTTAAGAGTTGGAGAACTTCTTGCTGATGCTCGATGTGATCTTCCACTGCTTGAACCTTCGAATTTTCTCTTAAATATGATGTGATGGATGGTGGATGATATCCATAAAGTGCCATAAATGGGGTCATTTTTGCTGCGGTATGGAAGGAAGTGTTATACCACCATTCAGCGAGAGGTAACCACTTGACCCATTGTGTTTGTTTATCAGATACAAAACAACGAAGATATCCTTCCAAACATTTATTTACTATCTCAGGTTGACCATCAGATTGAGGATGATAAGATGAGCTATGAGCTAATTGAGTACCCAAACAAGAAAATAACTCCATCCAAAAATTTCCAGTAAAAATGGGATCTCTGTCGCTCACAATAACCCTTGGGCTTCCATGTAGCTTTTTAATTCTGTCCATAAATGTAGTAGCAACTGTACTTGCTTTAAATGGATGAGATAATGCACAAAAGTGTGCATACTTGGTAAGTCTATCGACTACCACCATGATGACACTCTTTCCTTCGGACTTAGGTAAACCTGTGATAAAATCCATTGAAATCTCCTCCCAACGTTGACTTGGAATGGATAAAGGTTGTAGAAGTCTCGGGGTCTTAATTGTTTCCACTTTATTTTGCTGGCAAACCAAACATTCCGCCACAAAATTTTGAATATCAGATTTAAGGCCATCCCAAAAAAATTCTTTCTTCACCCTGTGGTAAGTTTTTAAAAATCCTGAGTGTCCTCCTAAAGGAGAAGTGTACAATTCTAGAAGAGTCTTTTGTTTTAGTTGGGAATTCTTACAAAGATATAAGCGATATTTGTACCATAAGGAGTCATTTTTCCAACTAAATGTATCAGATGTACTAGGATCTTGCTGCAACTTTTGAATGAGTGTCCATACATCTTTGTCCTTCTTCCATTCATCTCTTGCTTAGGTTATCCAATCTGGTTGGATAATAGAAATGGCACAAAGCAATGCTTCCACCTCTTCATTCTTTCTTGAGAGTGCATCTGCAACAACATTTAGCTTCCCTTTTTTGTATGTTATTTCAAAGTCATAACCCAACATCTTTGTGACCCATTTTTGCTGCTCTTCTGAAGATAGTCTTTGTTCCAAAAAGTGTTTAAGACTATCATGATCGATTTTTACCTTGAAGTGTCTTCCCATTAGGTAAGTTCGCCATTTCTTTAGTGCATGCAGTATTGCTAACATTTCCTTCTCATAAATAGGTTTCTGTAATACTTTCCTTTGATTGGACGACTTTCAAAAGCAATGGGTCTTCCTTCCTGCATTAAAACTGCACCAATTCCATTTCCTGAGGCATCACATTCCACAATAAAGGTTTTTGTAAAGTCTGGTGTAGCTAAGACCGGTGCTAGGCACATTGCCTCTTTAAGACGTTCGAAGGCCTTAGTTGCTTCAGGAGTCCATGAAAATGCATCTTTCTTCAATAATGTTGTTAGAGGTGCTGCTATTCTCCCATAATTCTTAACAAACTTGCGATAATACCCTGTTAACCCGAGAAATCCTCGCAACTGTTTTATGGTTGTGGGAACTTTCCATTCCTTAATGGCTTTAATTTTGTTAGGGTCTACTTTAACACCCTCGTGAGATACAATATGACCCAGATATTCCACCTCTTGTACTCCAAAGAAACATTTGGATTTTTTTTTCATATAATTGTTTCTCCTGCAATAGTTTGAGCACCCTGTCAACATGTTCAACATGATCCTTCCAAGACCTGTTGTAGATTAGTATATCATCAAAAAATACTGGCACAAATTTTCTAAGGAAGGGTTTGAAAATGGAATTCATCAACCCTTGAAATGTAGAAGGTGCATTGGTAAGGCCAAAAGGCATGACCAAAAATTCATAATGACCCTCATGAGTTCGAAATCTTGTTTTTGGAATATCTTCAGTCTTCATTCTAATTTGATGATATCCTGAACGAAGATCCAACTTGGTAAAATAAATTGCTCCATGTAATTCATCCAATAATTCATCAATCACAGGAATGGGAAATTTGTCTTTAATGGTGAGCTTATTGAGCTCCCTATAATCCGAACACATTCGCAATGATCCATCCTTCTTGTGTACCAATACTACAGGAGCAGAGAAAGAACTTTGACTGGGTTGAATTATACCCGCCTCTAACATTTCTGCAATCATACGTTCAATTTTTCTCTTTTGGAAGAAAGGATATCTATAAGGCCTGATGTTTGGAGGAACACTTCCTGGAATCAAATGAATAGCATGATCATGATCACGAATAGGTGGGAGTCCTTTGGGAGTTTCAAACACCTTGGAATGATTGTCCGAGACTTGTTGGAGATCTGCAGAAATAGATGATTTTGATGTTGGAACTTCTAGTGTGCATAATTGTGCAATTACGCCTCGTTGTTCTTTCTTTAGAAGCTTTGTCATGACATTAGAGCTTATTATCCTTCCTGGCTTCCCTTCAATACCCCGTAATTCGACTTCCTTTCCTTCTGAAAAAAAAATTCAAGAAAAGTTCTTGAAAATTAAAAGCTACCGTCCCCAAAGATTGTAACCATTGTACTCCTAGTACAACATCAGCACCTCCCATAGGAATGGCAGGCATTGGACTAGTCAATACATATTCCCCCATGGTTAGCTTGATATTATGGCATTTTCCAGAGCAATTTATAGTTCCTCCATTTGCAACCATCACTTGACATTCTGGTGCTGGGTATAGGAAACAATTTAATTCCTTGGCTACCTTATAATGAATAAAATTATGGGTGCTACCTGAATCAATCAACACTATTACCCTTTTCTTCTTTATATATCCTTCTATCTTGAGAGTTTGAGGAGTGGTAATTCCTGCCAGTGCATTACACGATATGGTCGGATTCATTTCTTCCTCTTCTAGGGGTGGTTCCTGGTGTATATCCTCTTCTTGTTCATTTTATTCTTCTTCTTCACAATCTATGTAAAATAATTTCTTCTCAGCACACTTATGACCTTTAGTGTATTTGCTATCACAACTGTAGCAAAGCCCTTTTGCTCTTTTTCTTCCAATTGTTGTGGTGTCAACCTTGTAGGTTGTGGAAATCTAGACGTAGCAACACTTCCTTCTTTATAGAATTGAGTGGTAGGCTTCCTTGTCGCCATTATTTTACATTCAAATTTTCTTGCCAACATGAATGCCTTCTCCAATGAATCGGGTTCCAAAACACGAACTTCATGTTGGATGTTATCCTTTAAAGTCCCTATGAAGAGATCGATCCTATGTTCCTCTGGAATATTAGTTACCCTTATATTCAATTTTTGGAAGTCCTCAATGTGCTGCCCCACTAAACCCTTTTGTTTGAGATTTATCAATTGGCTAAAGAAGGTGTTGCTCTTTGTATCCTCATAATGTGCTATCATTTCCTGCGTAAAAATTGACCAAGTGACAATTTTTTTACGGGAGAAAAGCCATCGATACCATACAAATGTATTTTGTTCTAAATGTAAAGTTGCAATGCGTACCTTTGTGTGTTTTGCACATTATGGAGATCAAAATATTGCTCCATCTGTAGTATCCATGTTACAGGATCCTTTCCATCAAACTTCCTCATATCCATCTTTGGAATATGGTGGTTCTTCCAGCCAACATTAGAGTTTATGAAATCACGATTAACATTTATTTTGTTCTCATCATGAGGTTCTTCTACTATCTTTTCACCATTAGGAAACATTTCTTGTATCAACTTTGTCAAACCTTCCATGTCTGTTTTTAGAAAATTCTTCATGTTTTCCATTTTCTCATCGATCTTAGCTTCCATGTCATCCATCTTAGATTCCATGCCAGCCTCCATGCCATCCATCTTAGCTTCCACGCCTTTCTTCAAACCGTCCATCTTCACTTCCACGCCATCCATCTTAGCTTCCATGCCTTTCTTCAAACCGTCCATATTCACTTCCACGCCTTTCTTCAAAACTTCCATTTCATTTTTTGTTTCTCTTTGCGAGAGTGAAATTTGTTGCACTTGCTCTTGTAATTTTGATAGATCATGTTGCAATTCTTCATCTTCGTGAGTCATAGTAGAGCCTTCTGAAGGCTTAATGGGTGTTGAATTATTTTTAGGGGCCATTTTAGAATCCAATATTGATATCTATTCTACAAGATGCCCTTGGAATCAATTCAACTTGATTCTTCAAACAAGATTTATGCAATTCGGAAAAAAAATACACACCTTTTACTAGCTTTTAGGAGCTCGATATTGAAATTGAATTATCTCTGTAATTGAAAATCTTCGATATCTGAAATTCAGCCCTGTAGTAGCTCTCTGAAGCTTCTTTCAAATTTCACAGGTCTGACCTGATTTGGATTCTCCAAGACAAAGTTGTGTCCAATCTTCCACAATGACCTAATTCTGGACTTGCTCAGTAGAGTGAACTTGTACGACTTGCCACGTGTCACTGTTTTTTCCTTTGTCTTTGAAATTGATAGCCAAGAAACTACAGGCCATGTAATTGCGACCACTTTTTACGGCACTCCAATCCGATCCCCAGAGAGCGATTTATTGAACTTTTCCCACGATCACCTCTTTGCGATGCAATTCAGGAGCCTGAAAAAGCACTACCTTCCACAGATCATATCTCCAAAAATATTGCGAACCAAGCTCTAAAATTTTTTGACGAATTTCCTCAAAATTTCAGCTTTGCACCATATGAATTTTAGATTCTGAACCTTCGTAGAACAAAATTTATAGTGCAAATTCCACGATGACCTTTTTAGGAGCTTGAAAACAAGACCTGACTTCCACAGATCATATCTCTGAAAATATTGTGAACCAAGCTCTGAAATTTTTATACAAGCTTCCTCAAGATTTCAGCTTCGCACCCTAAAAATTTCCACTTCTGAAACTTTGTAGAAAAAAAGTTATAGCGAAAATGCCACGATGACCTGTTTGGAGCAGCGAAACCCTAGAATCCAAAGCCTCTGATACCAAATGTTGTGTAACCAGCTCCAAAAAGAGAAGAAAAGAGATATAAACGCCTTAGAAATGAGCCACTTCAAGGGGGCAACCTCCAATACATTACATAAATGAACAATTCTTGGATGATACAATTCACAGAACCTCCTTTCTATATATAGGAGTCCATGGGGCCATAATGTCATCCTAGTGGGCCACAATGTAATCCTAGCCGACCTAAGAATAATAGTTTAAGGGCACAATAATAACAAAATGGGGGTTACAAGGGTACAATAATAACAATAAGGGGTTTACACTAACAATAATAAGGGACTATACTAGTGATATAGGGACCTAACACATGCTCACAAATTTTGGAAGAAAATGTCTTCAAAAACTGTGTGCACTTATCGCTCCAAATACAAAAAAATAAATGACACCTTATTTCTCCAAGTTACAACTTATTACTCCACTTAAAAATAAGCACTCTTATTTCTCTAATATTTAAAATTTAATGAACCTTTTATCTCATCTAAAAATTATATGATCACCTATGTCTCCCAAACTTAAATACAAATTTTTTCACACTTATCACTCCAAAAAGTTACAAATACTCCTTATCTCTCCAAAAACCTTTTTTTTTTACAATTTTCAAATTTACACTCTATAAAATCACTTCAATACTTTCACATTTACCTTATCACTCCACACTAAAAAAAATAATCACACTTATATTTGCACTAAAAAAGTGCATCTTCTTACTCTATTTATAAAAATTAAAAAAAAAATTCTTTTAAATTCATTCTATATACACAGGATAAAGTGAGTTGTCTTATATTTACTGTTTTGTGATGATAGCTCTCGAACTCAGCGATGGCTGACAATGACCACAATGAATTCGACATATGAGATGCCAGTTATGAAGATGAGCCTCTCGAACCTGATATTGTCATCCAATATATGATTTATTGTTCTTGAGACTGACACTTTTGAAACCATTTATTTTACACTTCTCATCTTACCTGAAACCCATCACTGTGACACTGCCAGTTTACCAAGCCACTCATAGAAACAAAAATGAGTGGACTATGCTAAATGCATTGAAAAAGTGAAACCCACTACCTGACAGAGTTCAACTTATTGGAAGTGCCATAGCTTACGGCGCAATCTTGGTTGAAATTGGCTATTGAAGAATAAACTGTTTAGACCTTCCAGAGTCCCCAAATACAAGAAGATATATTACTCTTATAACCATTGAATAAATGCCAAGCAAACCATAGTTACTGAATTGCTTAAAAAAAGCCAAAATAACCTATTTAGCTATGTCAAAACCACATGATACCACATGATCGATGTCAGATCTGGCCATTGTGTGTCCAACAGGGTGGGCAATGAGAGTTTGATGCGACGACCTGATTAAAAGAACATATTCCATTAGTAGTTACATTCTTTGAACAACTTAGCTGAACTAATCATCTGCTCATTTTATATGAGTTGTCCTCTCGTCCATTATGGAATCTGCGATGCACAATAATCAAACAATTTTCAAATTATTCTGACGTAGCAGCTCGAGGGTCTTTGAGTGACAGGAAAATCTATGCAATAGAATCAACGTACATCAATTTTATCCTTCTCCAGGTGTCGTTACTCACACACACTAGTCACACAAGTGAATAGATCTACAGGGAAAAATAAAATTTACAACAAAAATAAAACTTTACAGCTCTCTCAGTCCCCCAGGCTCTCTCGTGAGGGAATTAAGCCCGAATGGAGAAAAATCACCCACTATTATTCAATGTGAGCATCTTTCAAATAGCTGCATGTTTTTATTTCATTTAAAAATACGAATTCCTTTCTTCGCGATTGGATTCTGTCCATAAAAAAAAAGTATAAACCCTTTTGCTAGCAGATTCTTCCATGGGCGTCATTAAAACGCGACACTCTAACTATGAAGCAATTCTATGTCCCTTTGTAACGGTGTTACAGCTACCCTGCTAAATCAATTGTAGCAATTTTCTATACAATCTGCTCCATATGGTAAGGATACGCCGTCGGTGTCAAATCCTTCTCAGCTCTTGACTATTAATGTTGTTCAGTCTTCTATCCCCTAAGGAAATCAACAATCTGATGGGAAGAAGAAGGGACAGAATAATAAGAAGAAAGACAAGGATGGGAAGGGAAATGCAAATAGATCCAATGACCATGTTGGATAGGGTAGGAGGGACAATAAGAAGAAGATTAAGTTTCCATGCAAGTTATGAACCAGAGACCATCTTACTCACCCTTGCCCAAAAATTCAGGATGCTCAGCGCTTGTTAGCTCGGCAAGGTTATTCTAGTTCCCAGGCTGTACTGAAAAACCCTTTTCCCCAAGGGCAGCTGTTAACACTGGAAAATCATACAGAAGAAAACGACATCAATTAATGTCGAGCCTAAGGATTTATAGGATAGGGATACATTATGGAACCAAGAAGTATTTAAAATCTCTAAGGTTTTGAGAAAATAAAATTTGAACTAGTCATAAATGCTCAAATGAGCGCTTTTTCCTTCAAAAAGAGTGCCTTCTGCGTGCACTGGAGCCCAATAAGCGCGCATTCCTGGAAGTAGAAAAAATTCTCTTTCCGGGACCACAAGAAAGAAAAGGATAGTTTCTCCTTATGTGAAAGCCACCTAAGGACAGCACCAACACCTCCTTAGGCATTGTATGAGCACACAAAAGCATATTTCAACACGCAATGGAATCATGCCCCTCCCTTGGATCACCATCCATCATGTACCGAGGGAGGGAAGGAGGTTTGAAAGCTCACCTATATAAACCCACCAAGAGATGAACAATGTGTGATCACAAAGTTATGCTGGCCAAAGTTGCCCAAGAAACACCAGCGTCTTGTGTGACCCAAGGAGCTGAAGAAGAGGACTCGATGGTTGGCCACCCAACATCCTAGTCCATTACAGCAGAGAGAGAGAGTTATACTGCGTCATAAGATAGAACTTGAAGGAAAAAAATCCTTGCATCGGGTCCTAGAGCTACTGCCTAGGCCCTTTGTCAAGTGGGTAAGATTTGTTTTCATTCCAAGCATTCAATAAGAGGAGGCCATCGAGCTGTTGTTTACCTTGTTACTGTTTGGAACTCTCTATATAGCTTCTTTTTGTGTTTTTAGTTTTAGTTTTTTAACAAATCATACTTTAGTGTATTACTTCATTTAAGTCTTATACTTTTGAGCTCCCCCCAGATACTGCCTTTTACCTATAGTTTAGAGGGTAGACCACACTCTCTAAACTCGTGCAATTTCGTACACCCGTGTGTCGAATCCACCACAATAGGATTGGTGACTCCACTGACGTGTTTCAAGTTTATGTGGTTGTGCCTTATTTTGTAGGAAACCCTTAGTCTATGCTGGAGTGGAGCTAACAATCCTCTAACCCATCTTGCAGTCCCTAGACTCACTGAGGTGATAGACTGAAGAAGGCAGCTCCTAAATTTTTTTACTTGCAGGAATTCTGCACGCTGTTTTTTTCACACAGATGCGTAGGCGCGCGTTCAGACGTGACTTGCGTGCAGGAAAGCGCACCTATTAGATGTTTTTGCGCACAATTTGAAGAGAGAGTTTTTCTCCCTATCTTCTGCATTTTTTCTACTTGTAAGAGTGTTGGGCAGCCCCTAATGTATCTGCCAAAACCTGTGTTGATACCCCACAACTTCTGAGAACTGATTTTTGCTACGTTTTGTAGGCATTTAGTTAGTTTCCATTTATGTTGGTTTTTTGCAAAAAGTGTTCACATAGTTTAAGTAGGGGGAAAATTAACCATTGATTTCCAAAAAAAATATGTTTTTTTCAAATTCTGGTATGCACACTTAGTTTAACTAGTCCAAGTAAGTGGCTCATGACCACACATGCATAAGCTAGTGTAGAAATTGTTTAGTTTAAATTTCAATTTTTGCATTTAGGAAATTGCAGGACTAGGATTGAATCGCAAGTTAGAGAAAGTAATCTTTGCTGTCTTTGCGCCATTGGGTGACCCTAGACAAGCATATGAACACTCTGTATTTTCGATTCGCCATCTCCCTTTAGTCACTCACATAGAATAATTAGGAGGTTTTGGAAGCGGCCCATTATCCGCAAATGCTTTTTATTTGAGCAAGGAACAATGCCACATAGTTTAACTAGGGGACTTTTGTAAAGGATCACGATATCCATATGTTCAAATTATGAGATTGTTCACCATACTCTCACACACATTCACCCACTAAGAAAAGAAAGCCACCTAAAAATAACTTAAACCAACTCACTAAATTCTGCCCATAGGGGCCACAAGAGAAATTATAGATTAAGTTAGGATCAAGGGGGTAGGCATCCAATAAGCCGCCTTGATCACACTTCACATTTGAAACATAGAAGTTGCGTTTTTAGGGAGCTTTAAAATCCACCTATCAGCCCATGGAAAAGAAAACCTGAGCGCATCAGAGACTCGATTCAGAGGGGGTTAGGCTTAGGCGCAGTGCGTGCACTATCAGTTGTGGCTACCTGACCCAGCTGATACTCGATACTGTTAGCTGACTACCAAGAAGCCCAAGAATCGAACGCTCACGTGGGACGGTGGTTCTTAGTGGCCAAAACTAGGGCATCCTTTACCCTATAGGTGACAGTGCATGCAAGCACCAGACCCTCTACCCTTACCTTGGTTGATTCTCTTCGGCTGACCGGGGGAATCACCAGTTCTTTCAGGACGCTGTGCCAGCACTCACAAGAAATCCTCTCAAGGCCCAGTTACTTTTGAGTGTGTGAGGACGTTATTAGGTCTAATATGATTTTTTTAGTATCACGCTCAAACAAACAAAACCATTTTTTACTTGATTGCTCACATAGATTAAGTTAAAGGAAAATTCATTTCATTTTCGCTTTGTCTTATGTATGTGGCCATAAAATTGTCGTGATCACAGACTAAATACCCTCAAATTTTTTTTCCAAAACCCAACCTGGATGACCCTCAAGTAGTTCTAATGGAACCTCGTCGATCCAGGCATCTTTTGGACCTCCTCCCATTATCGGGAGGGGTTCTAGGTCTTTCGCCGTTTAGGCGTCAAAGACGGAACATTGCCATAGCGGTTGGTTCCTCCTTTCTTGGAGCAACCTTAGTTGGGAACACTAGTCGGTCTCCCAACACCACACCGCACATCACTCCCCCCTTTTCCCCTAGGGGGCAGAAGAGTGCATCCCATACAGGAAGCCAGCTAAATTCACAACTGGGTACGTCATAGACTAACCCGCGTTCTAACTAGAACTTCGTGTCTTCACACGTTGCCATGGCGTCAACCTCTCAGTCACCCTTCTTAGCGGCATTAAATCTACTGGATTTAACCAAGCTCACCAATGACCCCATCGCACATGACCCCAATTTGCGTCCCATGCCCACGAAGCTCCCTTCAGACATACCAAAGTTTGAGGGAAAGCAAGCAGAAGACCCAGAAAATCATGTAATGACCTTTCACCTGTGGTGCTCATCGAATAGAATCATTGACGATACTATTCGATTGAGGCTATTTCAACACACTCACATGGGAGTGGCCGTGAAATGGTACATCGAGCAACCCCCTACTTCATATAGAACCTTTAGCGTTATCGCTACAACGTTCCTCACATACTTTCAGTTACCCGTTCACCACGATTCGGGAATGGAGTTACTGACTCATTTCAGAAAATCCCCCTCTACCCACATTTCTAAACATCTCCATGAGTGGAGACGATGTCATAGCTTATGCAAAGCACAACTCAACGACCGAGTCCTTTTAGATTTATTCTTAAAAACTTTGACGGCAGAGATTTCAAAGGATGTGGCGCAATGTAACCCCACATCTGAAGAGGACGCAATCAGTAAATCCCAACAACTTGAACTGATATATATGCAATTAGGATACATATACAATGTCTTGCCCAACGCCCTGCGCCTGCAATCTTATCAAGAATTGCTAGATGCGTCGAACTCTGCAGATGGACTTATTGGGTCAATGACCCAAGGGTACCTAGGCAGCAGCTGTTAGAATCCTGGTTACACACATGGGTTTACCCAGAACATGTCTCAACCCAGATTTCAAAGTCATCATATGTAGCAGCAAAATTTAACTAATAGGGCGCCAATGTATCGCCAAGGAGGACCTTACCCTTCGACTGAGGGGAACCAGTACGCAGGAAGAAAAACTGACGGAAGAACTCTCCCCCAACGGCTAGGTGCAAACATGGGACAGTAGTATGCTCAGTCCCAAGCACATAACCCACCAATGCAAAACAATGCATAGGTGAAATTTGTGTAGTCGTCCTAAAATCAACCACACCAGTATGATCAGGAGAATTACCCTCCTAACGTGGTCAAAAGAAAGGTAAAAAAAAAACTCAAAGGGAACCCTGGACAGGGGGGCAGCAACCAACAGTGCCCACCGCGGCCCCGGGCTAGAGATAACTCCAACCAGAACTAGAACCAGGAGCTGAGCAATGCTCAAAAGCAAGGCAAAAGGCCACCTCTACGAACAAACCATTATTGTTCGATATGTGGTGAGTATGGGCACTATACTCAGCACTGTCCCGAACTACCTGAGCTTAAAAATATTCAGAGTAACTAAGGACAAGGAGGATCTTTCCAGACAACTGCAGTTATGCAAGAAACCTTCCGCCATCAAGGAATGGTCAGCACTCAACAGCAAAACCCCAACGATTCCGAGAAAAAAAACCATGAAATTTACATGGCTGGGGAGGAAATGTTTTTCCAAACTCAGAATCGCAACTATGACACCCCACCAGACGCTGCTACATCAGGGGCTAGTACGTCTGTGCCGACTGCACCTTTGACCATTCCAAAGATTCCTTTGGAACCATTGCAAAAATGGTTAAAGGGACTAATAGGTGAGTAGGTAACTACTCTAAAGCAGCCCACAATTACAACATCGTAGACAATTTAGCCTAGTCACCTGCTGCTATGTCCACTTTGGAGGTACTGAAGTCGTGCCCAAAGCAGTGGAAAGACCTACTTTCTGCCTTAGGCGCCATCGACCCTACTGACATGCGCATGATGGCTTTTGATTTAGACAAAGCCACCCCTAGGCTTCCCTCCATGGTCGCCTTCCAGATACCAGTATTGGTATAGAATATCACTATTCACCGATGTGTCAATGACGAGGGTGCATCCACATGCATCATGTCAAATAATGTATGGAAGAAGTTAGGAGCCCCAGAACTCAAACCTTCCATCATCATGCTCAGAGCATACGACGGTTGGCCCTCGACCCCCGTCGGTCTCTTCCAAAATGTACCGGTCTGCTTAGCCGGGAGAACGGTCCACATAGACATCGAAGTCTTGGATGCTCACTTGTATTACAATATACTCGTTGGGCGGAGTTACATGTACGCCATTTCTGCCATAGCATCCTC
Organism: Pinus albicaulis; assembly: GCA_034641835.2. Lineage (NCBI taxonomy): Eukaryota > Viridiplantae > Streptophyta > Pinopsida > Pinales > Pinaceae > Pinus > Pinus albicaulis. The sequence goes on along the minus strand of CM076572.1, from coordinate 1,418,533,698 downwards.
CGTTTTCTACATCATGATGTTCCCCCATGAGGATCGAATCATTACAGTAGATTAGCTGACGCACACTGAAAAACATCTTTTGACCAACACAGATATGGTTCTACCCTATGTAGACACTGCCATAGATGGTCTTTTATGGTATCAAGAATATGGCCCTGGCCAATTCAAACCGTCATCCATCCTAGGCTCATTCCTAGGAGATCCTCCTATTATCCCTGAAGTATCGCCTGATGCCACAGGGGCCCCAGTGTGCATGATGTCCACATCAAGCACCGAGGTTAGTTAGGACACGAACTCAAGAAGTAATGACACTGAGGCATCAGCTACTACATCCTCCCTAGTCTATGCCGCCTCCCAAACTCCTTTCATATACCCACCTCTTGGCTTCACCTCCCAGCAGGTCTTGGCAACACTAGTACTACCCAACATATCATTGGAATTCCTAGTGTGGTATCTTGTTCCCCAGCCAGGAATGCCAGCTACCAACATTAATGCATTTGGGTTAAAGCCCCTTGGTCTCGAGGAGCCCCAACCTACCCAAGTAGCAGTCAAAACTACCCCCGCAAGGGAAATCCCCACTGCAAAACTGGCAGCCATGGTAAAGAAAATTATCAAGAAAGGAAAGAAAGTGGTGACCCCCACCATACAGCAGGAGTCATCAGCCTGCGCTATATGTGATGTCACAGGACACCCTACTCACATATGCCCGGAGTTTGACGAATTAAAACCACTCCTCGGCTGCGAGATAGGCACCTCAAGACGACATTCCCATAAAAACGAACTTGCCACCAAAAGTACAGGCAAACCGCTACGTACCAATCACGCATGCGCCCTCTATGACACCTATGGGAATTATACCCACCATCGTCCAGAAATACCATGGTATAGGGATGCCTTACACGTGATCGAGTGATCCTATCAAGAGGATCCATCCATCCAGTCTATTAATGACGAAACTTGTACCATCCTATGCCTACAGGAGGAAGGACAGTCACTAGAAAGGCAGCCATTTGTCCCTCCTCCCCCCAAACCACCATACATAAACCAAGGACAGGGGAACTTGGTTGCCTCATCCTCGTGAGTTATCACACACATTGATTACTGTAGAAATTTTGATCGAGTCTTTGACCTAAGGTCACCTAGGCAGCAGTAATCTGTATTCGGGGCGTTACCAGGCGCATCGTCTACTGTAGACGGTTTGATACGGGTCTTTGACCCAAGATCACCTAGGCAGCTAAAGCACCCATGATACTTAGAGAGTTACCAGATAGGTAGATTCTGCAGACGTCTTGATCAGGTCTTCGACCCTGGATATCCTAGGCAGCAATAACACCTAGGTAGGTAGATTCTGCAGACGGATAGATTAGGTCTTTGACCCAAGATCACCTAGGCAGCAGTAGTACCATGCACATCGATTCTGCAGACGGTTTTATCAGATATTTTTCCCAAGATCACCTAGGAAATAGTAGCACCATGCACGTCGATTCTGTAGATGATTCAATTGGGTCTTTGGCCCAAGGACACCTAGGCAGCAGTAATCAATACCTTGGATACTCATACGATTCTACTTAGAATGTATCACAACCTACCTATCATGAAAGTCACCCTGGCACTCATATACCAACCAGGGACAAGGGAACTGATATCCCCCATTCCCCGCACAGAGTGGACCAATGGCACAATGTAATGTGTCGGTTAATCTAGTGCAATCCTTCCTAGGCTCATCAACAACCACACAATTAGGAGAATTATGAAAATCCTCCAAATGCTGCAAAAAGAAGCCGAGGAACAAACAAAAGGGAGATCCGGGACAGGGGGCAGTAACTGGAAACGCCCCCCCTAATCTCAGTTTGGGGGCAACTCAAACTGAAATCAAAACTAGGAGCCAAGAAACAACTCCCAAGGGAAAAATGGAGTTGAGAGTATCTGATCACCAGACTGAAAGCAGCACTGTGATAAGCACTCCATAACAAACAGAGGCGATGCCACACATTCACACTCCTAAAAAAATAAAATTTCAGTGCCAGCAGGTATGCACCCTCCCATATTCCTTTCCAAAATTCATGTTTTTAAATAATATTGGATGAAAAGAAGATGCTTTCACTTGAGGTAGTTGTTTTTTTCAAGAAAAATCTGCAAACCATTCACAACACTAATCACCGAGAGGTCCGGAGTAGGTATCATTCTACCCTCAGCATGATAGAGTCCCAGAAAACTTTGCATATCTTGACATCATTTCTCCATCAAAAATAAACCATAGGGTCCTCATACCCGACCATGTTTATCATCACTTCACCCTGCATATGATAAACGTCCGCGATGGTCGGTCGAGCTTCCCCTCTATGGCGATCGTCATCCCAAGTAGACCATACATCACCCCACAAGTGACACCATGGCCATACCATTTTTTAGTTCGGGAAGCACCTCATGGCCATCCATATACCATGCATAAGGTCAAGTTCATTGTAATCTTCCAAATTTTTCAATAAAGTATTTGGAACATTAATTTTTCTTTTATTTTAATAAAAGGGATAAAATGGGTGAGGGAGCCCATGTAGCAACTCAATAAACACTCCTAAGGTGCAAATTGTCACTTAAGTGGCTTTTGTTAGCAGCTCCAAGTGTGAAAAGGGCCAAAAGCAAGTGAGCTAGACCATGGTTTACCAAAGTCAACAACATACCCAAGAAGGGGAAGCTTGCACAAGAAGATTGCATAGTTGGATGGAGGAAAATTTGAATAAGATAAACCCCCCTAATGTGAGTGGGGTCCATGCATGCCTTGCATAAAAGATGAAGGAGAGCCATTGTTGGGTTTCATCTTTGGGAGAAAGAATTTGGAGGTTGAAGCTCTCTTCAACTTTGTGCTGCTTAGCACAAGAGGGATTCCCGCTTAGGAATGCCCTTCTCTTCCATGGGAGGCCATGGAGGGATTGTTCTTCATCTTCCTCACATATTGGCTTGAGGCCAAAGCATTCATCTTCAGTTGCTGCGTTATTCTTGTAGCAAGAGAACGCTGGAGTTGCTGGTGTTGCAGTGAGGGACCTTCACCATCTCACTTCTGGAGTTTTTCTGTAGAGGAGGGGCCATCTCTTTCTCCAAGAGATCAACAAAGGAGATCCCGAAACTTCTACTGTAAATTTTGGCATCAGGCCATATGTTTTCTCTCATGTCCAGCGCAGTCTCCTTCCCTTACAACATTATCTTCAGAGGTGGCTTGCACAAGGGATTCATTTTGTGCACTAGTGAGTGCAGTTTTCAGTAAGGGGATCACCCCTTCCTTTTGGAGATCATTGGAGGAGGTTTGCACATCTATTGCAACACTTCCCATCCTCTTCCATGTTGTATTATATTTGAGCTGTAGTAGCTGCCCAACTACTCCGACATTTTTTTCTTTGATGTATTCTAGCCAATCCCTTGGAGGATTGATGTAATACTGTTTTTTGGGGTTGAGATCTTGCTCCCCCATCTTTATTTGAAATATTACTGCTATATCATCATATGTATATCATTTTGCAGTCATTTTCCCCTATAGACTGCGTAGTTACAGAGTAGCTGGATCATGTAGCAGTATGTTTTCTTCATTGCATGTACACTTTCCTTTGAGGCTGATTTGCACTCACCTTGAGAGGTATTTTCCTCAAGGATTTTTTATAATATTTGTTGCTGCACATTATATATCAGATTTGTACTCTTCTTTCATTATGTGAGACATTATTTCACTGTTGCTACTTGTTGAATTTTTCATGCTGCTAAAGATTCTCTCATTGAGCATTATTTCAGTATACTTGTTGGTGGGGGATCTGAATAACACCCTTAGGGTTATTTCTTTGAGCTTATATTATGCAGGGAGTTTATATCAGTTATATTCTAAGGCATCCCAGCACTGGATTGCCTTATTTTCACATGGGCTTCCTTATACAGCGTCCTCATGGACAACTGTTGCAGAAATTCCTTGAAGGGAAATATTAGCTCTTGACAAGTTCTATTGGTAGATTTTGCTAGTGGGCCAGGAAGCCTCTGGATATCATCCTTCCTTGTGAAGGTGACATATCCAGTAAATTCCCCTAACAGTCAATCTCTGAAATAGATCAGTGTTGATTGTTAATACTCCTGGAGATGGAAAATAGGAATATCTCAAGATATTCCCGGCATTGCAGAAATTTCCCCATTTGGGATATTACAGTGGTATCAGAGCTTCAAACTTGGCTCATCCTGTGAAGTTAGAATTTTAGAGAAGAAGAGGTCAGAGTGATGCAGAGGATGAGATTGATCTCATCAATTTTCGGATCCAGTAGCAACCTCCCCAAGGAGGTTGAGGAGACAAGAAAGGAGAAGAGGAAGGACCATGCACTTTCTATTCTCATAGAGAAGCATAGTAGAAGCATGGAGAACACTTGGAATTCGAATTCTAAGTGAGTATCTTTCTGAATATGGATCAAACCCTAGAGTCTTCCAAGAGACTCTATCTTTTTCAAACTTGCTCAGCAGAAAGAGGAAAGAACTTGGTGGTTCAACCATGGGAGGCATGCAAGGGTTTCTACTCTTGCTGATTTTTCTCAGATCTTGATCAGAAGATTTGGCCAAAGGAGGGAGGAGCCCTCACCACCAGAGGCACATGCCAGCGTTGTCACATTCACGGAGGAGAAGCCTCCACCTTCAGCTATTGAGGCAACCAGCACACTTGAGGAAGAGACTCTTGCAACAACACAAGATTCTTCCAAATCTCTCCCAGGTATGCATGAGTTTGCATCTATCATGGAGGATTGTACATTATTTCATGTTGATTGTCTTGAGGAGGGAACTTTCACTGCGCTGTGCCATTATTCTTAGACACCCTTGATGAGTCATGCACCACACATGAGGTTGGGGTTTGAGACATGGACCATGGAGGAGATTTCATTTCAATGTCCCATGAAATGAAAGAGGAGAAATTTGTTTTGGGAAAATGGTAGCTCTTGTGAAAGGGGTACCAAATGGCAGGATACTTACACCAAAGAGAGGAGCCTTATGGATGAAGTGTGCCCAGCGGAAATGGGAGGATCCATAACCCACAGGTCCCAGGATCATTTCACAATTGTTGCTCTTGATGAACAAAGAGGAGAGCATGGGTGCATCATGATGGGATGGAATTTCTCTTACCACTCATTATGTTCCCATTTTAGATTGAGTATGGTGGAAGCATGGAGGAGCAGCAAACATTCTTGTTGCTCAAATTTTGTTTGAATGTTGCAAGAGCAAGAGGAGGCACTAGCATGGTGCAAGGGGATTTCTCTTTGATCTTGGATGCCAAGTAGGACCTTCTTCATGGGAGGAGCTCTAAATTTGTAGCAACATGATGGGAGGAGTCTTTGGCAAGATTTATGTCAAAGAGGGGAGCTTTGAGATGACTGTGGCCCTACTCCAAAGGCTAGCAGCGCTGTCACTTGAGAGCTTGAGTTACTTATTGGGGTGTCTTCCAAGCCACTTCACAAGTGATGTACTTTGGAGGCATGTAGGTGATGAACATGAAGGAGTAATGGAGGAGAGCACTCCTACTACATTTTGACTTTCTTGGCTTGGTTGCACGAGCACAAGAAGAGGAATCTACATGCAATGTTTATGGGTTCTTCTTTCATCCATTTCCATGCATATTATTATTTGATGGAGAAGTCCACTTGGGAGGGCATCTTAATGGTTGCATATCAACACATGGATAGATGCATAGCCCAAGAGATGATGAGATGGTTGGCACAACCACTCCCCTACTATGTTGCAGTAAGGGGGACTTTTCACTTGAGCCATTTTAGCTCAAAGGCCAAAGTACATGATGAGGGAGGTAACTATTTGTGACATGCTTTGCACTCTCTTATATTTATGAGCAGCATATTGGATCAAGAGGGATATTTCCTTCTTGCATATTGTGTTTGTTGTACTTATGGTTCATTGCAGCAAAATGATGGCTATTTGAGCAGTGGATTGTGGGGGAAAGCCACATGGGTTTTGGTGTGCACCCTTGGCACCAAATTTTGTTTCATGATCACATATTGCAGGATGCATGTGGCAGCAAAAAAGTGGCTGAAAAGACACTTGTTTCATCATGTATTGAGGCAGGCAAATGGTTCCCTGCGTTGGTTCCATGCATGGGACCATATTTCACCTCCTTGCTCTCATAAGTTTATGCTTCCATATGTTGCTGTTGGAACGCTGTTCAGAGGAAGCACTATTTTGGAGGAGGGAAAATAAATTGAAGATGCCCATTGGGAGGATGATTCTCCCTACTTTTCATGTTGTATGTTTTAGGAGAAGCAATGGGCAACCCATGATTGCCAAGCTTCATCTCTTTCCTTCATGTGGGAGGAGTTATTTGGAGAGTTTGAATTTTTGGAAGTGGCACTTCATGGTTTTCATGTTTGATGGGATGGCTTGGGTCTCTTTTGAAGGCCATTTCATTTCAGCCATGTATCAGCAGTAGCCCCATATGTATCTTGAGGAGGGAGAGACTGATTGGGTGGATGTGCCCTTTGGGAGAGAATACCTCCATTCTTTTTGCAGCACATGCTCCAAGGGGAGTATGAGAGATGATATGGTCACCATGTTCAGCCATGTGTTCTTCCATGAGGTGAACCATATGATTGTTTGGATGCCATATGTTGATGAATTCCAACTCATCACATATGAGATGATTTGGGCCGGCTTGATTTGCAGCGTTGGAGGAGAGGTCCTTGGGGAACTTGACTTCATGTTGCCTCCTGAAGGCAACAGTATTGTAGCCCAAGTTTATCCTTCACTCCACATTCATCATAAGTGGAGAAGAGGACAACGTGGGGTAGGCTATGAAGCTTACCAAGTTCAGAAATTCAGCCCACCTATTTCATGAGCACAAGGTGGAGGAGTAATTTTAGAAGTTGCCTAGTTGGAGGGTGACTCATTTTGCTTGATTTATTGCTTGGGGATGGAGGATACACATGAGGATATTTCAGAATCCATGCCTTTAGTGGAGGACTTTTTGCAGTTCATCCTTGCTCTTTCTTGAGGACAAGCAAGTTTTGGGAGGGGAGGACTGTAATGTTCCAAATTTTTCAATAAAGTATTTGGAACATTAATTTTGCTTTTATTTTAATAAAAGGGATAAAATGGGCGAGGGAGCCCATGTAGCAACTCAATAAACACTCCTAAGGTCCAAAAAGTCACTTGAGTGGATTTTGTTAGCAGCCCCAAGTGTGAAAAGGGCCAAAAGAAAGCGAGATAGACCATGATTGACCAAAGTCAACAATGTACCCAAGAAGGGGAAGCTTGCACAAGAAGATTGCGTAGTTGGATGGAGGGAAATTTGAATGAGAGAAACCCTAATGTGAGTGGGGTCCATGCATGCCTTGCATAAAAGATGAAGGAGAGCCATTGTTGGGTTTCATCTTTGGGAGAAAGAATTTGTAGGTTGAAGCTCTCTTCAACTTTGTGCTGCTTAGCACAAGAGGGATTCCTGTTTAGGAATTCCCTTCTCTTCCATGGGAGGCCATGGAGATATTTTTCTTCATCTTTCACATCTTGGCTTGAGGCCAAAGCATTCATCTTTAGCTACTGTGTTATTCTTGCAGCAAGAGAATGCTGGAGTTGCTAGTGTTGCAGTGAGGGACCTTCACCATCTCACTTCTGGAGTTGTTCTGTAGAGGAGGGGCCATCTCTTTCTCTAGGAGATCAGAAAAGGAGATCCCGGAGCTTCTATTGCAGATTTTGGCATTAGACCATATTTTTTCTCTCATGTCCAGCACAGTCTCCTTCCCTTACAGCATTATCTTCAGAGGTGGCTTGCACAAGGGATTCATTTTGTGCACTAGTGAGTGCAGTTTTCAGTAAGGGGATCAGCCCCTTCCTTTTGGAGATCATTGGAGGAGGTTTACACATATATTGCAACACTTCCCATCCTCTTCCATGTTGTATTATAATTGAGCTGCAGTAGCTGCCCAACTACTCCGACATTTTTGTCTTTTATGTATTCTAGCCAATCCCTTGGAGGATTGATGTAATAATGTTTTCTGGGGTTGAGATCTTGCTCCCCCATCTTTATTTGAGCTCTTATTGCTATATCATCATATGTATATCAGTTTGCAGTCATTTTCCCCTATAGACTGTGCAGTTACAGAGTAGCTGGATCATGTAGCAGTATGTTTTCTTCATTGCATGTACACTTTCCTTTGAGGCTGATTTTCACTCACCTTGAGAGGTATTTTCCTCAAGGATTTTGTATAATATTTGCTGCTGCACATTATATATCAGATTTGTACTCTTCTTGCATTATGTGAGACATTATTTCACTGTTGCTACTTGTTGAAGTTTTCATGCTGCTGAAGATTCTATCATTGAGCATTATTTTGTTAGATGATCTAAAATAAATTTTATCATAGGTTATAATGTTTGAATAAACTAATTATTAATTTAAGATATTAAATTAATAATTATTATTCTAGAATATTTAATAAATCTTTGAGATACTTAGAAATAGAAATTTGTTATTAAAAAATAAGACTCTAGAAAAGAGTCGTTTCCTAGGCTCTAAGTTAGGAGTAAAGTTAGTAGAATAGTTAGAAGCTCATTTAATGTAATTGGACACTTGTTATTTAATAAGTGATCCGAAATTAGTGGAAGTTAGGACATTAAGCTTATAAATATCTCATTGCAAGAGTGTTTTTGTTGTTCGGGTGTAAAGTCTTACATAATTCCAATGTAATTGTTTTTTGTGATTAATAAAATTATGTGTTTGAGGACACTTCGGCCATTATTGTGGTATCGGATCTACGGTAATGTTGCAGTGCATATGTGGAAGAGGATTCCAGCTCTACCAATTTGTGGAAAACTCAACTCCATTGAATTGATCAACCAATAATTGGTATGAAGTTTGTCAAATTTTTGTTTGAAAAACAAGAACAAAAATTTTATTATTGATTTTAGATTTGTACATTCTACAATAAATTTTATTAAAAATTTGCAAAACTATGTGACTGTCTCGCTGGACGAAGACATTGATAGAAAATAGTTGCTGTTGTATTACCTCTGCATTGTGTTTTTTGGAGAGGTTTAAATCGAACGGTTTGAACTGCTGTGGCAAAGTATACATGCAGCATATGAAGTGGAGCCGAACAACGTAGAGGCCTTCATCTATTTCAATCTATAAAAATCTGCAGATCTTCTTTTATCTTTCACGAAATTAAAAAAATGGAATAAGCTTCCCACACAGGAATTTGTTCTTCAAAATAATATGCCTTGCGGATCTATTGTAAGTATGATTTTGGCAAGTGGAGTGGTGTATATGATGCAGAGTATGTGAAGAATGGTGGTCTGTTTTTGGTTTTTTTTCAAAGCCTTTCTTCACTTGACCATGTGCTAAGTTAGCTGTTTGTTGGGGTCAAAATTGCCCTCTTCCTCTTGAAATATAAAAAAAAGGGCCTTATCAATCATGACTTTGATCGAAGAGAGGCTTTGCAGCACAAAGAAGATCAGATTTCTGTCTATTCTTCGTCTTTCTCATTGAGGAGGCGTAGACAGACAGATTCTTCTGGTCATTTTTTTCTCACATCAGTGGAAGGACGCAAAGAGGATGCAGGGATCGATGCCTCCTTTCAAAGCAACATGGGAGATCATGTAACTGTCACTGGTCCAGAGTGTGAATGATGATCCTATGATGCTTACAATTCCCTCTGCTTCTATTTAAAGAAAAATTTAAACGGTTGAATGGATGAAGTGAGTCTTGCCAACGAAAGTGAAATTATAATTGATCCATCTTCCTGTGGATCAACTATTGTGTGCAATACTAGTACATTTTAGCGTTCAATAGGGCTATTTATCAAGCAGACTTGGTCTAGCCACATGTAGATACCGTGTGCATACTTTTTAGCGTTCAATAGAGTAGTTATAAGGCAAAACCCCAAGTGATTGAGTAGATTAGGAGAAGGCAATTGGTATCTGGTATCGGCATTGAACCACGACTTGTCCCACGACATTGAATGAATTGAACCACGGATGTCCCACATTGAACCACATCTGTCTATTAAACCACGACATTGAATAATAACATTGAACACTGAACAACGGCATTGAATCACGGCCAGTGTTGACTTCATGGAAAATTCAGCAGCAATGTTTGCAACTTGTCAAATTCTGGTGCGTAGTTATCAACAAAACGTGAGTCAAGCATAATTTTTTTTGGATTTATAATTTTTTTTTTAATTGAAATCATAATTGGAGCAATAAGGTGAAGTAGAATTTCAAATCCTACTTCGAATAAGTAGAATTTTTTTTTCTGAAGAACATTGTAATATTTTTTGGAGTAATAAGGATTTTGTAATTTGTTGGAGTAATAAGGTTATTTGTAATATTTTTGGAGTAATAAGGTGATTTTTTGTAATTTTTTTCTGGAGAGATAAGTGTGACTCAAATTAATTTTACTTTGAGGGGGGGTAACTTTTTTTTACCAGATTGTGCAAGAGCAATATTGTAATAGTTAAAATTTGAAAGTTGCCTTGTAAATATTTGAGAAATTGACTAGAGCCAAGTGCAAAGCTCAGTCAATTTTCTCCTGTTTCGACGACTATTCGAGGGTCAGGGCCAAGCCCCGATAGTTCATTTTTTTTGCGTCGTGTGTTGCTGTTGTGTTGCGCATCTTGATATTTTTTTGGAGCTTGATTCGTGGTGTGAAGTTTAAACACTACAATGTCTAAGTTGATTAATTTCCTTTTTAGAGCTTGATTCGTGGTGTGAAGTTTAAACACTACAATGTCTAAGTTGATTAATTTCTTTTCTGATTCCGACAAACTTGAAGGCTCAAAATCTTACAAAACATGGAAATGCCTCATCGAAAGCACTCTCGTTTATAATGAACTATGGCATGATATTTGTGATGGATATTTAAAGCCAAATAAACCTACAGATTCCGCTGCACTAGCAAAATGGGAAATTAAAAATGCCAAAGCATTAGCTCTCATTAAATCTTCTGTCAATGATGAAATGTATGTCCATATCGAAAATGATAAAGATGCATGGTCTACTTTGAGAAATTTTAAAGAGTTGTTTGATACTCAGCCTCAATCAAAAAGAGTTGACCTACAATTAAAATTGTTGCATCAAAAATTGACTGAAGAAGGAGATATTCTTGAATACATATCTAGACTTAAGAATATTAAGCTGGAAATTGTTAATGCTGGTTTTCAAGCAGTAGATGATAGTTTTATGGTCAGAATTTTAATTTCTAGGCTTCCTTCTTCCTACACACATTTTTTGGAAACTCTACAACTAACTGGAAAGTTAGAAAAGATAAAGTTTGATGAGCTCTGCGAAATGTTGACTCAACATGATAAAAATTTTGGGAAGAAAAAGAAAGTTGCTGAAGATGTTTTTCTCACAGAGGCCAGTACTAGCAACTCCTCAGTTGAAAATTCCAAAAACAAAGGAAAAGGTAATTTTATTCAAAATCAAGCAGCACAAGTTCGTGGTCGCAGAGGAAACAACTCCAACAGAGGCTCCAATTCAGGCAGAAACAATTCTCAAGTTAGAGGCAACAATCAAAACAGAGGATATCAGCAAGGCACAGGACAGAATCCAGGGAGAGGACAATCTCAAAACAGAGGAAAAAGTAGAGGTCGAGGACAGTCTCAAAGCAGAGGACAGTCTTAAAGCAGAGGACAGTCTCAGGGAAGAGGCACCGATTTTAGTCAAATTGTTTGCAGGCGATGTAACAAAGTTGGTCACTATGCTTCAAATTGTCGCACATCTATCAATAAAATTTCTAAGTTTAAACAGCCTTCAACACAATTTGCAAATGATCAAGATCAAGATGATAATTACTTAGAATATGTCTTCACTTCTTCACCAGCAATCCAAATTTCCTCCTATATTAAGAGTGATTATGAAGATGCTTGGATTTTGGATTCAGGAGCGACTCAGCACATGACTTGTAGACGAGATTTATTTTGGAATTTTCAAGAGTGCCATCTTAATTCCATCTTTCTAGTAGATGATACAAAACATATGCCTTATGGAAAAGGTGCAGTTAAAGTTTTTCTCCCTGACATTGGAAAAAAATTGATTTCCAATGTATGGTATGTACCTACCTTTAAGAAAAATTTGTTGACTTTGGTCATGATTCGACAAGCCGGACATAAAATAATTATGGAAGATGGCTTAGTTAAGATTAATTCAGTCAAACAAAACTTCCAAACAGTGATGATAGGATATGAAGACAAAAAACTGTTAAGGATGAAAGGGACATTTATTCCAAGGCATTCTGATTTTGCAGGGGTAGTTACTACAGGAATTTCACCTATAAGATTATGTCATGTAAGATATGGAAATTTGAATTTTGATAGTATTTCTCAATTGCAGAAACAAGGGATGGTTAAAGGACTTCCAACTTCAACAAGGAAAATGCTAAATGTGAAGCCTACATTTATGGAAAACAGAGTCGAGAAAGTTTTCCAACGAGTACATGGCGCGCAAACAGGCTACTGCAACTAGTTCATAGTGATGTGTGTGGTCCACTACCAACTTCATTAGGTGGTTGCAAATATTTCTTGCTATTTATTGATGATTTCAGATGAATGACTTGGGTTTATTTCTTGAAAAACAAGTCAGAAGCATTTGAGAAGTTTAAAATTTTTCGACAACTTGTTGAAAATGAAGCCAAAGAAAAGATAGGTACTCTCAGGATAGATAATGGGGGAGAATTCAATTCAAATGAATTCAAAACTTATTGTAGTGAAAATGGCATCAGAAGGCATCTTACAAATGTTTACACTCCATAGCAAAATGGAGTCGTAGAAAGGATGAATCGCACATTGTTAGGCATGGCGAGATCCATGTTAACTTTCAAAGGGTTAAGTCCAACATATTGGGCAGAAGCAATCCATACAGATGTCTATCTAAGAAACAGATCTCCAACTGCTTCTTTAGATGGAATCACCCCTTATGAAGCTTGGTTTGGTTTCAAACCTAGAGTTAAACATCTTCGAGTTTTTGGATCCATCTGTTATGCCTTAGTTCCCAAAGAAAAACGAACTAAGATTGATTCAAGAATTTTGAAATGCACCATGATTGGCTATTCAGATGAAAAGAAGGGTATCGTCTTTTGACAAATGGAAAATTTATTGTGAGCAGGGATGTCATTTTTGATGAAACAGAGAGTAAGAGTGCTGAAGAAATCGAAAATATTCTTCACAAGTTAGAAACTAAGGCCAGTAAAAAGAAAGGAAATATGCAAAGTCAACCAAATTCACAAAATTGGTATGAACTTGATTTTCCTTCCTCTGAAGATGAGTCATCAAGTCCATCTACTTCAACAAAATCATCTGTGTCTTCTAGTGGTTCATCAGCATCTCCAAGCAGCAGCAGTTCTTCTGACAATGATTCTCCAGATTCACCACCTGAACGATGAACATCAGTTTACATTAATCCCCTCTACAATGATGGGGACTTCTCAGAATCTCAAACAAGTGAGCAAAAATTACCAAAATGGGCGGTTCAAATTTTGAAAGATGTATGGCCTAATGAAAAAAAAAAAACAGGAACAAGGGGATCAAAACAAAATGAAGGCAATTTTGCTTTGATAGAAAATGATTTTACTGAACCTTCTTCTTTTCAAGAAGCAGTAAAACATAAAGCATGGCAACAAGCAATGATTGATGAATATCAGGCCGTTCATGACAACAAAACTTGGCAACTTGTTGATTGTCCTCAACATGTTAAACCTATTGGATGCAAATGGGTTTATCACATTAAGTACAAGCAAAATGGTGATATTGACAAGTATAAAGCAAGACTTGTTGCTAAAGGTTTTGCGCAGTAGGAAGGGATTGATTATGAGGAAACGTTTTCTCCCACAACTAAATGGAACACCATCTGTCTCACACTTGCCTTAACAGCTCAGAAAGGGTGGAAAGCTCATCAAATGGATGTCAAAAGCACTTTTCTCAACGGGGACTTACAGGAAGATGTATATATGACACAACCACCAGGGTTTGAAGTTTAAGGGAAATAACATAAAGTCTGCAAATTAATCAAGGCTTTCTATAGATTAAAACAAGCTCCCCGAGCTTGGTATGCCAAAATGGATGAATACCTTTGCAAAGTTGGTTTTCATCGCAGTGAATTGGATGATACCTTGTATGTACGCCAACAAGGTAAAAATTTGGTGATTTTGATTATGTATGTCGATGATTTGATCATCACAGGCAACAATGATGATCACATTGAACAGGTGAAAAATGAATTACATGCAGGTTTTAAGATGACAGATTTGGGACTACTTCACTACTATCTTGGAGTTGAAGTATTCCAACGTCCACATCAGATCTTCATTTCCTAGACCAAATATGTAGTAGAAATTCTTCAGCGATTTGGAATGTAGGATTGTAAGCCTGTCCTTACCCTTATGGAACAAACTTAAAACTTTCAAAATTTGAAGGGGGGGAAAAGGTGGATAGCACTACTTACAGACAGTTGATTGGCAGCTTGATTTATTTGACAACCACTCATCCTGATCTATCTTATGTAGTCAGTATTCTTTCATGTTTTATGCAGGAACCACTAGATATCCACTGGAATGCAGCCAAAAGAGTTCTTCGATATATCCAAGGAACAAAATATTTTGGTCTTCTTTACAAAAAGACTAAAAATTTTGTACTTGGCGGATTTTCAGATGCCGACTTTGCTGGCAGTATTGATGACAGGGCATCAACCTTAGGTTACTTAATGAACATGGGGTCAGCTGTAGTTTCCTGGAGTTGCAAGAAGAAAACTATAGTGGCCACTTCTTCAGCAGAAGCAGAGTACATTTCAGCATGGGAAGCAGCATGTGAGATTGTTTTGTTACGTCGAGTTTTACAGGACTTGGGAATTCCTCTAGCAGAAGCTACTTCGTTATTCATCGACAATCAGTCAGCAATAAAGCTTGCCAAGAATCCAGTTTTTCATTCAAAGACAAAGCACGTGGACACCAAGTATCATCATATCAGATATCTCATTGCAAAGGACGTCATCAAGCCAGTGTATTTCCCTTCAGAAGATCAGACCTCTGACATTTTCACGAAACCTCATGGCAGAATAAAATTTACTAAGTTCAGGGATGAACTTGGTATTTGTTGTAATGTATCTTTGGATCATAAGGGGGAATTTTAGATGATCCAAAATAAATTTTATCATAGGTTATAATGTTTGAATAAAATAATTATTAATTTAAGATATTAAATTAATAATTATTATTCTAGAATATTTAATAAATCTTTGAGATACTTAGAAATAGAAATTTGTTATTAAAAAATAAGACTCTAGAAAAGAGTCGTTTCCTAGGCTCTAAGTTAGGAGTAAAGTTAGTAGAATAGTTAGAAGCTCATTTAATGTAATTGGACACTTGTTATTTAATAAGTGATCCAAAATTAGTGGAAGTTAAGACATTGAGCTTATAAATAGCTCATTGCAAGAGTGTTTTTGTTGTTCGGGTGTAAACTCTTGCATAATTCCAATGTAATTGTTTTTTGTGATTAATAAAATTATGTGTCTGAGGACACTTCGGCCATTATATTTCAGTATACTTGTTGGTGGGAGATCTGAATAACCCCCTTAGGGTTATTTCTTTGAGCTTATATTCTGCAGGGATTTTGTATCGGTTATATTCTAAGGCATCCTAGCACTGGATTGCCTTATTTTCACATGGGCTTCCTTATACAATGTCCTCATGGACAGTTGTTGCAGAATTTCCTTGAAGGGAAATATTAGCTCTTGACAAGTTCTATTGGCAGAGTCTGCTAGTGGGCTAGGTAGCCTTTGGATCTCATCCTTCCTTGTGAAGGTGACATATCCATTAAATGCCACTAACAATCAATCTCTGAAATAGATCAGTGTTGATTGTTAATACTCCTGGAGATGGAAAATAGGAATATCTCAAGATATTCCGGCATTGCAGAAATTTCCCCATTTGGGATATTACATTCACCATCTAAACCAACCCCCTTCCCGAATGATCGGGTTGTACAAGAAGAATGAATGCGCACCTCCACGCACCGCATTTGGCCCACCATAACTCCATCAACATTAACCCATCTACAACATCTTCCGCTTCATCAACCCCACACATGAGACCAACCAATGGGACCCCTACCCCCAGCAAAACACCGTCCTCACTTTCATGTTTTGGGTTACCCATATCTGTGTTTTGTATAAAGAAAACCCCATTATTTTATTCTTTTGGTAAGTGTACAAAGATCACAAACAATGCCCTTTGCCTCTTCACCCTCATATTTCACTCTTCCTCCCATGGCAGTAGTCCCCCATCTCCCTTGGTCGAAGTATTCCATACCCCATATGCACGCACCATTATGACAATCATAGCCGGTTCATACCCGCCTTGGAAATCCTACCAACTCCAGGGAATTT
Organism: Pinus albicaulis; assembly: GCA_034641835.2. Lineage (NCBI taxonomy): Eukaryota > Viridiplantae > Streptophyta > Pinopsida > Pinales > Pinaceae > Pinus > Pinus albicaulis. The sequence goes on along the minus strand of CM076572.1, from coordinate 1,418,517,303 downwards.
TCCCTTCAGAAATACCTATGACTGCCGCCAAACCGCTCAAATATACTTTGACCTCGGGCCACTGAATCCCCATCATCCGTTTTTAGCTACCGCTCACCAACATGCCTTTGTTAAACCCATTATGGTTCGATTAAGTCTTCCTTTTTATCGACATCAACACCTCTTTTCCAAAAAGGAAGCGATACTTTGGATTACCCCTCCCCATGCAAAGGGGTATCCTCGGGTGGCACTATGGGAGACATCATTGTCCATAGATGTCATTGATCCTCTTGACATTTGACTACAACAAAAGCTTTCATGCCACGATGGTATCATATCTTACAACCATTACACTTTGATAAAGATCTGTCGAAGACTCGTGCATTTATAAGCGTCTCTGACAACAATGCTTACACCGGAAGGTCCCAGCCAGTACATATGCGTACATTGCACAGTGATATGCCATACCAATATTACGCATATGGGTACCACATTCCACCTATCGTCAAAGAAAAAATGCCCCTGAGGGCGTCAGCAATCGTCGTCAACAACCACCAATATCACTACCACAATAGTGGCACAAACAATACATGTTTCTGTGAATTTTTTTTAACTAGCCATAGCATCACGAGCATGGGACATGCCCACCTTGTTGAATTTTGCAAATATGTAGTATATTTTGTCTTCTTGCAGGGGGTTCCTTAGGCCATGGTTATCTCAGAACCGGTGCAAGGTGTTGTCTATTCTACACGCTGGCCTCTCTCTCTCTCTCTCTCTCTCTCTCTCTCTCTCTCTCTCTCTCTCTGCGTACGATACAGAAAAGAAACTATAATGTATTTCGGCTATACAGTTCTTCCTAGACCTCACACATTAGGGGGCATCTGTTAACACTGGAAAATTGTACAACAGAAAATGACATCAATTAATTTCGAGCCTAAGGATTTATAGGATAGGTATACATTATGGAACCAAGAAGTATTTAAAATCTATAAGGTTTTGAGAAAATCAAATTTGAACTAGTCATAAATTCTCAAATGTGCGCTTTTTCCTTCGAAAAGAGCGCCTTCAGTGTGCACTGGAGCCCGATAAGCGTGCATTCCTGGAAGTAGAAAAAAATCTCTTTGTGGGACCACAAGCAAGCAAAGGACAGTTTCTCCTTATGTGAAAGCTGCCTAAGGATAGCACCAATGCCTCCTTAGGCATTGTGTGAGCACACAAAAGCATATTTCAGCACACAATGGAATCATGCCCCTCCCTTGGGTCACCATCCATCATGTACCAAGGGAGGGAAGGAGGTTTGAAAGCTCACCTATATAAACCCACCAAGAGATGAACAATGTGTGATCATAAAGTTATGCTGGCCAAAGTTTCCCAAGCAACACCAGTGTCTTGTGTGACCCAAGGAGCTGAAGAAGAGGACTTGATGGTTGGCCACCCAACATCCTAGTCCATTACAACAGAGAGAGAGAGTTAGACTGTGTCAGAAGGTAGAACTTGAAGGACAAACATCCTTGCATCGGGTCCTAGAGCCACTGCCTAGGCCCTTTGGCAAGTGGGTAAGATTTGTTTTCATTCCAAGCATTCAATAAGAGGAGGCCATCGAGCCGTTGTTTACCTTGTTACTGTTTGGAACTCTCTATATAGCTTCTTTTTTTGTTTTTAGTTTTATTTTTTTAACAAAGCATACTTTAGTGTATTACTTCATTTAAGTCTTATACTTCTGAGCTCCCCCCAGATACTGCCTGTTACCTATAGTTTAAAGGGTAGACCACACTCTCTAAACTCGTGCGATTTCGTACACCCGTGTGTCGAATCCACCACAACAACAACAACTGCTTGTTGGCGCGAATGTGAATACTGGAGCTCCCTCTGGGGGAAAACAGGAAGAGGAAATTCATCAAATGTATATACAATGAGTACTCACGTAGATATCGCTACGAGATCTCTTGATAATGGCGAAGCTGAGTCTTTGAAAGCTAAAGGTGCTCCTAATAATGTTGAGAAACTCCATATCGAGAGGCCTGCGGTTGAGCCTATACCTCTGATGCCGAAAGGCTCTGCAAAGTGTACGACACTCAATCCTAATGCCACGGCTACCCAGAACTACTCGATTGTAGAAGATTTGGCTCAAAGTCCTTATGCCATGTCTTCCGCCTCCTTTGGTTCATATTCATGCTATCTCATCCTCCAGGGTTCCTACTTGAAAAGAGTTATTTTGAACTCATTATTTTTCAGACCCTTGGACCTTGCCTTCTCCTACCTCCACATTAGAGGAAGGTTAAGAAGCTGGAATGGAATTTCCTATGTCTGCATCTGAAATTGCCTATCAATCTATTGTTGAATCTGTAGACTCCATTCCAGTTTCTCTTTCATTGGAGGAATTGGATGGAGATGTGGTTCCGGCTTGGACTCTTAGTTCATATTCTACTCAGGATTGCCTTGATACCACTCTTCCATTTGAAGAGGCCATCCTTGAAGCAATCACTGGTGTGGAAAGACCATGGGATGATTTGCATCATCGGTCCTATTTTCTACCAGACTTGCGAGAAGTTGAAAAAAGTTTCTCTAGCCTTCATTCTTCTGGTCCTTTTCACCCAGTCTTGAACCCCTTAGCACCAACACATGTTTTTCCTGAAGGGAACATGGCTGACATTTCTGCTACTACCTCGGTAAACATCTCCAGAGATCACAAAATTATTGAGAATTTCTTCATTGGAGCTCAATGTTCCCTTAAATAAATTCAGACTTACATCGATCTCTTTCGAGAATTTTGGGATATATTTGCTTGGTATTATGAGGAAATTCCTAGTATAGATCCATCTATTGTCTAGCATGAGATCAAGACGTATGAAAACTCTAATCCTATTCGGTAGAAGCTTCGTCTGGTCAACCCTAGGAAGGATGCAACTATCAAGGCCAAGGTTCAGAAGCTGCTAAAGGCAGGTTTCATATACCTCGTTCTGTTAAAAGAGTGGGTTTCGAATCCAGTTCCTGTGGACAAGGAATGATATGAGTTTCATTGATTTCAGGGATTTGAATAAGGTGTGCCTAAGGACAATTTCCTCACACCATTTATAGATCAGATTATTGATTAGTGTGTGGGGAATGAGATTTTCTCCTTCATGGACGGTTTCTCGGGATACAATCAGATCACTATTTGTGCTAAAGATCAGCATAAGACTGATTTTATTTTCCCTTGGGGTACTTTTTCTTACAAAAATATGCCTTTTGGCCTTAAAAATGTTGGAGCTACTTTCTAGTGGGCTATTTCCTATGCCTTCCATGACATTAAACATATTATCGAAGCATATTTGGATGATTTAGCTGCTCGTTCTCGGAAGAGAGTTGATCATCCTTCACACCTTTGTCAAGTTTTTGAACGGCGTCGTTATTATAAAATTTGGTTGAACCCTAATAAGTGTGTTTTTGTTGTCACATCCGTTTTATTGTTGGGATTCATCATGTCTATGGAAGGGATTCGGGTATATCCATTCAAGGTTGAGGAAATACTTCAGTTGCCTCCCCCATCTTCAATTCACCAGCTTAGAAGTCTATGTTAGGTTCTCGTGATTTGTTAGATTGGTGAGATCAAATGCACAGGGTAACATCAGACCAGTATTTGGAGTCCTAAGACCTAGCCTTCCTAGACTCGGAGAGGGCTCTCTATATTTTGCAAAGGATGTGAACTTGTTTGCTTCTAGGGTTTTGATTTTAGGCTAGTTGTTAAATGTAGGGTTTATTTGTTTTTTTTGGTTGGGTGAGATGGACAAGTAGAATAGGTGGAATGAGGAAATATTCAAGTCATTGGACTCTGGAGTCTATAAAAGTCATGGAAAGTTCAACAATGGATTAGGGAGCATCACAGGGAAAATATAGCATTGGTCAATGGATTTTGAAGGTTTATGGGAAATGAGATGGACATCAAGTTTGGGACCAAAGGTAGGGAAAAGGGCAATCAAGAATCCTTTACCATGTACCTTTTTAACAAGAAGGGAGTTAAACATATAAGCATAAAGAAGAAATCAATAGACAGGGAAAACCAGCAACACTTTGATTCAACTTAAGCAAATAAGCATTCAAGACAAACATTCCAATGAAATATAGAAGGTGAGAAACTCATTTAACTTCTAGTGATTTCACCTTCGAGGTTAGAAAACATTCAAGATACACTTATAACTTTAATAAAAGAAGAGGGAACACATAAACATCATTGAGCATAGCTATGAAGATCTTTGAAACAAATTTTCAAGCATGGATAAAGGGTATGATCGAAACATAGCCTCTCTGGCAAACCTAAACAATGGTACTTCAAAGAGAGACCTCAAAATAGTGTTTTAGTGATATCAAACAAGCAGGGCTTACCATAAAACATCTAAGATATCTACTGTATTAAACCATTCATGAGATAAACAAGATTGTGTGGGTCTAGAGAGCAATTAAGGGTTCTCTAAACTGACCTAGCAGAGGAAAACATAGAGGCAATGAAGAACAAACAGAGCTAAGGTGCCTGTGAAAAACATTTCTTAGTCTAAAAACTTTGTTCTATTGCAACATAAAAAGATGGAAACATAATGAAACATGAGAAAAAAAATAACTGAAATAGAATCACTTCCCCATTAACCAAACTTAGGGATCTTGCAAGCAAGCCTCCTCCATCAACAAGCAAAACAAGCCATTCACAAGCTCCACAACACCAAATTTCTCTTCAACCTCTCAAGTCTATGTATTGCTCCAAAGAGTCATCAAATTAGAACCTCTTAAAATTAAGCCCTCATGCTCTATTTATTTAGCAAATGAGGGAAAAAACCCTAGATAGGGTTGGAAAATGTCAAAATCACCATTAATGTCATAAATGCCCAAGAGACCATGCAAGGCCCAAGGCACAAAATATCCAATGAAATAAATGCCAAAATAAATCTTAACACCTAATTTTAGAGTGATTTGCCTCAAAAAACATTAAAATATCATTTTTCAATTAATGAGTGTGTTTTTTTGACTTTTGGCCAAAAACACACAGTGAGGTCTAAAAGTGCAGCACCTTCACAGGCAGAAAATGGGTCCACTACCTTCCCGATATCAGATTTTTCTCTATGATGGCCTGTTGGAAAGCATGCTTAGTATAATTTCCAAATATACCTTTGGTTTTCTTATTGAGCTCCTGTAACCTGTCCAAAAAGCCAAATTCCCAAAATTTCTATAAGCGCAGCGCCCACACAGGCAAAAAATGTGTCCACTTGCAGCCAAGTTTTGGTGACCTTCTCGATGTCAAAATTTTCTCCGTGATGGCCCATTGGAAATATTGATGAGTGTAATTTCCAAATATATATTCTTTATTGAGCTTCAATTACTTGTCTAAAATAAAAAATTCCCAAAACGGCTCTAGGCGCAGTGCCAACACAGGCCGAAAATGGGTCCACTTGCAACCAAGTTTTGGTGACCTTCCAGATGTTGGAATTTGCTCCGTGATGGCCCGTTGGAAATATTGCTTAGTATAATTTTAAAATATACCTTTTTTTTCTGATTGAGATCCTATAACCTATCCAAAAATCCAAATTCCCAAAACTGCTATAAGCGCAACGCCAAGCCTTAAAATGAGGCAGAAAGGTGAAAAATGAGGTGTTTTTTGGCCTTTTGAGCGGTCAAAAATGCTCCGAATGCTCTGAAATTTGGTGAGAATATTGTACTAGACATGAGGATTCCAAAAATTCAAAGTGATCCCTCTGATGATGTCTGAGGAAAAAGCGTAGCACCAGGGGTGCTGCGCTTATAGGCCTCAAAATTTGCAAAAAACCAAAAATTGTCAAAATTCTCCCAAAGTTGGTGGACACCTTCCTTATGGGGTTTAAGAAGCATGTAGAAAATATTGAGGCAAGATTCCAAGGTTTACTTAGTCTTTTCCTCCTTTTAGTGCTTGAATTTCAATGAGGGCCTCTTTGAGCTTGGCACTAGTGAGTTTGTTTTTCAAGGCATAGTGTTTGGCCATCTTTTTGTGTAGGCCAAGGTCTATTTTAATCTTCTTCATATGTTTGTGCTCATATTTGTAATATTAAATGATGTATTATGCCATGCCAAGGCTCCTTTGTAGTTCTTTAATCTCTGTTTTGTTTGCTTTGAAGGAGTATGCTATGGGCCCTCTTTTTGTCCTCTTTAGCACTGTTAACATGGATGAGTTCAAACTCCCTCTCAACCTCATGCTGATCTTCTTATCCCTCTCTTACCTTTTCTTTGCCTTTGTCCTTGCTTTTTCCCTTGCATTTATCTTTGATTTTACCCTTGCTTCTCTCTTTGCCTTTGTCCTTTGGTTTTATAAGAGTAGAAGTCATGGCCCCTTGCCTTTTAGAGGCAGCAAACACATGTCTTGATCCTCTTTGGTATGCCAAGGGAAAAGGTTAAATTTGGCTCATTATGGTGTCTTCCTTGTGGCTTTCATCATGGGATTCTAGGTCTTCTTTTTCATCACCTGGACTGCTTCTCATCTCTTCACCTTCATCATTAGCCTCAGTGCTGGCCTCTTCACTGATTTGTGCATCTTCACTTTGTTCCTCATTATAGCTGCCCTCATCATCATTGTTGTGACCTTCATCTTGGCTATCAACTTCTAGAATTTCTTTACTGTCTTCATGGCTGTCAGGACTGTTGTCATGACAGTCATGACTATCTTCAGCCTCTTCTTCATTTTTTGCATAGTCATCATCTCCATTTGGGTTGCTATCTTCATCTTTTCCTTCATCTCTGTTTTGACTAAGAGCCTCATTGTTTTGATTGTCTCTAGGGATCTTAGTTTCTTCTTCATTTTCTTTAGGATCATCCTATGTTTCTTAGTTACCTATCTCATTTGTGCCCATGCTCTCCTTCTCATCTTCATCCTCATCATTCTCAATGTGATTGCTTCTTTCTTCATCACTTACCTCTTTTTCATCATCATCCACATCCATGGCCTTTGATTCATTGCTGATTTCTTGTTAATCATTGCTTAATCCATTCCCATACCCTATATGACTGATAAATCCTTGTTTGTAGATAATGGAGTTTAAGACAGGTCTTTTGGCATGAGGTCTTAGGGTTTCTAGTCCTTAGGATTTAGTTAACTTCCTTAATCATCAAATCATGAATTTTACTGGAGGAGAAGGAAAACATACACCTACCAACTTTTGAATTCTTTGCAGGTCCTTGGATGTAGCTTGGAGGTGCTCCCTTGTGATTTTTGGCAATTTTGCAAGTGGAAGAGGGTTTTCTGGCCTAGGTGTAGCACCTGCATGAGCTGTCGGGTGTCGGGTCTTCTAGGCACAGCGCTGGGAAGGTTCTGTGCCAGTCGGGCTCTCTAAGCACAGCACCAGGAAAGTTCTAGGCCACTCGAGCCTCTCTCTGCCCTAAGCATAGTGCTTGCATCTGTATGCACAACGCAGTGCAATTTTACACAGGAAATTCCTCCCTAAGCGTAACGCCTGACCTTGTACACATAACACCTTTTGTAGAAGGAATTGGGAGGCCTTCCCAATGTCCAAAGTGGGCCCATGATAGCTCGTTGGAAATATTATCTTGTGTACTTTCCAAATATACCAAGTTTTCGTTGATTGGAGCTTATTTGCCTTGTCAAAAGCTGATTGTCCCAAGACTTGTCAAAAAGTGCTGAGTGATGGTGCAGAAATGCAAAGTGTTGGTGCAAATCAATTTTGGAGGCCTTCCTTAACTCCAAATTGAGCTCAGGATAGCTCATTGGAAATATCTTCTAGTATAGTTATCATTTGACTGATCAAGAAAGTCATTTGGACACTCCAGCTATGAGAAAATCTGATTTTCCCAAGGTCACTCCAGCAATGCAGCAATTCTCGCATGACACCTGTATTTTTTGACATTGCTCCCAAACCATGACACATGTGTAAAAACTGAAGGAGGTTTTTTTGTAATACTCCAAAATTTGCATGCAGCAAATTGGAATTTTAATTTTTGCTTATATCATCTAGGAGATGAATAAAATGGGTAAAAGGCCCATGAGTAGGAATAAAATCCCTCATAGTGTGAAAAGGGATCATTGGAGCAACTTATTTTGCACCTTCCAGTGTGAAAAGGGGCAATTTGCATGAGGACAAGGTCAAGTTTAACCAAGTCAACAACATTGCCTAAGAGGTGTAGCTTGCTTGAGAAGACATCACAGTTTGAGATGGAGGAATATTCTTTGTGGAAGAAACCCTAATGTGTGGGGTCCATTGCAAAGAGGCATTCATTTGTATAAAAGGAGGAAGAGGCAACCATAATTAGATATCTTTGAGCTTTTGATCATTTGTCTGCTTAGACATATTTGCAGTCCTGGTTTTTTAGCTGAGTTGCAGTGCTGATTAGCACGAGGGATTCCTTCTTAGGATTTCCTCTCCTTCTTGAGAGGCCTCTTGAAGGATTGCACTTCATTTTCTCCACATCTTGGCTCAAGGCCAAAGCCATTATTCAGTCACTACATTATTTCTGCTGAAGTATAATGTAGTGTTGTTGGGTGTTGCAGTGGAGGGGTTCCACAATACCATTCCTTGTTTCAACTTTTAGAGGAGGGAGCTTCTATTCCTCAGGAAGATTAGTAAGGAAGGTCTCCGGGGTAGATTTTCATATTTTGGCATCAAGGCCAACATCTCCCATCATAGACAGTGCATTCCATCCTCTAGACTGCGTTATTTTAGTGCACACTTGCAGTGAGAGGTTGCACCAGCTTCTTGGAGGGAAAGATCTTTAGTGCCGGGATCAGCCTTGCATTGAGAGATCCATTAGAGGAGGTTTGTTTCAGATTGAGCATCATCTTCAGCCATCTCCATGTATTTCTAATATTGAGTTGCAGTTGCTGCCCACCAAGTCTGGCATTTCTGCAGATTTGCCAATTTCATGTATATTGTAGCCAATCCTTCCAAGGATTGTGTATTATTGCTGTATTAGTGTTTTCAGGGGTTGAGAGGTTGTTCCCCCTCATTTCTTTGAGCTGATATTGTCATATAATCCTATTATCATTTTGTATATTGTAGTATCTCCTATAAACTGCGTTATTTTAGCCAGGGCTCTCTTTCATGTAGCAGTGTTTTCCATTTGTCATGTATATGTCTCATTGAGGCTTCCATTGCCTAGCTGGAGTGATTGATTCCTCCACACATTGTATACATTTTCTGCTATATCATATATTTGTTGGATATATATATCTTCATTTTCTCACAGCTGTAAGAATAACACTGTCATTCCATCATATGTGCTTACATTTGTTGCAGTCCCTCATCGAGCATTTTTAGAGGACATCTAGGAGTGGGAGATTTGTTTAACCACTCTAGAAGGATTTCTTTGGAGCCTCCTCTTGGATTTAGGTCTTAGACACATTGTTCTAAGGGATCCACGTCCTAGTTTCAATTCCTGTAGCAGCCTGTAATGTTCCTAATTAGCCCAAGCTAATAGGGATATTTCATTTTGTTTCTTTTCTATTATTTGATGAATAAAATGTAAAGGAGGACATGAAAAACTCTTTAAATCAAAGAATAAATACATGCCTAATGTGAAAAGGGATAAATCTGGGCCTTTGTAATAAAATCCACTTATGTGTGAAACAGGTTTGAGCTATTTGACTGGGTCAACAGGACCAAATCTACAACGTTGTCTAGGTTCAATGTATCTCCTAAAGGGACAACGCAGTTCTAGAAGGAGGACCTCACGTGAAAGGGGTTAAGTGATTCAAGGTGGTTTAGGGTTTTTCACATCCTCATATTATAAAAGGAAGGAGAAGGCTCAAGGAAAAGGTTGTTGAAGATATTCAAAATTAGTTTGCCTAGACTAATTTGAATTCTCTAGGTTGTTTAGCCTGAGAATTGTGCTGCATAGCACAAGAGGGTTTTCCTGTTTAGGAGTCCTCTCTCTCCTTCCATCGAGCAGCTCTTGGAGGAGGTTGTTTTGCTTTGTCCACTATCAGGCTTTGAGGCCAAGCTCCATCTCTCTTAGGCAACGTAAATCTAGTCAGGATTTACTTGTTTAAGTGAGCTACAGAAAGTGGGATTATAGATCTGCATACATCTAGCTTGTTTTGGGAGCCTCTTCTCATGAAGTGTGTCTTTTAACCTCCTGGAAGAGTGCCTCTCCTTTTTGTGCTCCAGATCCATATCTTGGCATTAGGCCAAATTTTTCTCCACTTATTCAGCGCAGTCTCTTGAGGAAACTGCATCCTTTTTGCAGGCAGAGTTGCAATGTGGGTTTTGCATCAGTTTGGAGGGTAGATCTCTGGTGAAAGGGATCCTTCCCTTCACTGTGGTGATCCATATGTTGGCCAGCCAATCTATGTTCCATTTCAGATCTGATCTACTGTGTGTCATGTTCTTCAGAAATTTATGAAGTTTATTGCAGATCCATGGTGTAGATCTCAGATCTAGTCAGTGTTATTCATCTTCTGCTGAGATCCCCAAGGGGAATGTACTAAAAATCTCTTTTTGCATCTAGATCCAATTCAGATATATCATTTTGTACTCAGATCTGTTCTATATCTGAAATATAATGAAACATTTCTTCAGCTTCCTGAAAATTATGCTATCTAGTTTATCTAGTTTATGCTGGGTTTCGAGGCCTTTCTTCATGTATAAATCTGTATTTTCTAATATAAAGCCATTGAATCACATTATAAACTTTCCATACTAATATTCCATCATTATTTCAGTTAAAACCTTCAGAAAATCACGCTGTAGGAGGTTCAGTACATTCTGCATAATTTAAGTCATTGGAAATCAGGGTTTTTAAGCCTAGTTGGGGAAGGAGGAGCTGTTTAATTTAGCTAGAATTATTTTTTTGAGCTGAAATTCGGAGAATAGGTCCCTCATGACCAAATTTATCAGATCAAACCATAATAACACCTTATTTTTACTTAGATACCTGAATACACTCATTTTAGGGCCAAAATCACCTATTTTCCCCACCCTTTTGAGTCCAAAGTGAGTTATAACCTGCTGAATAATCATTTAATTGAAGGATATGTCATTGGACATATGTTATAAGACATATTTATGCATATCCAACTCTATAATACCTTAGGGTATTCTAATTGTTGTAGAAATTCCAGTTTTTGGAACATTACAGTGGTATTAGAGCAAGATCTTTGGCTCAGCCTGTGGCTTCAAGCCAAAGTGCTGTAGAGAAAGGAGAAAGGTCAGAATTATAAAGAAGATGAGTTTTACCTCATCATATTACAGATCCATTAAGAGCGTCTTCAAAGAGAGTAGACAGACAAAGGAGAAAGAAGAAGAAAATGAAACTCCTGGAGGGTTTCAAGGAGAAGAAAGTTGCAGTGAGACCTATAGAAGGTTTCAAGAAGGAGAGGAATACCCATGCACTTCCTACCCTCACAAAGAAGATGCATTGTACAGAAAAAATAAGAGCATGGCTCCACCACTTGGGAGAATGACAGAAGAGGATATCTCCCTGCTCCTTTTCCAGACCATGAAGGGTATTTAAGAAGATCTCAAGGAGATTGAAAGGGTGGATAATTGTACCAGCGCTGGTACAAAATTGGAGGAGAAGCCTTCAGTAATGGAGGAAGAAATGATGAATGGTAGACATCTTGAAGTGAGAAGCCTTTTCTCCTTTCTAGATGCCTCTTTCTCAAAGAGCATTCCCCAGCTCAAAGAGAAACTTATACCTGCAGAAGATCCAGAACCTCAATGGTTTTGGAAGGAAAAAGATGAGAGGTATTTTCTTGAATATCTCAAAGGGATTGCATTTCAAAAGCCCTTGAAATGCATAAGGTGTAAAACCATGAGGACACAAAGAGGAGATGGGGAAGAGGGCCAGCCTCATTCCTATCCATTGCAGAAGGTTGAAACACCTAGGAAGGTGATTGGATTGCGCAATGGAAGCATGGAGGATCTTCTCCACTCATGTATTCTGTTGGGGTTCCTATGTTTTGGCAGATTTGGCAATACCAAAAGATAAGACAACATCAAACCACTTTGGGACCTTAGGATCTAGCCCTCCTGGATCCAGAGAGGGATCTCTCCATAAAAAACAAAGAATGATATATATTTGAAGCTCAAAAAGAGGTATTAGGCTAGGTATGAAGCACAAGGGGGGTTTAAATTATTTGGTTGGAGATCATCAATTGAGAAGGTTATGAAATGAAAGGAACAAAGCAGCAGGACGTTTCGGCAAAAGAGGATAGGTCAAGAAAGTGTCATCCATTGGGCTATGGAGTCATGAAAGGGGATTAATTGCATAGCAACTCACCAAGGCTTTCATAGGGCAAGTCATCTATACTAAAGGATTTTTTAGATAGATGGTGGAATAGAACAATAAGAAGTCAAAAGTGAGAGAATGAAAGAAAACCCAATTTATGTCTGGAGATCAGGTCAGATATCATTTAAATCTAGAACTGCTTTTACATACTCAGAGGAAAATCTCAATGAAGACACAAAGGGTAGCTTAAGATCAGGTCAGAGGTCATTTAACTCCAGGCCTGCTTCAACATACTCTCAAGTAAAAACAGAGTTAAGATTTAACACAGAACTAGGCCTAAGATCAGAGAAGGGCTTTTAACCTTCAATGCTTTTGACACTAGCTCAAGGGATCTTAGAAAGGCCAATCTGTTGGAAAAGGACCCCAGTGGATGGGGCTTACACTAAATCCCTGCTATCCCAATTCTTCCATCTTAAACCCAACTAGAACATCTAAGAAACAAACCCCAAATTCACACATCAGTAAGCATGGGCTAGAACAACATCTTTAACTGGTTAAATTACATGAATTTTCTCTTAGATTCACTATCAGTAGAAAACATCAAAGATAAGAAGAACAGTGGGCATTAAGGTACCATGCAGGGGTATATCCTAATCTTGATTTACTGATTCTTATCAAAGAAATATAAATATCATGATTAAACATGAAATAAGTAAGGAAACATCACCAGAAATATAGACCAGGATCCTGTGAAATGCTTGATTAATTGATGTGCAAAACCAGTCACATACACTGAGCTCAATGGCTGATATAGTCCAAGATTTCTCCTCCCAGCCTACTAAATTACAAACTACTCAGCTACTTCCCCCAATAACTATTCTAACAGTCGAATGAATCCCTACAACTAATCAACAAAAACAACCTTTACAATATGTTCTTCAAGGGTTCTTATAGGAGAATGAATAATAGCAGTAGTAGCGGATGTAAATTAAATTGACTCATTAAGACAAAGTGGAGGAAGGTCGGGTGTCCATTCTACAGAATGGCTCTTCATTAACTGTGTGTACTCTGTGGTATGGCCTAGAAGTCTTGTTAATAACTTCAGGTATGTTCTTCTGAAGAATTTCGACTGATGGTACTCTGTGGTAGCCTTCTGAAATGAGTAACTGGGATGGAAAGGTCTGTAGGTCTCCATACTACCATGATTGTTGTCCTGACAGTTCTTTAGAAGCAACTTTCAATGTACTAACTGTTAAGGGCTCGAGGGGGCATGGAGAATGCTGTAGGAAGTCCTTTCTGTAGAAATGGTGCTCTGCTGATATGAATGCACTGATGTAACTCGTTAGTGTGCTTAGTCTTCGAACTGCGCCTTATTCCTTTAATCATGGGATTATAGGTGTTAAATCTTCAATAAGGGACCCAAATCCTCTTTAATCTGCCTCTGCTGCTTTTGCGATGATCATCTCTGCGCTCTGTGTTAAAGTGACCGTGACCGTGGAAACAGAGTGAATTTCTCACTCTGTAATCCCTACACAATGCAATAAATTGTTATAAAATCTAGGGAGTGGTGGAAGATTTGTTGTGGGGGCCTGTGGAATGGTGGAAGAATGGTGAATTTAGGTGAAAACGGGTGGAAGAACCATGCAAAACAGTGGAAGAATGGACTGATGAAAATTTGGTGTAATAAGGGTTGCAGACCGTCTGATAAGATAAGGCAATGGGGATGAACGGTTAGGATTTATGAATGGAGGTGTTAGTAGTAAGTTAGGCGGAGGAATAACACTTTAGTGTTAAAACCCAAAGTTTAGTTCTTGGGCGAAATAAAAAGGAATAAAGGGAAAAATGAGTGAAAGTCGGGTGTTTGGATGGTGGGACCCGGCAGGCGGAGGGCAATTGACTGTGAACTGTTGGATCTCAGGAGGAGATCAACAGTGGAGATTTAAAGATGGAATTTTGGGAAGGTCCGATGGGATAAGCTTAAAAGGGAATGTGATGCAATATGGTCCATCGATCTAGATCAGATTGGACAGTCACGATTGAATCGGAGGATCGCAATCGGGGGAGGCAGAGGGTGACACATTTAAAAATTCTGATTGGCGATGGTGCGATTAAGCGCCAGCCGTTGGATCGCGAAGGGGATCAACGGTGGAGATTCAATCAGCGGGGAGATGAACAGGGGAAAAGGAGCGGGTAGCGATGAAATCTGGACCGTTGGATCAGAATGGATGAACGACAGGGATTAAATTGCATCGGAGGAAGGCAGGGGCCAGAACTTCGACGGTCGAAGTTGAGATTACGCGTTGACCGTCGGATCGGAGGAAAATCAATAGTTGATATTAAATAGGGGGGTTTTAAAAGGGATGAGGTATGTATGGTGTGGATTCAACACTGGCTGTTATATCTACAAAGATCAACAACTGAGATTGCAGCGCGGGTCTTCAGACCAAAACCCAATCGCATCGGAACTTTTTCGTTTAATAAAGAAATGAGCTCACCACAAAACCTCCGATTGCAATAAGCACCTATGAGTTTAGCGCCTAGTCTCAGTGCCCACTTGCATGGTGGGGAAGTGGTTAGGGGCTTAGCTGAAGGGGGCGTAGGCCTATTATATGGGAAAGTGGGTTTTTGGCTTAAATTTAGTGTATTTCAAGGCCAAAAGGAGGGTTCCGGTAGAGGGAATAAGGGGTTTTTAAGCCAGAAAAAGGATGTTTGTAAGGTTTAGAGGGGATTTTGGGTGATTTAGAGGGTTAATGAGGGATTTTAGATGAATTTGAGAAGGGGAAGAAGGTGACGAAAACAGAGGCTTAGTGGGGATGAAATAAGGGGAAATGGAGGTCTTCTAAGCATTTTCTTCCACAAACAGAGAGGCTTTCTCGATGGAAACAGTAGTAAAGATATTTTCAAAGGAAAAGGACACATAGAGGCTTCAAGAATGATATTATTTTAGAGGAAATGTATTTCTTGAAGGTTCATAAAAATATTTAGCCACCTGTTTGCTTGACAAAAATTTATAGGTGGCTAACAGTGGCTCCACATGGGGATGGCATCTTCTTGAAGGTGTCAAGAATTTGGAAAATAATCTTTGGAGTAGGCCAGATGCCTGGTACTTGACACATCTTTTCTTTTCTTGGATCAACTACCACAAATCATGAAGACATCATATCAGCAGTAATACTCTCCAAAACAACTACCTACCCATACTATTGTCCTAACATTTTTCCTTCTGGGTGCATTTGGACTTGCAGAACCTTTACATAATCATTTTTTTACAAACAAGAAAATAAACCTATTCTATTTCTACCCTTATTACTCCGTGAGACCAGATTAAACTGTTGGTCTCATAGCTTCTCTACCTAAACTAATATATGCTAGGATTAAACTATCTAGCAGATTTCTTCTCTACATTATAAGACAGAAATTGAAAAACAATCCAGCCAGGATTAGACTGTCTGGCTTGCTGTGGGCGATGGCATAAAGAAAAAACTTCTCATGGACTGAACTTTGTAGAAATTTTGAAACAACTAGCTAAATGCTCACAAATTGAGCTTTTTGAAACTTCCTACCTACCCTACTTCTACTTGGAAATCTATGATGTTCTAGGAGATACAATAATGCCAGTGCAGCCATTCAAGCAGTAACAAAAAGGGGCAGAAGAACTGACTGCTTGTCAGAGATAACCACAGGGTACTCTGCATGTGGTTCTTCAAAACTAAGGTCACCATCAATGGTGACCATTCCTGATGAATCTGGCCCCTGTGAAGAATCAATGTTGGAGAATTTGAGCTAATCAGGGCCTCCATATACTCTGCCACAGGAACAATGAATGCATGATGTACACTCTCTTCTTTCGGGCCTTCCATGGCTAGTAGGCTATCTGTATCCTGGGTAGCTTTGATTACTGCGTCTTCCACTGCATCTTCAGTGAGGCTCTTGAAAACCTGATCATCTTCTTCTTGTACTTCAACAGGCAGTAGGATTTCTTCTTTCTTAGGGGGAGGGAGACTTTCCAAAAATGATCTAGGGTCTCTGAATTGATATGATTTTTCTTTTGAATTCAAAATCTTGATTTCGGTCTCATATCTTTCAACCATCACTTCTAGAAAAAATTTCTTAAGCTTAGGTTGATTATTGAATCTCGAGCTAGAAAAGAAAGCCTCTGGATGGTCCTTGCTTCTAAGTTTTGCCAGTATCCTTGATATTCCACAACGAAACTCTTCAAGGGGACTTAGCTCCGTTTCTCCAAATTTCTCAGAGTCTTCCATTAGTGAAGTGACTTGGTCTTTAGCATGGATGATGTTGTAATGAGACTGGTCTTCCAGTGGAGTCTTGTGAAAACAAATATAATCAGCGGCCCACTGATCACTAGTGGAGTCTTTTAGTCATTTAAGAACTGTGGAGTCTCCAGGTGGATTATTTAAGATGTTCAAGGAGATTTACTATCCACCATAGTGTTTAACTACCAAATCAAAGCTATTGGTTTTTATTCCCCAGTGGAGTCACCATTATGTTGGGGTTCCTATGTTTTGGCAGATTTGGAAATACCAAAAGATAAGACAACATCAAACCACTTTGGGACCTCAGGATCTAGCCCTCCTGGATCTGGAGATGGATCTCTCCATTAAAAAAAAAGAATGATATATCTTTGAAGATCAAAAAGAGGTATTAGGCTAGGTATGAAGTACAAGGGGGGTTTAAATGATTTGGTTGTTGGGTTGGTCGGAGATCATCAACTGAGAAGGTTATGAAATGAAAGGAACAAAGCAGTAGGACGTTTCGGCAAAAGAGGATAGGTCAAGAAAGTGTCATCCATTGGGCTATGGAGTCATGAAAGGGGATTACTTGCATAGAAACTCACCAAAGATTTCATAGGGCAAGTCATCTATACTAAAGGATCTTTTAGATATATGGTGGAATGGAACAATAAGGAGTGAAAGTGAGAGAAGGAAAGAAAACCCAATTTCTGTTTGGAGATCAGGTCAGATATCATTTAAATCCAGACCTGCTTTGAAATACTTAGAGGCAACTCTCAATGAAGACACAAAGGGTAGCTTAAGATTAGGTCAAAGGTCATTTAACTCCAGGCCTGCTTCAGCATACTCTCAAGGAAAAACAGAGTTAAGATTTAACACAGAACTAGGCCTAAGATCAGAGAAGGGATTTTAACCTTCAATGCTTTTGAAACTAGCTCAAGGGATCTTAGAAAGGCCAATCTGTTGGAAAAGGACCCCAGTGGACAGGGCTTACACTAAATCCCCGGTATCCCAATTCTTCTAGCTTAAACCCAACCAGAACATCTAAGCATCAAACCCCGAATTCACACATTAGTAAGCATGTGTTAGACCAACATCTTTAACTGGTTAAATTACATGAATTTTCTCTTAGATTCACTATAAGCAGAAAAAATGAAAGATAAGAAGAGTAGTGGGTATTAAGGTACCATGCAGGGGTATATCCTAAGCCTGATTTACTGATTCTTATCAGAGAAATATAAACAACATGATTAAACATTAAATAAGTAAGGAAACATCACCATAAATATAGACCAGGATCTTGTGAAATGCTTGACTAATTGATGTGAAAAACCAGTCACATACACTGAGCTCAATGGCTGATACAGTCCAAGCTTTCTCCTCCCAGCCTACTAAATTACAAACTACTCAACTACTTCCCCCAATAACTGTTCTAACAGTCGAATGAATCCCTACAACTAATCAACAAAAACAACAACCTTTAAAATATGTTCTTCAGGGGTTCTTATAGGAGAATGAATAATAGCAGTAGTAGCAGATGTACATTAAATTGACTCATTAAGACAGAGTGGAGGAAGGTCGGGTGTCCATTCTACAGAATGGCTCTTCATTAACTGCATGTACTCTGTGGTATGGCCTAGAAGTCTTGTTAATAACTTCAGGTATGTTCTTCTGAAGAATTTCGACTAATGGTACTCTGTGGTAGCCTTCTGAAATGAGTAACCGGGATGGAAAGGTCTATAGGTCTCCATACTACCGTGACTGGTGTCCTGACAGTTCTTTAGAAGCGACTGTCAGTGTACTAACTGTTAAGGGCTCGAAGAGGCATGGAGAATGCTGTAGGAAGTATTTTCTGGAGAAACAATGCTCTGCTGATATGAATGCACTGATGTAACTTGTTAGTGTGCTTAGTCTTCAAACTGTGCCTTCTTCCTTTAATCATGGGATTATAAGCATTAAATCTTCAATAAGGGACCCAAATCCTCTTTAATATATCTCTGCTACTTCTGCGATGATCATCTCTGTGCTCTGAGTCACAGCGACCGTGACCACAGAAACAGAGTGAATTTATCACTCTGTAAGCCCTGCACAATGAAAAAAATCGTTATAAAATCCAGGGAGTGGTGGAAGATTTGCTGTGGGGGCCTGTGGAATGGTGGCGGAATGGTGAATGTAGGTGAAAACAGGTGGAAGAAACATGCAAAACGGTGGAATAATGGACTGATGAAAATTTGGTGTAATAAGGGTCGCAGACCGTCCGATTAGATAAGGCAATGGGGATGAATGGTCAGGATTTATGAATGGAGGTGTTAGTAGTAAGTTAGGTGGAGGAATAACACTTTAGTGTTAAAATCCAAAGTTTAGTGCTTGGGCGAAATACAAAGGACTAAAGGGAAAAATGAATGAAAGTCAGGCATTTGGATGGTGGGACTCGGCGGGTAGAGGGCGATTGATTGTGAGTCGTTGGATCTCAGGAGGAGATCAACGGCGGAGATTTAAAGATGGAATTTTGGGAAGGTCCGATGGGAGAAGGTTAAAAGGGAATGCGATGCAATATGGGCCATCGATCTAGATTAGATCAGATGGTCACGATTGAATCGAAGGATCGCAATCGAGGGAGGCAGAGGGTGGAACATTTAAAACTTCCGATTGGTGATGGTGCGATTAAGCGCTAGCTGTTGGATCGCGAAGGGGATCAACGGTGGAGATTCAATCGGCGGGGAGACGGACGGGGGAAAAGGAGTGGGTAGCGATGAAATCTGGACCGTTGGATCAGAATGGATGAACAGCAGGGATTAAATCGCATTGGAGGAAGGCAGGGGCCAGAACTCCGAAGGTCGAAGTTGCGATTACATGCTGACCGTCGGATCGGCGGAAAATCAACGGTTGATATTAAATCAGGGGGTTAAAAAAGGGATGAGGCGGGTGCAGTGTGGAGTGCGCTGGCCATTAGATCTACACAGATCAATGATTGAGATTGCAGTGTGGGTCTTCAGACCAAAACCCAATCGCATCGGAACTTTTTTGTTTAACAAGGAAATGAGCTCACCACAAAACCTCCGATTGCGATAAGCACCTACGGGTTTAGCGCCTGGTCTTGGCACCCAGTTGCATAATGGGGAAGTGGTTAGGGGCTTAGATGAAAGGGGCTTAGGCCTATTATATGGGAAAGTGGGTTTTTGGCTTAGATTTAGTGTATTTCAAGGCCAAAAGGAGGGTTCTTGTAGAGGGAATAAGGGGTTTTTAAGCTAGACAAAGGATGTTTGTAAGGTTTAGAGGGGAGTTTGGGTGATTTAGAGGGTAGATGAAGGATTTTAGATGAATTTAAGAAGGGGAAGAAGGTGATGAAAATAGAGGCTTAGTGGGGATGAAATAAGGGGAAATGGAGGTCTTATGAGCTGTAATGTTCTCAACTTGGCTCATAGCTAAGTGGAATGTTAATTTTTGTCAATAAATTCAAATGCATGAATAATTGAGCAAGGAGGCTCATACAAATACTCAAGAATGAATAAAAACCCCTCACAATGTGAAAAGGGGCCATGAAATAACCAGCTTAAGCATCCACATGTGTGAACAAGGTTAAGTTGACCAAGTCAACTCAACTTGTCTTTAAAAGAATGGATCCATAAATAATATAGCTCAATGTGAATAAAGGGCAAGACCATTTGAAGATTCCTTGAGTATGAAAAGGGACAAGGCATGGAGGCTCAATCAAGTAAGGTTCCAAGAAGATGTACTAGCCTAAAATCCAACCACGCAGCATCTAGAAGATTTCCACTTAATGAGACAGCATAATCCTAGAGGAGGGAAGCTTGGTAAGGAAGCAAACCCTAGTGGAGTGGGGCCCTTGGAGGAGAAACAAATTTTATATATGATGAAGGAAGGGAAACCATTTGGTTTTATATTGGATATTATACCTTCATGAGGTCTACTTATACTTCTGCATACTTAGATGTTTAGCTAAGTTGCTGCACTTCTTAGTGCAAGGGTTTTCTCATGCGGGAATGCCCTGCTTTTTCTTGGAGATCTTGTAGCAAGAAATCTAAGGGAAGCTTCTGATCTGTAATTTCCACTTTCAAGTGTTAGGCCAAACAATTTTTCTCCATATCTGTGCAGTGCCTTGAGGATACTGCGTTATTTTTCGGAGGTGCAGTGGAAGGGGTTAAAACCCCATTATTTTTGAGCTAGTTTCCCAAGCGGAAGCTCAATTCTTCTTCCGGGAGCTGATTAATAGTATTGCAGCCATTTATCATGTATATTCATTCATTTCATGCAGATATATATCCATACTACGTTATTTCAGTTTATATCTGCAGCTGCTTCCTTGTATTTTCATTGCATGTGGGAAAACCCTTGCCGGGTGATCATAATGTCATTGTAAGGAGATTAGATCTATGTTTCTTTGCCTCATTGAGTAATAAAATATGAATATAAGATTTATTTCTCCATTTTCTAAGTATTTACTTCAATAGACTGCGCAATGTCTTTTGCAGCAGCTTCAACATTTGCATGTTTTGGGGTTTTTGTCCATTTTCAACTATTTGAGCATGGGAGGCCTGTTTAACTTTGCTGTTGGTATTTTTTTCTGATATACTATTGAATAAAGCTCCTATATTGTCTAATATAAGGGAAAAAACCGTTATTTTATACTGCTGTAGCTTAATACTCAGAAAAACAACGTTTCTGGGTCACTAGTGGTGCTTTTCCCCACTGGGGTGTTTTTCAGAAGGAGCGTTTGCTGTATATTTTTCCAAAGAATGAGATATAAATCTGGTATAACCTCTGATATGATAATTTTTTTATTCCTCTTGAGTTTCTGAAGAAATTATGCAATTCTGCAAAAGGATTTTCCCTTTGCTGCAACCTTCCTCTTTTGGCAGTTTTCAGCTAGTCTAATTTGTGGGAGATCTATTTAAGGTCTATAAGTTAATTTTTTTCAGCTGAAATTCCATAAATAATTCACATACAACCAATATGAGAGGAAACAAGAATTAACCTATGTTTCTGTTGCATTTTTTTTCTTATACATCGTTTTCTTTGAGCTGATTGTCAAGAGTCCCGAAAAGGAAATATTAGCCTTCGACATAGTTCTATAGACAGAGTCTGCTAGAGGGCCAGATAGCCTCTGGATCTCACCCTCTTTTCAGAGGTGACATATCCAGTAAATTCCCCTACAGTCAATCTCTGGAATAGATCCAGTTGTTGATTGTTAATGCTTTCTTGAAAAAGGATCTTCATTTGCCAGATTCATGAGGATTTCCTGATTTGGAACATTACAGTGGTATCAAGTATGAGATTATGGAGAAAGTATGAGATTAAGCAGAAAGTATGGAGAGGATGAGATTACTCTCATCAATATTTAGATCCAAGAAGAGCCTCTCAAAGGGGGTTGAACAGTTGGAAGTAGAAAGATGCAGTGAAACTCCAAGAGGGTTTCAAGGAGAAGAGGACTACAGTGGAACCTTTATGAGGTTTCAAGAAGAAGAAAAAGAAGACATGGGAATTCCTCCTTCAAGGGAAGACCAAGATCTAGGGTTTCCTATTGAGGATGGGACATCTCTTATATTCAGAGAAAGAGCTGGGGGTGACAGCGCAGTCATAACAGAGGCACCTCTAGTATCTCAAGAAGGAGAAGTAGTGAGAATAGTTGCACCAAGGAGAGAAGTTCTTGCACCTTTGCAAGGAGTTTTAGAGAATCTCACATATAGATATTGTGGCACAATCCATGTGCAATATATTCCATCATTATCAAATGGTGAGATCTGGAATATTACAGAGTTTCATGGGGTAAGCAATATCTACCCCTCTATATTTCTGAAGAATGATGCACAAGGAAGGTAGGAAGATCCATGCACATCAGTTCATCCATCTCTCTATGATGATCTATGTCTTGATGCCCCCTTATGTGAAGAAGGACCATTAGGGCAATGCCCTGATGAGAAGAAAAACAAAATGTTCCCTCAACATGATACAATGGAGACACTTGAGGTCAGAGGAGACACTGTCACAGCGCTGGAGGTTGTGGGTAAGAAGAATATTTATGAGGATAACATTTTATTTTATGATTGCATGTGCTCTCTTACCTTATATGTGCAGGCCATAACTCCCAAGGGGAGTGTTCTACCTTATAAGCTTCATGGCCAACTATGGGCCAAGATTGTCTTCAAATATGGCCACCTCCTTGATGAGTTGAAGGGGGTGATGCACTATGATGGGTGCTTCCCTAAAGCCCCAAATATACATTTCACCTTCAGCCAAGGTGAAGTGATAAGAGCAGAAAGTAAGTGGCATGCAAACCACTTACCATGTCTTGATATGAAGCAGGGAGAAGGAAACCTGCGCTGGGTTCTGTTGGGTGAGTGTGGATACTCCCCAAAATTTTTGATTCTCATGACTCATGCCTCATACTCCAAGAGAAGGTTGCATAATGGGAAGGCATGGTTGTTATGGCTGTCACAAGGAGGGTTTGGACACTATATTCTGAATCTTGTGTCCAAATACTTACCCATGTTTGAGGTATGTCTCATGCATTCACATGTATTTTGGGTTGAGAAGTATTTCAAGTATGTATCTTGGTTTTGGAGGAGGAACAACTCCCATATGGTGTGGAATGGGAGAGCTAGCTTGAACTATGTTGATGGAGCATCCCATATGTCAATCATGAAATCATTTCTCCATTATCCACACATTGATAATGTGAGGAAGCAATAAGAGCCCTTGTTGCTATGGTTACTTTTGGGAGAGTGTGGGTTGAAAACTCTCCATACTCAACACAACATTCCAAGAGGAATGCATGGAACATCCCAAGTGCAAGAAGGCTACCTTTCAGCAATGATGGAAGGGAGGGAGATCCTCTCACATAACAACACAAGGGTTAATGGTTTTTGCATGTGGAATGTCAAGGGGAAGAGTCATGGAGTGACAAGAGCATTGCTACTTAAGCCCACAGTGCTGTCCACTAAGAGCAAGTTTCTAATGATGGAGTATTTCCAAAGAAGTGTGCATCCTTTCATCTTGCATAAATTTATGAGGAGATTGTTGTGGGAGGGATCACTCATGGAACACATCTTCAGCTCACACATGAGGCATGGTAAGAAATACATTTATGTGCCTATTGATTATTCCATTAAGAATTTGTATCTTCTCACCAATTGTAAGCAATGCATTTCTCTGCAAGAGAGCAAGATTATTCATGGGTGTTATGGTCACTTTAGGGCCACATTTTATAATGATGTTAACCCATATCTACATGACTTGGAGCAAGTGCTTTGTTGTTTTGAGTGTATGCAGCTGATATATATTGTTGGTTCTCACTACTTTCTAGTAGATGAGTTGACATGCATGGCTGAAAATTCTTTGGGAGGCAACTTGCCACTTGATGTTTTAAATCAGCAGTTGGGAAAACTGCGTTATACCCACCATGGAGGCCATATGTATCATCTTCACTTGCACATAAACTTCAACAAATTTCAGATTTGGATGACATATGGTGGTGATGTGCCATTCACTTTGAATGTAATGATATGGGCCAGCAGGATCCATGACTTTGGAGGGAGGATCTTTGGAGATCCAACCCTTGTTTTTCCATCAAAGGGCACCCTTATTTCAGCCCAAAATTAGTATGTGCTCTACTCTTTCCATGAGTGGAGAGGGAGACAACATGGGGTAGGCCATTTTGCCTATCACGTTCAGCCATTCAGCCCACCTTCTTTGCAAGAGCTCAAGGTGGAGAAGATTTGCCATGAGTTGCCATCTTGGGAGGCAACAAATTTTGCTTGGATGATAGCATGGGGAGGAGAGTCTTTCATTGATGATGAAGTGCTCCATGATTGTCACCACTCCTATCTTGAGGAGGTATTGGATCAGCAAGGAAGTTCCCACATCAGCCTTCGATTCTTCCATGACAAGAGCCATTGGGCTTATTCACCACAAGCCAACTTGTACACTTTGGAAGAACCATTGGAAGACAAACACTTTGGCAGAAAATCTGATGCAGGGATGGAGGCTATGGTTGAGAAGGCCACAAAGGAAGGAGAAGAAATTTTTCAGCCCCCTTGCAGTTGCTTGAGGACAAGAAAAATTTGGGAGAGGGAGACTGTAATGTTCCCAACTTGGCTCATAGCTAAGTGGAATGTTAATTTTTGTCAATAAATTCAAATGCATGAATAATTGAGAAATGAGGCTCATACAACTACTCAAGCATGAATAAAAACCCCTCACAATGTGAAAAGGGGCCATGAAATAACCAGCTTAAGCATCCACATGTGTGAACAAGGTTAAGTTGACCAAGTCAACTCAACTTGTCTTTAAAAGAATGGATCCAGAAATAATATAGCTCAATGTGAATAAAGGGCAAGACCATTTGAAGATTCCTTGAATATGACAAGGGACAAGGCATGGAGGCTCAATCAAGGAAGGTTCCAAGAATATGTACTAGCCTAAAATCCAACCACGCAGCATCTAGAAGATTTCCACTTAATGAGACAGCGTAATCCTAGAGGAGGGAAGCTTGGCAAGGAAGCAAACCCTAGTGGAGTGGGGCCCTTGGAGGAGAAACACATTTTATATATAATGAAGGAAGAGAAACCATTTGGGTTCATATTGGAGATTATACCTTCATGAGGTCTGATTAGACTTCTGCATACTTATATGTTTAGCTAAGTTGCTGCACTTCTTAGTGCAAGGGTTTTCTCATGCAGGAATGCCCTGATTTTTCTTGGAGATCTTGTAGAAAGAGATCTAAGGGAAGCTTCTAATCTGTAATTTCCACTTTCAGGTGTTAGGAAAAGCACTTGTGCTCCATATCTACACAGTCCCTTGAGGATACTGCATTATTTTTTAGAGGTGCAGTGGAAGGGGTTAAAACCCCATTGTTTTTGAGCTAGTTTCCCAAGGGGAAGCTCAATTCTTCTTCTGGGAGCTGATTAATAGTATTACAGACATTTATCATGTATATTCAGTCATTTCATGTAGAGCTATATCCATACTACGTTATTTCAGTTTATATCTGCAGTTGCTTCCTTGTATTTTCATTGCATGTGGGAAAACCCTTGCCGGGTGATCATAATGTCATTGTAAGGAGATTAGATATCTGTTTATTTTCCTCATTGAGTAATATAATATGAATATCAGATTTATTTCTCCATTTTCTGAGTATTTACTTCAATATACTACGCAGTGTCTTTTGCAGCAGCTCCGACATTTGCATGTTTTGGGGTTTTTGTCCATTTTCAGTTATTTGAGCATGGGAGGCCTGTTTAACTTTGCTGTTGGTATTTGTTTCTGATATACTCTTGCATAAAGATCCTATATTGTCTAATACAAGGTAAAAAACGTTATTTTATACTGCTATAGCTTAATACTCAGAAAAACAATGTTTCTGGGTCACTAGTGGTGCTTTTCCCCACTGGGGTGTTTTTCGAAAGGAATGTTTGCTGTAGATTTTTCTGAATAATGAGCTATGAATCTGGTATAAACTATGATATGATAATTTTTTTATTCTTCTTGATTTTTTGAAGAAATTATGCAATTCTGCAAAACGATGTTCCCTTTGCTGCAACCTTTCTCTTTTGGCAGTTTTCAACTAGTCTAATTTGTGGGAGATCTATTTAAGGTCTCTAAGTTCATTTTTTTCAGCTGAAATTCCATAAATAAGTCACATAAATCCCATATGAGAGGAAACAAGCATTAACCTGCGTTTCTGTCCCATGGTTTTTCTTATACAACGTTTTGCTTGAGCTGCTTGTCAATAGTCCTGAAAAGGAAATATTAGCCTTCGACATAGTTCTATAGACAGAGTCTGCTAGAGGGCTAGATAGCCTCTGGATCTCACCCTCTTTTTATAGGTGACATATCCAGTAAATTCCCCTGCATTCAATCTCTGGAATAGATCTAGTTGTTGATTGTTAATGCTTTCTTGAAAAAGGATCTTCATTTGCCGAATTCATGAGCATTTCCTGATTTGGAACATTACATGAGAATTTTATTCCACAAATAGAGAGGCTTTCTTGATGGAAACAATAGTAAAGATATTTTCAAAGGCAAAGGACACATAGAGGCTTCAAGAATGATATGTTTTAAGAGGAAATGTATTTCCTGAAGGCTCAGAAAAATATTTAGCCACCTGTTTGCTTGACAAAAATTTATAGGTGGCTAACATATTCAGCCATCTCTAATTATATGAATATTATGGCAAAATTAATGGGAAGCATGTGTCATCACTATCAAAGGAAGAGACCCTGAAGATTGCAGAAGGCAAAGAGGAGGGCAAGCTTCACATGGTAAGAAACATTTGTCCCTCTTTATTTTAGCATAATGATACATAAAGAAGGCAGAATGATCTATTCAAGCACAGAAATGACACATCAGTCCATACATCCTTCCATGATCTATGACTTGATGTCTCCTTACTTGATGGAATTCCATCAAGGAGTTCCCATGATGAGCAGAAGAGCAAAGTGTTCCCTCAACCTTGTGCATCAATGTCATCTCTTTCTAAGAGGAAAGCCAACACAACATTGGAGAATTTGGGTAAGAAGCATGCTTATGTAAATCATATATTATTTCATGATTGCATGTGTTTTCTTACTTTACATTTGTAGGCCATAACTCCCAAAGGGAGTGTTTTACCTTACAAGCTTCATGGCCAACTATGGGCCAAGATTATTCTCAAATATGGCCACTCCCTTGATGAGCTAAGGGAGGTGTTACAACATGATGGGTGCTTCCCTAAGGCACAAAATATACATTTCACTTTCAGCCATGGTGAAATGATGAGGGAAGTAAGTAAGTGGCATGCAAACCACTTACCACATCTAGATCTGAAGTAGGGAGGAGATCACCTGCGCTGGTTCCTATTGGGTGAGTTTGGGTACCACCCAAGGTTTTTGAGTTTCTTGTCTCATGCCTTGTATTTCAAGGAAATAATGCATAAGAAGAAGGCATGTTTGTTTTGGTTGATGAGAAGAGAGTATGGATACCCCATGATGAATTCCATGTCCATACATCTACTTGTATCCATGATGTATGTACATGTATTTATATTTAGAATGAATGTCATAATCAAGTATGTAATTTGGGTTGGGAGAAGATGTAACCTTCTCATGGGATGGAATAAGGGAGCATGTTTATATCATGGTGTTAATGATGCTCCAATATTTATTGTAAACATGAGAGGATGTAAGGTACAATGGGTGAATGTATCCATTGGGAATGCAATCTCCCAAATTCATTTGTATTTCAAGAAGAGGATAAAACACTACATGGCTACTGCATTGTATATCTTGTTTCTTTTTAAAAAGGGCCATGTATTGAATTTGTGTCACGAAGAGAAGTCTCTCATATGGGAGAATTTGGAGCATGACATGTGTTGTTTGAATTATATTTAGCCAACACCTATTATCCTCCACTATTTTCAAGCTTTGAAGAAGCTTATTGCAACAAGTAGGTGGTGGGATGGCCACTTATTATGCTATGATTTGAAGCAGCATGGGAAGGGAAAATTTCCACATGACACCTTTGGCATGGAAGGGGTTAAAAAGGAAGAGTCAAATCAGCTCACTCTTTCTTATTTTGAGGAAGAGAATAGATCCATGCACCACTCCATTGATGGGAGGAGGATTGTTGGTGAAGAACATGATCATGTTGGGCTAGAATTTTAATCTACAGATAAATTATGCTTCCATAGGCAGGTGTTAGCCTAGAACAATAGGTGAAAGACTATACTACCATTTCTCCTAACTCAGAATAGATACACAGAGAGGATTGGATGCTTACTTGTTTTAGTCGCTTCCAAATGGCTCCTTTCTGTCACTTCCACTACAACTTCAAATTCAAGCGGTTTCAAATAGTTGAATGCTTTCTGCAAGAAAGAACACTGAAATAGCAGAAGATGCAATAATATAGATATCTATTCAAGCTAGTTAGCTAAATCAGTTAAGCATAAACTACATTCATCAACCAAGATCTTACAATATGGAAAATTAAAGTAAACATAGATGCATGCAGGGAAAAAAAAAAGTACTCTTTATTGATGATAGAAGGAGAGGTTACAACCTAGTGACTGATTTGTAGTGACCTTCCAGCAAAGTTCCCAAGTCTCATCACAGTATAAATCTTTCCAGCAATAGCTCCATAAATCAAACTCTCTATTGAAAATTCTCCAGCATTTCCCTACTCAAATTCTTCCTTCAAACCCTTAGATCCGTGTTCAATTTATAGATGAAATGTAGGTAGTTTTGTAATCAATAACATTCCAAAAATAGGCAAGACATGTTTCCATTCATGTAGATGTCAAATGGACACTTGGATCTGAAGCTTGACACGTGTGAACCCTTCTAGAAGACACTGGCCAAGTGGAGATTCCGGAACAATGAGAATTTCGCTCCCAAT
This sequence comes from Pinus albicaulis, assembly GCA_034641835.2. Classification (NCBI taxonomy): domain Eukaryota; kingdom Viridiplantae; phylum Streptophyta; class Pinopsida; order Pinales; family Pinaceae; genus Pinus; species Pinus albicaulis. Next base: position 1,418,488,510 of record CM076572.1, on the reverse strand, counting down.
GTGACCAACACACCTTTGAATGTCAGGAAGTGATTTGTAGAGTAGCCTTGAATGGGGCTACCTGAATATGCAACGCAGTTAGGCCCTTTAGAGCCTGCGTTGGTGAGCTCCCACATGTTTAATAATAAGCTTCAAACCATGGAAAATCCTTGCTTGATGAAAGTCTTTTTTGATTCATGTTGTTTCCCATCTTAGGGCATATAACAACTGAGATGATAGGGAATGATAGACCCTTGATCATCGGTCCTGGAGATGATGCCAAGTTAACCAAGTCATTGGGAATGATGCCCAAATCAACCTATAACAATTGCCCCCTAAAGCATGAGATCCAAATAATAATAACATTTGATTGAGATGCTTTACACTGTGATGAGCCTGGAAACAAATCAGAATGGTCACCTGCATCAATATTACAATACATTACATCATGATATATCCTCTATTGATCATAGTTGCTGAGGGTAGGCATTCCCATAGTTAGCACATAAAACAATCTAATAACATGTACATAATTCAGAAGGTCGTCTACATTGGAATGTTGCCCAGATGTAGACACGCCTTCAGATATAGGCGCATGTTTGGATGACAATATGTATGTAAGGTCACCGTACAGATGATGTGTACAAAAATCCTGAAATCGCAGCCCGAATGGCTGAAACTAGATTCAGGGTCTTCTTCTCTCATTCACTCGATCATTCAGGTACAAGTCTAGCCATGCGAATATATGATTTGTTGTCGAACATGGAAAGACATCGTTTGATTACCAACAAATGATGTGAGCTGTTAAAAAATGCGAGAGAACCACCATTAATGTCAATGGCCCTCAAGGTACTGCAGTACATTTCATAAGGCTTGAATAGATGATTTGATGTTGAATGCCAAACACAATATTTTGATCAAAAGTTCGGAAGCGAGGATCTTGTCAATGCCGTAACAAGCCTCATGGTATTGGAATCTGATGTTTCTAAGTGAACTTCTTGGATATTGATTTGTTGTCGACAGGAAGTCACCTTATTGCAAAAATGGAGTTATTGATTTCGGAGGAGGGTATGACTTGATATAGCAATTTTCAGGGATGATGGTCATGAAAATGAAGGTTTATGAGTAATATTGCAGATGGATGAGTTTTTAATCACTGAATGACTTCTCTTGAACATATCGGCAACATTGTGATGAGTTGGCAGCATTGACCCAAAACCCAAGTGAAGGTATGATGAACCATAGGTGTGAATGAACTATCAAGATGATTACTCAACCCAAACAATCACGGACATGGAGTGAAAGAAGTGTCATGTTCAAGAGTGACTTGCTACCAAAAAGAAACTTTGCTTGCTTTTCCCAAATTTTCCCCGGTCATTTATCGGCCAGTACCTCTTTATTTTTTAACAAGCTTGAGGAGGATAACATTTGCTTGATCTATAATTCAACCCTTCAGGTGAATAAAGAACAAAGTATCGCTATTTAATAATTTAACGAGTCTAGCGATGAATGAAACTTGATTCTTGCCATGATTGACAAGCCTGTCGCTATTTTATGTTTTAACGAGCTTAATGACAGTGATAGCCCGGTCCTTTTTCATGTTTAGAGAGTCTGAAAAAGAGTATGAAAAAGGACTCCAAAATCACTTTTTCGTAAATTTGTCTCTAAGATCCGAAAAAGTTTAAAATAATATCTGAAAGAACCTCTTTGGTCATGTTTAAACAAGGTATTCCTTTTTCGTAAATAATCCATCTCAGTTCGGAAAAGGGTTAAACTTATACTGAGTACATATCAATTCATTTACTTTAACGAGCTCGAAATGACAAGTGCTCGGCAATATTTTCACATTATTGGAGTTTGAAAAGAGCTAAAAGAAGACTCTAGGGGTTTCTTTTTCACTATTATAGAAGGTCAAAAAAGAGATAAAAGTGTGCTTCAAATCCTTTTTCGTTTTTAACAAAGCTCGAAAAATAAGGAGAAAAAGTATGCTTTGTGGTCAAGTCATTCTTTGAATAAATCTACATGACTAATCTATTCGTCAGTTGTATTTCCTGTTCAGAACAACATCAAATGGATTAAAAATACCCGTTTCATGATAAAAACATAATAAAACTATAGTCATAGCAATAAATTTAACTTGCAAGTAATTAAATGACTACAAAAGCAGTTTCACTATTCATTTTTACCATTCCATAGTTACCATTTGGATTTTGGAGCTCTGAACCTGATTTTGCCCCTAAACTTCAGTGGTCGATTGTGTGCAATTGGTAAGAATGTCTTGGCTACCCCCTGTAAGAGCACTGCCCCTTGCAAGAGAATATGCCCCCCAAGCTTCATTTCATTCACCTAAGTAGATTACTGGTTAAGAATAGTTCGATGGAATGAAGGTTCATTTACGAGATCAGATGGAAGAATCGTCGTAATTAGGAGAGGATTTGTTTCATTTTTTAATGAGCTTGACACAGGAAAAGAACTATGCTCATGACCTGTTTCATTTTCTTAACGAGGTTGACACAGTAAAAGAACTTTCCTCATAGGCACTTGTTCCATTTTTTAACGAGGTTGACACAAGAAAAAAAGAAGTATCCTCAAGGTACTTGTTTCATTTTTTAAACGAGGTTGACACAAGAAAAAATAACTATCCTGATACGTACTTGTTTCATTTTTTAAACGAGGTTGACACAAGAAAAAAGAACTATCCTCGTGACTTTGTTTAATTTTTTTAATGAGGTTTACATAGAAAAAGAACCATCCTCATAACTCTGTTTCATTTTTAAATGAGGTTGACACAGTAAAAAGAACCATCCTCATTATGCAGTTGGAGTAGTGAGTTTGCTCTGGGAAAGACGTAGTTTAACAGAATTATCATTTAAGGAGTTTGATGAGCACCATAAATGATAAGTTATAACATGTGTTGATGGGTATTCTCCAGGGTTTTCATTGAATTTTGGAATTTCAGAGGGTAATTTTTGTTGTATCACCGACCACCAAGAAGAGGAACCAGATAGGATTCTAGATGATGACATTGGCAAAGACCATGATCGTGAAGATGCACCAGAGAAAGTGCCAGATAATGATTTGTAACCTGTGGGGACCGAAGGGCCACCATGCAAATATGACTCTGGTGAGGTTGTGAACATCGATGGAGTAGCGAGGGTAGGAGCTGACGTAATTGGAACAGCAGACCCAACCAAAGATGTTGGTTCAGACATGGTTATTTGACCAAATGTGTACCCTTGAAAATCAACGGGAGATTGAATGGCAAGAGGATCAACAAAAGAAGATGGAAATGATCGAGGAAAGGACTGGTACAGGTAAAGGTATCCCCCAAAGTGGGTTTGAATTAAAGGTGTATCAGGTTGTGGAATTTCTTCAATCACGATTAAACAAGGAGGAAGAACTTCACTGCCAGGCCCAAAATATATTTCAGACGGTTGACTGTGTGATATAGGAGTTTCAGTGGCTACAGATATTTGTGGAGTGACCAAGGTAGGAACGATTTCCAACTGTTCAGGATTCAGATTTTCTGGCAAAGAAGAGACAGGATCTGGATCGATTTATGATTGAACAACTTCGGGTCCAGGAGGTATCGTCTCAACGATTGAATGGATCGTGACCACAGGTAGCTGTGAAGACTCCGTTTCGACAACAGTAAACGAAATGGGATGTGTGGAAACAATTTTAGCTAACTCTTGTTTAAATGATGATGTTTTGCCAGGGCTACAAATTGTACTTGATTCAGCAGATCGTGATCGCCTTCTCCTACCAGAAATAACTTCCGGTGGTAAAGGTGGTTTCAAAGCTAATCTATGCGAACGACAAGGGGTAGGATTGTGTTCTTCCACGATTACTGATTTATTTTATCCAAAAACAAATAAACAAAAAGAGGGTAATGCTAGGCAAAAGGGTTTACCAAGAAACTGTGAACTGTAGAATACCTCTTGGCGAACCAAGAAGTACGGGCAGGTAATCTTCTCGAATGTTGTGTTCGGTGTATCACAATTTTAGGGCAGTCGACTCGGTTCACTATGGATGGATAGCACCTAAAATTTGTCCTCCTAAATATACCCAAAGGTACATGGAGGCCCAAGTCCATATTAGCGTTGTCTGATGTGAAACTGCACAGTGAGAGCACCCCTTTATACTTATCGTACTATAACACCGACTGATATGCCTGAAAGTACGTGGATGAGCTACGATATACTTACGTACGTGGAGTGAGGTATCACACTCGGAATGTATCACAGAAAAGTTAATGAAAACTGCTATGTTTTATGATGCTAGAACACATCTCTAGCCTAGACCTTCTAAATGTTATCGTTAATGTTCCAAAGTGTTGTTAACTAAATTGAGATTTATTTTATGTTGATCTTGCTTAACATTTTTCCTTTCAGGTTCACCACGATGATGTATATAAAATTCCTAAAATGTAGCTAAGAATGATAAACAAAATTTCACTTTCAGCTTTTTCAATGAAGGACCTAGCTAATAAGGGAAGAGAGCAAATAATTTGAGAGCAAAAAAATCAATGAATCTCAAACTAAATGCAGATTTCCTAATGTTCCTTTTGCAAAAAACACCCAATCCTACATGCAAATGCAAGTTTTTCTTTTCAATTTCCTTAATGTTATGAATGCGGAAAAGAAACTAGGTGCACTAGATCAATAATCGAAATTCTTTTTACTTTCGAGAAACGAAGAATACAAACAAGAATTTCTCTTTTGAAGGAAAAACAAGGATTTCAACAACAATTTCTCCTATCAAGGAAATGAAGATTTTACGACAATTTCCTATTTCAAAAGCAAACGATTCTTAATGTGACCATAAAAAGTACTTTGAAATCAACTTGTCAATGATAATGAAAAACTTTTTTAAAACAACATTGAACAAATTTTCAGTCAAAGGAGAAGAAATATATAGAGTTACTGGTCAATAGAGCATCAAACCTTTCAGAACAAATCAGCAAACAGAACTGAAGCAAAATACAAAGTCAGATTCAAGGGGATTTGGTCCCTTTCAGGAGTCAACGCAATCTCCAAGGGGATACATTGCTCTGCAACATAGGCTGACAAGGGAGACAGTGCTCTGCAAAGCACTGTGCCCTAACCAAGGGTGCATTGAGCGCAGTAAACAAAGAAAAAGCTACTGTTTGGATCACTAAATTTGCAAATTAAGCTCTGAAAAAGTCTAATATTTATGTGAAACAGCTACTGGGTGGATTTAGAAAGAAGATCAGAGACTAAAACACCTAGAAACAAGAGAAGTTCTCTCCAGTGAAGTTTCCAGTTTGTTGGGAAAGAATTTTAATCTATGGATAAATTACACTTCCCTAGGCAGGTGTTAGCCTAGAACAACAGGTGAAAGACTATACTACCATTTCTCCTAACTCAGAATAGATACACATAGAGGATTGGATGCTTACTTGTTTTAGTCGCTTCCAAATGGCTCCTTTCTGTCGCTTCCACTACAGCTTCAAATTCAAGCGGTTTCAAATAGCTAAATGCTTCTTGGAAGAAAGAACACTGAAACAACAGAAGATGCAATAATATAGATATCTATTCAAGCTAGTTAGCTAAATCAGTTAAGCATAAACTACATTCATCAACCAAGATCTTACAATATGGAAAATCAAAGTAAACATAGATACATGTAGGGAAAAACAAGAAGTACTCTTTATTGATGATAGAAGGAGAGGTTACAACCTAGTGACTGATTTGTAGTGACCTTCCAGCAAAGTTCCCAAGTCTCATCACAGTATAAATCTCTCCAACAACAGCTCCACAAATCAAAATCTCTATTGAAAATTCTCCAGTATTTCCCTACTCAAATTCTTCCTTCAAACCCTTAGATCTGTGTTTAATTTATAGATGAACTGTAGATAGTTTTGTAATCAATAACATTCCAAAAATAGGCAAGACATGTTTCCATTCATGTAGATGTCAAATGGACAATTGGATCCGAAGCTTGACACGTGAACCCTTCTAGAAGACATTGGCCAAGTGGAGATTTCGGAACAATGAGAATTTCGCTCCCAATGTGACCAACACACCTTTGAATGTCAGGAAGTGCTTTGCGGAGCAGCCTTGAATGGGGCTACCTACATATGCAACGTACTTAGGCCCTTTAGAGCATGCATTGGTGAGCTCCCACATGTTTAATAATAAGCTTTAAACCATGGAAAAGCCTTGCTTGATGAAAGTCTTGTTTGATTCATGTTGTTTCCTGTCTTAGGGCATATAGCAACTGAGATGATAGGGAATGATAGACCCTTGATCATCGGTCCTGGAGATGATGCACAGTTAACCAGGTCATTGGGAATGATGCCCAAATTAACCTATAACATTACATATGTCTTATATTCTGATTTCATGTACTCTTACATCATTTTTTCGTAGGGCATGACTCCAAGGAGGAGTGTTATATCATGTGAGCCTCTTGGCCAATATTGGGCCCCAAATATTTTTGAATTGGGCCACTCCCTTGAGAGGAAAACAGAGATTTTTCAAAATGATGGGTGCTTCCCCCAAGCACCAAACATATATCACACTTTCAGCCATGGTGATATGGTGTGAGCAGAAAGTAAGTGGTGGGAAAACCACTTACCATATCTACATTTGATGCAAGCAAGGGATGCATTGCATTGGTTCCACAAGTGATTTCCCTTAGTGATTTCTTGAAACCCTTAGTGATTTCTTGAAAGAGTATGAGTTTCAAACTCGGAAATTGAGAGATCATCTCACTTTTTCAGAGTTTTGCAACATGAAGGTGAATGGAAGAGAGTAGCAGGATAGATTTCATCTATCTACCTTTGAAGGTTCACCTACATGTTCAGCGAAAGCTTGGGTGGAGGAGTTAGAGACCTTCTTGCAGCAACACCAAATGCCAGAGGATGAAGCCATCAAAGTTGCAACACTGCATTTGAGAGGTAAGGCTTTTGCTTGGTGGATATTTGAATCTTTTTTCTTTGAGAAATATAAACATTGCATCTTATGCAAATTTCACTAAGGAATTAGTGAAAATATTTGATAAAAATATTCATGAGACACATATGGTGGGAGTAAACAAGAAAAATCAAGCAAAACCCTTGCATGAAACCTTGCACCATACTTTTCCGGAAGAAAGGTTTTCATCTCACACCTTTGAGCAAAGGAGCATGGAGATCTCTTTTTCAAAAAGGGATCCAATCATTGGAGAGTTTCCCACTCATGTTGCAGAGATGGAGGGCAACAACGATGTTAGATCTGGAGTTGATCTAGCACCTCATGCAGAGGAAGGAGGAGCTCTTGCTTCAAATGGAGGGATTCTTGCATCTTTGCAAGGAAGTCCCTAGGATCTCAGATGTGGAGATCAAGGCACAACTCATGTTTTACCTGTGCCATTGTTGATGAGGTGTGGAACCATGGAGACACAAGGAGAAGGTAGGGAGAAGACTCAACATCATGAGATGAGGAGTATACATCCCTATTCATTTATAGAGGTTGATGCACCTAAGAGGGTGATTGGATTGCACAGTGGAAGCATGGAAAGAGTTGTTCATTCATATATGCAGTCACCTCTTGATGATGATGTATCACTGCATGGAGACATTTTTCCAGAGAGACCACTGGATCAACAGAGGAGGATGGAGGCTTCACATGTTGGGGCACTACTCATGGATTTCAAGAGGGTGGAGACCTTGGTAGATCTTGAGACAACGCTGGGAGTCTGGGTCAGACTCAAGGAGAGAGGGAGCATTCCCTCAACATCATTTCTACCCACTTCCATTTCAGATTCCAAGCTGTGGCAGAAGTAGCGGAGGAAGGATAGAAACCTTTCAACTTGCATCTTTGACATGGGAGATGTCAAAGGAGAGGGCAGCCATATGACAGATGTTCTTCATGAGAGATCATCAGCGCTGTCACTATGGATGATAGATCCATATTGGAGCTCCCAGTTGTTTGTGGAGTATTCCAAGGATCTTTTCACTAGCATGATCTTGGATGACCAGTTGCATGAGGAGGGATATTCAATCAGAGATGGGGTCATCTTTTATCATGGCAGGATATTCTTTCCTAGAGCTTCCAAGCTCAAGGAGAAGTTGTTGGATGCAACTCATGAGGAGTTCCTTTTCAGTCCCACTTATCCTATGAGAGCATACCACACCATCATGGAGGGGTATTTTTGGATGGGCTTTGGGGAGGATATATATCAGCATATGAGCAGATGCATGGATCCGATGGACATGGAGGAGAGACATGAATCTTTGAGAGAGTTAGCACAACCACCTCTTTTCCCTTTGGAGATGAGAGGAGACTCACTTATGAGCCACTCCACTTGTATGAGCAGGAGGTATGGTAAGGGTATTCATTATTGTTTACATGATTATTTGTATGATGTATGTATGCATCCCTTAACCATACATGTGCAGGATGGTGCTCCAAGGAGGAGCATTCTTTTTTCTAGACCACATGGTTTAGATGAGGCCATAAGCATTATTGATGGAAATTTCCTTGGAGGACTTGGGGAAGAGATGTATTATGGAGGACATGCTCATTGTACACCTTACATCATTGACTTCCTCTATACTTATTAGATCAGAGCAGCAAGCAAGTGGTTGAGAGGCCACTTATTTTATTAGTCTCTATTGCAGTTGAGCATCAAGCTGCGTTGGTTACACTTGAGGTACCATTGTCCTTCAAATTTGTTGCATATGGTAGCAAGCATGATTCTCATCTTTGCTCCCTATGGCTCTATTGTTTCTGTCTTTATGAGGAGCATGCTTGGGAGGAAGACACATTGGATGGATGTGTCCTTTGAGGGAGAAATTCCTCACACTATTTGCACTACATGTTCTAAGGGGAACATGAGATATGATATAGTTACCTTCACAACATAGTTGTCACTTTATGAGGTGAGCCATATGATGGAGATGATGCCATATGATGATGACTTCCAGCTCATCATATATGGAAGGATTTAGGCTAGCTTGATTTGCAGAGTTGGGGAAGAGATCTTTGGAGGTCTAGTCCTCATTTTTCCACTTGAAGGCAAACTTATTTCAGCCCATGGAAAACCAACACTCTAGAATTATCATAAGTGGAGAGATGGAAAGCGTGGGGTAGGCTGCATTTTCTACCATATGTAGATTTTCATCCCACCTACTTTGCCGGAGCCAAAGGTGGATGACAACTTTCAGGAGTTGCCTAGTTGGAAGGTGACTCATTTTTCATGGCTTATAGCTTGGGGATGGAGGATCCATATGGGAGAGATACTTCCCATCAGATTTTAGATCCCATTCCTCAAGGGAACCTCTAGACATCACCTTGTTATCCTCTTGAGTATCTCACCTTTACATGATGATGGCTTGATAGCTACCTTGCATGTTGAGGAGGAACAATGTGGAGGCTTGATTGATGAGATAGCATCACTTCACTTGGAGGATATCATCATACATGGCTGCTATAGGGAGAGGAGGAAAGAATTCAGTCTAACGTTGCACTTGCTTAAGGACAAGCAATCTTTGAGAGGGGAGGACTGTAATATTCCAAAATTTGCATGCAGCAAATTGGAATAATAATTTTTTCTTATATCATATAGGAGATGAATAAAATGGGTAAAAGGCCCATGAGTAGGAATAAAATCCCTCATAGTGTGAAAAGGGATCATTGGAGCAACTTATTTTTCACCTTCTAGTGTGAAAAGGGGCAATTTGCATGAGGACAAGGTTAAGTTTGACCAAGTCAACAACATTACCTAAGAGGTGTAGCTTGCTTGAGAAGACAACGCAGTTTGAGAGGGAGGAATATTCTTTGTGGAAGAAACCCTAATGTGTGGGGTCCATGGAAAAGAGGCATTCATTTGTATAAAAGGAGGAAGAGGCAACCATAGTGAGATATTTGTTTGCTTAGACATATTTGCAGTCCCGGCTGTTTAGCTGAGTTGCAGTGCTGCTTAGCATGAGGGATTCCTGCTTAGGATTTCCTCTCCTTCTTGAGAGGCCTCTTGAAGGATTGCACTTCATTTTCTCCACATATTGGCTCAAGGCCAAAGCCATTATTCAGTCACTACGTTATTTCTGCTGAAGTATAACGTAGTGTTGCTGGGTGTTGCAGTGGAGGAGTTCCACAATACCATTCCTTGTCTCATCTTTCAGAGGAGGGAGCTTCTATCCCTCGGGAAGATTAGTAAGGAAGGTGTCCAGGGCAGATTTTCATATTTTGGCATCAAAGCCAACATCTCCCATCATATACAGTGCAGTCCATCCTCTAGACTGCGTTATTTCAGTGCACACTTGCAATGAGAGGTTGCACCAGCTTCTTGGAGGGCAAGATCTTCAGTGTCGAGATCAGCCTTGCATTGAGAGATCCATTGGAGGAGGTTGTTTCAGATTGAGCATCATCTTTATCCATCTCCATGTATTTATAGTATTGAGTTGCAGCTGATGCCCAACAACTCCGGCATTTCTGTAGATTTTCCAATTTCATGTATATTGTAGCCAATACTTCCAAGGATTGTGTATTATTGCTGTATTAGTGTTTTCAGGGGTTGAGAGGTTGTTTCCCCTCATTTCTTTGAGCTGATATTGTCATATAATCCTATTATCATTTTGTATACTATAGTATCTCCTATAAACTGCATTATTTTAGCTAGGTCTCTCTTTCATGTAGCAGTGTTTTCCATTTGTCATGTATATGTCTCATTGAGGCTTCCATTGCCTAGTTGGAGTGATTGATTCCTCCACACATTGTATACATTTGCTGCTATACCATATATTTTTTGGCTATATATATCTTCATGTGCTCACAGCTATAAGAATAACGTTGTCATTCCATCATATGTGCTTACATTTGTTGCAGTCCCTCATCGAGCATTTTTAGAGGACATCTAGGAGTGGGAGATCTGTTTAACCACTCTAGAAGGATTTCTTTGGAGCCTCCTCTTGGATTCAAGTCTTAGACACATTGTTCTAAGGGATCCAGGTCCTGGTTTCAATTCCTGTTGCAGCCATTACTGGAAAATGCGTTTTTCAGTCATGCCTTGCTAACTATTCTATATTTGGGATATTACATTTTCTTTTTGGATCTATGATGGACAAAAACCTCTCTCACCTTTGCCAAATTCATCTCTGTTTGGTCAGAAATATTGTTTTAAGGAAAACATGCCCTAGGTGTGGCAAAATATTTGTCCTTTGGAAAGAATTGTTTGAAAATGATGGAGGCATGATGTTTATGAGTTGGTATGGATTTATGCTTGCTGATATGACCTTTTAACACTTTTGGAAAAGTGTCAAGCTTGTCCATGACCTTATATGTAGACTCTAAAACTGAATGATAGTCTTTTGTGGAAATGATGACCTTGGAATACATGAAACCCTAATTGACCTAGTGGGGGGTTCTTTGACCTCTCTTTGACTGAAAATTGGCTTGGAATATTTAAGTGAAAAACAGAGCATTGAACAAATGGTGTAATGAATATTCAAAATCCAATGTACTTGATTTATCTAAAGAGCCTACAGAAATAGTTTTGAGACCATCAATGCTTGAGGAATTTTTGGGAATCATGGGAATGAGTTAGGCTTATAGGAAAACCCTAGATGGATAATGGAGTCATAGGCAAGGGAAAATAGAGCAATGAGGTTATGGGTAGGAAAAAGGATGTAAATGAGAGGGAAAATCCATTTGGAGTCTGTAGGAGTCATAAGGTGATCATGAAATGGCAAAAGGGTAGGATAGTAAAAAATTTTCTCTAAGGATAATGAAGGCAGTGGGATTTCTAAAACTCACAATGTTCATGGAATTTTGTTATTAGAAATCTAGAACCAATATTTAGTCATCTATATATAGTGAAAATTACTGATGACTAACAGTGGCTCCACTTGGGGAGGGTAGCTCCTCTTAAGGAGGTGTCCAGAACCTTAGAGTTTCAGATCTCTGAGTTTTGAAGATCAGTGCCTTACTTGCACTTGGAAGATCTCTTTCCTTCATTTGTTGATGTTCTCTTGAAGCTATGATCTTAGAAATTTGAAGATACATGATTGCTTCAGCATTAGTTCTACCTACCCATCATACTTTTGCCTAACATTTTTTATTCACTTAGGTGCACTTGGACTGGCCAACCCTTGACATTCTTTTATTTTTGAAAGCATAAAAAATTATCTACTTCTGCCCTTATTACTTCCAAGAGTTCAGATTATGCTATTGAACTCTTTTATTCTCTACCTATACTATTCATTTGTCAAGATTAAGCTGTTTGATAGACTTCATTCTCTAATCTACTAACATGAAATTGAAAACATGATTTGAACCAGGATTAAGCAATCTGATTCACCATGGGCTGTGGCATTGGAACAAGCTACACACGGACATTATTTTTGTACAAAAAAAACTAGAAATTATGAGGGCTATAATCCATCATTTGTTAAGCATTCTTATCTTTCTCTTTGGTTCAGATTTAAGATTTAAGAACTATCATCTTTTCTTCCTAATCTATTCCTACATGACAAGTCAAGCTTAAATGGTTTGAAAAGCCTTCTTTCACTAACCTATCAGCAAAAATTCAAAACATGTTCAGCCATGATTAGGCTATATGACTGAACAAGACTCTTTTTCTTAACAAGTAGTGGCATTTAGACTTGCACACTTTTAGTAGTACTCTTTTTTGGGTATGGGGCTGTACTTCTTCTTTCCATCTGCCCTCTTTTTCTTCTTTTCTCTATTTTTGTTTTTTCATTTTGGATTAGCATTCTAAGATTAAAAACTAGAAATATGCTCATAGTGCTAAGCTTATTTTCATTCCTATCTATCCTAATCTAATTTATAGAATATATACATTCATTTGGTGAACTCCCTTTTCCAATATAACCAGCTAAGTAGATGATTCCATGAGTGATTTTTTTTCATATCTTTGAGTGTGGTGAAAAAATCAAAAGGCCACTCCCACCTTACTAGTGTTTGAACAGTAAAGCCTAAAATGTTCTTGAAATTATGCATCAAACTGCTCTTGAAATGTTTTACTCCCTCTTCAAATGTCTCTAACAAATCAGTAAAGGGATCTTGAAACAATACCTGAATGTGAAGATTTGGAAAATAAGCTTGATCCAGGATTACTTATTCCTCCACTTGGCTAAGCTTGAGATTATTTTGAGAAAGAGAATCCCCCTCTTCCTCATTATCATCAAAACTGGCAGCCTCATCATAAATTGCAATGTTGTCTTCCAGCAAACCTGATTCTTCATGAGGCAAGGTTGCAACATATAAATCAACAGGAGAATCAAAATAAATAGTCTCTTTATATGAAAGATTAGAAGTTGGCAGTATGCCTAGACCTTGATTGATTTCTTCTTTAGTTTGAGGAGGAGGCATTTTCCTTTCTCCTTGGATAAAACCACAACTGTTATCTTTCTCTTGTGAAGGCTGGTCGTAGGGCTGAATGTATTCTTTGTTATTAAAATAAATACCCAAAGATTGCTAACTCATGATTGTATTAAATTTGTCTTTGATGAACTAAAATGAAGCATAACAAAGAGGTAAAGACCCTTCCCTTTCTCCCAAAATTTCTGCCTTTTCTTCTTCACTGTAATAGCTGAGTGGTATTTGCTTATCACTATTTTTGAGCTGTTGAAAATGATTGTCTTTGTCCCAAAAACTGATCACTGATTGTTCTATAGTGTTAGCTTGAGTCTAGAGAACATAATCATCATCATATTGATCATACTTGGGCATCTTATTCATAGGAGGAATGTCATCCATTATGCATCCTAGATTAGCAGATTGTTTCACCATATTAAAAGGAGAGTGTTTATGGCCAATAGCTTCTCCTTTAGCAATCTGAAATGATTCGAAGCACAATGGTAGAGTCTCAAAAGGCATTAGCTCATCCTCCATTTCTTGTTCTGTAATCCCAGCAGCTACACCAAGATGTCTTAAGGGGAGAACTTCTGAATTTGGAAAAAGGTTTGCATTATCCATTTCTTCCCATATTGATTCTTTAGAGCATTCCACCTTGTTTCCATTTGCAATTTTCTTGTAATGCTCTCTTAGTAGTGAAGCACAAGATATAGGAAGGTGTCTAGTAATTACTTGATAACTTTCAACATCTTCTTCTTTGTAATCTTAATCAACATATATATTTTGATTGTTATTCTTGTCCTGTAATGACTGAGTTTGTTCTTCCCAAGGAAAAAGTATAGGCTATTTTGAATAAGCAACACAAACCTCAACCTTGTACTCTTCCTCTTTCCTACCAAGTATATGCATCATTTTGCTGATTGTGTCTGTCAACATCTCTAGCTTTGCCTCTGAAGATATTAGTTTCTCTTGATCTGCTTTGTATTTCTCTATTACTTTTAGCTTTGCTTCCTTGTGTAGTATGTTGGCTTCCACATCAACTGCTATCCTTTGCATTTCCTCCAGGGTCAAAGAATCTCTTTCTCTTATCTGGAAATCCATCTCTAGGTCAAAAGCATTTGGGTAGTGCAAGAGAGCCCACCCTAGGGGTGGCTTTATCTTAGCAGGCATTGCATGGTATACTTTATTGAACCTAGTTGAAAAGTGTTGTACTATCTCCCCTCGATGTCTTTTCAAATAGTTGTATTCCTTTATGATGAGAAGAACATTTCCCATGACTTCCCACCTATCTAAGAAGACTTGAGTGAATTGATGAAAATTTCTAATGCTTGCAGCTGGAAGGTCCTTAAACCAAATCTTAATTTTTCCTTGTAATGATAAGGCAAACATTCTAATATGCACATCATCTTCTCCTACTTCAAATAGGTCAAGCAGATTCTCAATATTTTGAATGTGTTCTTCAACGGTGACTTTTGAGTTTTCTCCATCAAATCTGGGTAGTTTATTTGCAAGATTTGCTGGGAGGGCCTGGAGGACAGGAGGAAAAATCATAGGCTTGTATCTTTCTGGGACCTTTGTGGGTATAGGTAGTGCAAAAAGAGATTTATGAATGTTTGAGGTTTCAGCAAGAGAAGGAAAAGTAGCATGAGGCTCATGTTTCACTAGGTCTTTCGCAGGTATATCTGGAGTATGTTAGTCATCAATAATTTTTGCTTGTTTAGATGACTAAATGCTTTTTCTTGGCTTTCTAGAAACAGAATTCAAGAATCATGTGACTTCTAGAAATCTCCTCAAAGAGAAAATTTTCACTATCCCACCTCTTTGCTAAAGCATGGCCAATCTATCACCCATATAAGACCATATCCTGAACTGATGTCCCACACTCTCACTATGTGTGCCACCTCTGGCTATAGCACTATGTCTGTGTTTCCTAAGCCCTCTATTTTCATACCTTATTTTTCCAAGTAAACCAAACGTTTTCCCCTACCCACCAAGTGCCTCAAGCAATGGTGGTTTCAAAACTCCCTTTCTAAAATCCCTTTGAAATAAAACAAGGTTTTCTGGTTTTCTAGGATGATAGTTCATAATAGAGTGTCAAAAACCCTGTCTCCTCATCCAAACCCTGATTCAAGTTTTCACTCAAAAAACCTATTCTAAGGACATTACAATAAGTCAAATAGGGTCACCTAGGTTATGCATTGTCATGGTTCTAAATTCACTATTTCCATGGGTATTGAAAGGTGAAGTCAAGAGAACACAAGGATGAGGCTTATCATTGTCCAAAGAACATCAAAGACCTCCAAAGGTAAACTCTTGATCAAGCAGTAAGCTTGCAAAGGAACAATTTACCATGTCATAACACTGTTTGTTTTTCTAAAGTATCCCTAAAAACTCAGAAGCTTGGTAAGATAGACAAAGAGGGTCAAAATAGTAACAAAGAAACCTCCTTCATCACAACAGATGGTTTCAAGGGTTTTCAAGCTACCTTATAGGGTTTGGCAGACAAGCACTAACTCCACCTCATCAAAAGGAAAAATCAGAGTTTTTAAAGAAGAGAAAGAAGGGCAAAAATGAAGATCAAATACTCCACTACACCAAAGGAAAAAAGAATGACAAGGTCAAAGGAAAGAATGTTTCAAATACAGAAATATCAGTCAAAAGAAGAAATGGAAAAATGATCAGTTTTCTGTGTATAAGTGTTAAAGTCAAAAACAATTCTTTTTCCAAAAAAGGGCTGAATGGCATAGGCTTGGTGTCTTCAGGAAGGTTGTCAAAATTAAAAAGAGCCTTAAGAGTTCCCCAACAGTAAAAATAAAAGGAAAATGTTTTAATCAAAATTTCCACCTACAGGACCAGAAGCAGACAAAGGCACAGTGAGAAAACGTGAAAAGAAATGAACATTATTAAAGTGGGTTGTATTTCTAATTTTCCAAAAAAGTATAAAACCCCTACAAAGCAACATCTCCCTGCTCCTTTGGTCATTCACACTCATAGTGAGGGTTTTAAAATTTTCTTCTAGAAGTCCTTGGGCAAAATTTTCTAGGCGTTGCGCTCTTGTAGAGTTGCGTTGCGTGCCTTTAGCATCTCCTTGTGTTAATTTACACTACGCGCTACCCGCCTGAAGATTGGTGCTGCGCTCCTGTGGTTGTGCCCGATGTTCAAACTCTGCATGGCACCACGTTCAGGGGTGGTCTAAGCCGCCCGACCACCATGTTGTGCTCCTGCCACTGCTCCAAACTCTGCATGACACCACGTTCAGGGATGACCCGAGCCGCTCAACCACCGTGCTGCACTCCTGCCACTTCTCCAAACTCTGCACGACACCATGTTCTGGAGTGACCTGAGCTGCCCGACCACTGTGCTGTGCTCCTGCCACTGCTTCAGACACTGAACGAAGGCACGTTCAGGAGTGACCCGAGCCACTTGACCCCTGTGCTGCGCTCCTGCCACTACTTCAGACGCTGAACGAAGTGTGTTGCGCTCCTGTCACTGTTTTGCAGCCTCTACACAATTTCAAGTTCAGGGTTGACCTGACTCTACCCACAAGCTTTTTGAGCCATTTTCTCTATTGTGGAGGCGCTTCAAGAGGTATTTTGAAACTTTTCCTACATATGCATGGTTTTCTAAAGATAAGGCCACTGAGAAATTTGAAAATTGGTGTTAGAGAAAGCAGGGAAATACTTAAAAAACACTTGGCCTACACTCTGCTAATGCCTTGACCTAGTTAGAAAACTCATCATCTCCTTTAACCCCTTTCCGCATCATTTCACTAGCAGTGCCTTTTGTCTTTAAGGATCTTGAGGCAGGGATAAAGAAAGACAAAATTTCTGAAGAATAGAATGTTGACATAGATGAGGTGACTCAAAGGCCTAAAAAGAAGCAAAGGAAGGGAGGGATGCCAAATAGGTTTGAACCTATAAACACTAAAGAGATGATAACCTTCCCTACTATTTTGGCCTATTTTCAAGAGTTGGGCTGCTATGAATTCTATAAAAAGGTAAAAAATCTCCATAGGCACCCTCAGTTGACCAAACTCTTTGCCCTAAACCTTCATAACCATCAAGTACACCTAGCCGGTCTAAAATTTGAGTTCACCGCCTATGCCATCTCTAGGGCCATTGGAATGCCTTGCATAGGAGAAAGGTGGTTCAAACAAAAGAATTTGGACCTAAGCCACTATCACCCATTCTTGAAACCGAGTTTTCAAGCTGACTGTAAAACTATGTTCCCCTTCTCTCATCTATTGGACAGATATGCTCTGCTAATGAAGATCATCATGAAATACTTCACCTGTGAGGGTAGGTTCTCCAGACTCTATTCATACCACATAAGGCTCCTCATGCACTTCACCAAAACCAAGTTGCTACACATGCCCTACTATATTTGCAAAAGTATTTAGAAAATGTCTTCCATCATGCAAAAAAGGCCTCCATCCCAACAAATGTCAAGCCTTTTTCATCATTCCCTCATAAAATTGATTGTCTCACACCAACTAGAACAACAAGGCATCCCTTGGGAGGTTTTCATCACCCACAATGATTTCACAACTCCATAGCCCACTCCTCTACAAAGTCTGCCATCATCATCTCAAAATCGTCCTCACACACCTCCATCACCTTCCAGTGAACTTGGTTCATCTTCTTCACATGAATCATCTCCTCAAATAGACCTTCCTCATTCACCTTCGCCTAAGAAATAAGAAAATGAAGAAAGTAGTGATGGCCAAGAAGAAAGCAGTGATGAAAAAGAAGAAAAAAATGAGGGAAAGGATGATGAAAATGAATAAAAAAGTGAAGAAGAGGAAGGTGGTAGAGAGGGAGATAGCCAAGAAGAAATTAACAAAGGCAATGACAAAGTTGAATGTGTTGATGAAGAAGAAAACAAATTTGAAATTAGTGAGCCCCATAATGAGAAAAAGAGCCGAAACAATGGGTCTTATGATGAAGACAATTACACTGAAAATACATATGAATACAATGGGGAAGAGGCATATGAAAGCAATGAATAAAACAAAAATGACAGTGACAAGAATGGTAAAGAAAACCAAGAAACAAGTTTGAAGTTGTTTTTCGTAGGCAAGAAAATGATGACAAAGGGACAAGTAATGAAGATAATGAGTAGGGCAGTGAAGGAGAGATCAACCAAAGGAACTCACCTAGTGAAGAAAGAAATGACCCTCACAGTGGTGGGAAGACTAATGAAGGTACCTAAGACAGTGACCCTACAAATAATGCAAACAGTGATACAAAGGTTCAATTTGACAATGAATACAGTGGTTCAAAAGATGAGGAAGAGGATAGTCATGGAAATAAGGATGTGCCCAACAAAGATCAAGGAGCCTCTAACATTGAAAAAATAGATGAGGACAGTCCTAAAGATCTTGACAGTGATAATGACATAAAAGAAAGTGAGGATTCTAATCAAAAGGGTAGCCAAGAGTAAGATAAGGAAGATGCACACACAGAGATCATCTATGAAGAGAAAAACAGTCCTAAGGTCACCAGTGATGAAGCTTTGCAAGTAAAACTTGTTGCACCCTTCACCTTTACCTATCAAAGAGGAGAGAGGCATGTGTTTGCTGCCTCCAAAGGGCAAGGGACCATGCACTCATCCGCAACTCTAATGAAAGACAAAGGTAAACAATGATTGAAAGAGGAAGAAGACAATCATGAGGAAGAAAGAGAATTTGAGCTCATTCACATAGAAAGTGATGATGAAAATGAGACAAGAATAGTAAACTCTCTTTTACAGGACTAGAATGCACATATCAAATACTTGGAATTTGAGTTAGAAAGGTCTAAGGATATCATTCACTTTTTACAGTTGCAGAACAAACAAATGAGTGGCCAGCTGGCCATCTATGAAGCAAGGGTGCTCAAATACTAGAAAGAGGCTCAAAGGTCACAAGTGAAGTTGGAGGAATACATGGGCGCTTATGAGGAGGACAGTGGTGAAGAAGGCCAGACTATAAAGAGACCTAAGACTATGGGTCTTAGGAAATCATTGGCAAAACAGAGAGAGGAAGAATCAGCCGAAGCACAAAAATTTCCCCTCACCGAACTCCTTGCCATGGAAATTGAGCATAAGAGGGAATCATGGCTTGAGAGAGCCAACATACATCTATAGGCAAAATTGGAGAAGGCCAACAAAGACTTGAGCTTACAAAGGAGAATGACTGAGCACTATAAACGGAGATATCACTTTGCAAGGAAAAAGCCCAAAACTGCCCAAAATGAGGGCTCGATACCAAATGATGAAAATTACCAAGCTAGGCTTGGAATTTTAGCCCACGTTTCTCTACAGGTGTCCAAGGACCCATGAGGCACCCACCTACCAATTTTGAGAGCAATTGAACAGGTTTTTGTTTTTGCAAATTTTGAGGCTAGGAGCGTAGCACACCCCGTGTTGCGCTTTTTCCCAGGGAATATTTAGGAGGATCAGCTTACATTTTTGGATTCCCCATTATTAGAGGAGCACGCTCACCAAGTTTAAGCTCAGTTGGAGTTGTTTTGACCACTCAAAAGGGTAAAAAACACTCATTTTTTTCACCTTTCTACCCACTTTTCTGAGCATGTGTTGCGCTCCTGGAAGTCTTGGATTTTTCCACTTTTTTGGAAATTTTTAGAGGTCAGTTTGAAACAATAAAGGTATATATGGAAAGTAGACTTCAAGGGCTTTCCAACGAGCCATCTCGAAAACTTTTTTGACATCGGGAAGGCCTCCAAAACACTGCTGCAAAAAGGCATATTTCTACGCTGCGCTCCTGGCAAGTTTTCAAAATTTTGACACAGTGTGCTGCGCTCCTGTGTGTGACTGGGTAGAATGTGCGTTTGGAAAGTTTTCTTAGGCATGTCAGGCCTAAAAGTCAATTTTATTTCCATTTATAGTCGGAAAAGATGTTTATTAGATATTTTTGTACGTTGGGCTTTGCAAAGCCTCAGGGACAACTTAGGATATTTCTTTTGGGCCAATAGGCTTCTAGATACTCTCTTTGGCTCTCCTCTTCCTTTTTTGTTATATAAGGCACGATGATTCATTGTAAAATATTGGGACTTGATGTGTTTAAGAGAAATACATGGTTTTATGAGCTTGGAGAAGAAATTGGTTTTATGAAGTGAATGAATGGCTTGTTTGGCTTGATGATGGAGAAGCATGTTTGCATGATTCCATAGCTTGGTGAATGGTGATGTTTTCTTAACTTGTTAATGTTTTCTTGTCCTCATTTCTATTTCATTCTTCTTGTTGCTATAGATCAGAAATGTATAGGTTGAGACATGCTCATGGAAGTACCTCAAACCTCTTGTTTGTTATAGCCTTGATGGTTTCCTCTTTTAGTTACCTCAAGGAATTCTTGACTGCTCCTTAGGCCCACTAAAACTTGTTTTTTGTTTCATGAATGGTTAGTATGCTAGCTTATAAATATGATTCATGGTATGCCTTGCTTATTTAAAGTTTTCAAAACCCTATTTTGAAGCTTTTCTATGGAATATTGATTGATTAGGTTAAGACAAAGAGGTCTCGTTTCGATCTTGCCCTTTGCCCATGCTTACCAACTTATTTTAGAGTTCCAAATAGCTTTATATATGTTGTTTATGAGTTTCCTCTCCATAAATTGAGTTGTTTGTTTATCTTATGTGTTTTCCCAAAAAGCTGAAGGTGAATTTCTAAAGTTAGGAGTTCTAATGCTTCTACGTTTCACTGGAATGTTCATCTTACATGTTTATCAGTTTAAGTATTTTTCATAGAGATTAATGGTTTTCCCTACCTCATGAGTTATTGCTTCATACTATATATGTTTAAGACCTCTTAGTTTTTTCCCAAACTTAATGTTCATTACACCTCATACATCACCTAAAGGATCCATTAACCTTGCTAAATCGGCCCTGCAATACACTTTGTTTCATCATTTAGACACCCTTTAATTCATCTGACCCCATAGCCCTATTGATTGATAATCTCTCATTCCACCTATCCTACTTGTTCATCTTACCCCAACCCAAAACAAACAAACAAATTACACTTAATAACTAGCCTAAAATCAATCATCCAAAGCGAACAAGTTCACATCCTTCACATTAGAGAGAGCCCTCTCTAAGTCTAGGAAGGCTAGGTCCTAGGACTCCAAAGACTGGTCTGATTTTGCCCTGTTGTTTGGTCTACCAATCTTCCAGATCATGGGACCACAACATAATGGCAATCACGGTGGGACATTCTGAGTTCATAACAATCTAAATACCCCTTAGGAATCCAGAATCCCTTCATCAAACAGTATCCTATGATTTATAGCTACCTCATCACTATGACTAACACAATGGTGATTATGATGCAACCTCTGATGTTAGTGACAAACTAAGTATCCCTTAGGACTTCAGAAACCTTCGTCAAATCATAGAGAAACTAATTGATAGCCTAAGAGTAGAATCTAGCTTTTTCACCATCCTAGCAAAATGATGACTCGGCTATAGGACACTCTCACATACCTTAAGGGCTGCATATAGAAACTCAAAAAAAACCCCAAAAAATTTCTAGATTGGCTTTTGACAATATTGGTGGTGGACCATAGACAACATATCATCAACAAAACTAAAAATATTCACCTGGCGTCTCCACTGGCCTCCAGTAGGCCTTCTAATTTTGCTAAGTATCTATAGACTCCTGTAGCACTACATCAAACTAGCCCTGAGAAGTCTAGAAACCTATTCACACACTGTGTGAGTTTGATAGCACCTAGAGAGGTCAGCATTTCGAAAGCAGTCATAAACTTTCAGCCTCCCTAAATTTTGAGTTTGAAATCTGGCTCCACGAAGAATCAATACTAGATCTCATCCAGATCCAAACCCTCCTACTATAGTTGATGACCCAGAAAATATTTTGTGGAAAACTTCTGAAATTGGAAACTTAGCTACATAGGACCATTCATAAAGCAAGCTTTGTACCTGAACATCTTATAGCATTGCAAGATCCCCAGTTTGACTTGCGCCATACAAAAAAACTTTTCAGGACCAAGTCACAAAAGAGGATCGACCATACCGACCTTGAGCCCATAGACTTGCAGCAGAGTCTTATCAGAGAAGCTTCTCCTTTCACACCACTTGATTTCCAACTTCTCCACCACTTTGGCTCTTTTCACCCCAAGTCTACTCAGAATCAATTTACTGGTCCAAGTACTTTCGCCACACCCATTCACACCACCACTGTGCAAACCACTCCATCTCATAGCACAAACCCTCCACTTGTAAATCCACCATTAGCTCTCACCATGGCAGCATGGTATGCACCCCTTGTGTTATCACAACCATTAGTACCTTTGCCAAATGATTACCAATCTAGAATCCCACACTTCACCGGGGCTGAATCCACTACTGCCCAACAACATGTAGATATAATGAATGATGCTTTTGACTACATGGAATTAGAAGAGGAAACCATGAAGATGAGGATGTTTTCCCAAAGTCTAGGAGGAGAAGCTAAGAAATGGTTCAAAATCCTAACTCCCAACAGAATACATGATCTCCCTTCCCTTTACCAAAATTTCATAAACAAATAGGAAATAAAGAAAAACCCTCTTCAGATCCTTTCAGAATATAGAAATCTCAAAAGAAACACGAGAGAAAGTGTCCAAGACTATTGCACTAGGTTCAATAGTGTTTACAACGCACTACCGCCAAACATGAAACCCCCATTAGGCCTAGCCTTAGCTAAATTCCCGGACGGTTTTGACCTTGACATGGCCTATCAACTAAGAGAAAGAGAGCCCCTAACTTTAGAAGACATGCAAAGCGGAGCTATAAGTGTAGAGGCCAACTTAATTGAAAAAAGAGCTAGGCTAAGATCAGAAAAGAGGGTAACATACAAAGATGACACCATGCCCTCTACCTCCTCATATGATTCCAAGATGGAGAACCTTCTTAGGACCATGGAAAGAATGATGGAAAGAATAAGCATAAATGAAAGAGCACCCCCTAGGGACAACCAAACAAATCCCAAAACAGAAACTGGAATCAAAATTTTAGAAGAGACCGACCCCAAAATATACCAAGGGAAAATGATCAACAAATTAGGCCACCCTTCCAAGATAACTATGTTGACGAAGGGGAAATAGATATTGAACAACCAGATGAAAACCATCTAAAATTAATAGGCTCTGATAGTGAGGGTGAGGTTTTTCTCACAGAGGAAGAACAAGGTTTTTTCTCCTAAAACCAAGATGAAACGAGCTATGAAGATTCTGAAGACCACGAATTGGGATTATAAAATTCCATAATGGAAGTCCATAGACAATATGATCTTAGGAGTAAGAAAAACCAAGACAACTCTAGGAAAAACAACTCAGACACTACTATTAAGAAAACTCTCGAAAACATTCTTAAAAGAACAACAGACAATAACAGTGCCATGGCTAAGAAAACTAATCCCAACAAGGATAAAACTAGCCAACCAAGTGTTGACACAAGCTATCCTAGCACCTCTATTAGTGGCCCTGAGAAAACTCTACTGACCAAAGCCCCAAATCAAAATCAACAAATTAAAAATGTGGAAAAATTTATGGCTGATAAAACTGATGTAAATATGTCCAAAGCTCAAGTACATTTCAGTTTTGAAGGAGAGATCGCTAAAATCAAAATAACCATCCCTCTCACTGAACTGGTAGCTCAGGATATGTACCGCTCCCAAGTTTTAAAAGTTTTTAACATAGGAAATGATACCAATACTCTGAATTTGACAGATGATAAACCAAAGATGTTGTTTGGACCCGAAGTAGATGGAAAATACCAAGAAGGAGCCATTCCCCCATTCTATGTCTGCCTAAACATACATGAAAAAATCCTACATAATTCCATGCTAGACTCTGGTGTTAGAAAATTAAATATTACAGAGCAATGAAACACATAAAATATGTGGAAAATACAAGAACACAAAACACATAAAACCAGAGAGACACAGATATACGTGGTTCACCCAGTTTGGGCTACGTCCACCCCGAACAGCCAGTCCTTCCTTTATATTATCCAACAAAATGAAGAGACACAACTCATGGCAGAATCAATGTCAGAATATCCTCTCGTTCTCTTTCACAAGCCTCTCTTCGTTTGTCACCCGAGAATACACCATAATACAGACAAACGAATACAAGGCCCCCCACAGCACACAGCCTTCAGGGCAAAACCCTAATTTAAACATAACTTTCACCGTCGCATCATTTGCCTAATGAATGGCCCAGATTGACTAGAAATTACTATACTTTTACAAGGCAATTTTACATCTGTTTTTAGCTTCGGGGGCGCTGCCCCCGAATCCCCGCCAGGGGGGGGCTCCGAAAAGCACTGCCGCCCCCCCCTGGACCCCCCACGGCAGCAATTAAATTTCGGGCGGCGTTGCTGCCCCTTTTAAGGTACAGGGGTCCAATGTTGTGATACAAAGTAAAGAAGATAATCAGGCTCCATACCCAACATCTGGTGCCTCTCACAACCTCATGCCGAAGGTAGTGATGGAAACATTGGGCCTAGAAATAACCAGGCCCTACAAAGATCTGTATTCCTTCGATTCAAGCAGGGTTAAATTCTTGGGCTTAATCAAGGACTTACGTGTCAATCTGACACAAATCCCTTCTAAGAGCTTGGTCATGGATATAGTCATGGGTGACATTCCCCCCAAATATGCAATGCTTTTGTCCCAATCTTGGGGAGCTAAACTTCTGGGAAACCTCCAACTTGACATGTCTTATGCTACCATCCCGATTTTTAACCAAACTAGGAGAATCTATCGGGAATCTCATATGAAGTATATGGTAAGTTGCAAGTAAATGAAAATTGTGAAGATCTAGGCACATTACAACAATTAGATCACTTCCTCTATGATGAGTTCGATAGTCAAAACTATCACGTTCCTAAAACACCACAGGATAATAAAACCAAACTTGATTTTCTACAAATTGAAAATGAAATGTCAGAAACAAAAACCAGTTTAGGACAGGAAATAGGCTGCTCAAAGGAAGGACAAACCACAAAAACACAACTTCCTCCTTTTGCTAATCCAAACAAAATGAAATGCCCTCAAAAAACAAAAATCTTTGGGAATCTGGAACAAGACAGTCTGATGTTTCTACCTTACCTAGATACTTCATCATCCAAGAAATTTTCCCTTTCAGAAAAATTATCAATTTTCACAAATATTGCTATAGATCCCAAAGGAATTTTTGCTGAAGCTAATATAGAGGAAGATAGCATGGGTAAACTCAAGAAGCCTGAAATAATTAAGTTGTCTAAAATTTTATCACTACACACAAAACAGAGGAATACAAGATTGTGCAAAAAATTTAAGAATGCTTATGTGTGTAGGCAGGCTAGTCTAAAACCTTGTAACACAGCCATTGTTCTAAAAATCCTTCCTTTCAAAAAGAATCAAAAAAATTTTGAGTAGTTGAATTCACTTAGAAAGAAGGCAAAGGGACATAGGCTTTGTATAGACTTTAGGTACCAAGAGCAACCCTTCCAAAAGAACAAATGCCTTTTTACCAAAAAAGATCATACTTTACAAAGGGTAGGGTTTTCTAACCAAATCTCATTGCATGATAGTTTTTCAGGTTACCATTAGATGATACCACTTTAGATCAATCAGCTCAAAGATTTTTTCAAATTTCCTTGGGACAGTTGCATGCTTAGACAAATACCTCCCGGGCTAGAAAGTGCTGGAGATACTTTCCGGAAAACTATGCCTTCAGTTTTAAATTTCTCTACTATGGTGTACATGGATGACTTCATCATTTGTTTTAAATATGATAAAGAATACCTTTGCTACTTGAAGAGGATATTTGACTCAAACAGATTTGAAGATCAAAGGTAAAAGAAGAAGCACCAAGGGGATCATGGATTTTCTGAAAACTGTTGGAATAATCCTTATACCATGTTGTCAAATAGAGGTAACTATGTTTTCTATTTTCAAGAGTTGAATGGACAAAGGATGTTAGGAGATCCTTTTGAAGACAGGATGCTCAAACACTACTTTTTTCAAGATCCTTAGCTCCAAAATTTTCACTCATTGTGTTAGCCCCCCTATAAATTTTTGACAAGCAAAACAGGGGGCTAAATTGTTTTGGAGACCTTCAAGGAATGCATCTCCCCTGAAGACACATCATCCTTGAGGTCTCTCTGTGTTTTTCCTTATCCAAATCCCCTCTGATGATTTCCTATTATAAAGCCTCTCTGCTGGTGAAGAAATGCCCAAGAGGCCCTTTTCCCTCTCTTTTCACCCCCCACTTAGCTTCTATTTTGTCTCCTTTTGTCTTCCCTTCTATTTCCTTTCAGCCCCCTAAATCCCCTATAAAATCCCTACACCCTTTGTTCCCCCAGTCTCCCCCTCCATCTCCCCTACCGTTGCACTTTGATTGCCCCCAAAAACGCATTAAAAATGAACTAAAATGATAAAATTTATGTTTTTTGGGTCCTAGCCCCTTCCCGATAGCCCGCGCCCCCTTTTCTTCCACATGACCTAGCGCCAGAACCCAAAGCTAAATCCTCCAGGCGCTTAACCTCTCCAACCCTTTCTCCATTCGAAAAACCATTGAAAATCCTTTGTAAATGCGCATTTTTGGTTTTTAAATAATTTTTAAAGGTTTGCCGCCAACCCGTTTCAGCGTTGAATGTCCGTTGTAGATCTCATCCGATCGAACGAATTCTATTAACTGTGGGGGGTCACCCAAAAATATCATGCCCATACACCATGGTGCCCCCGTAGTTAATCTCCACCATCCGATTAAAGACCAGATCTAACGATGCGCTCCAGATCTCACCCGATCGAACGACTTCTATTAACTGCGGGGGGTCACCCCAAACTATCATGCTCGTACACCATGGTGCCCCTGTAGTTAATCTCCACCGCGCCCGAAATGGTGGTCCCCACACCTGCATACATCATCCACCCTGAAACCACCGGTTTTTCCGCACCACCCTCGCGCGCTTGGCGGTTTTCCCTGGAGAGCTAGTGATTCCACTTAGTCGCCGCCGGGTGTCCTCTGTACGATTCTAAAACCGCCCGTTAACTCCATCCCTCGCGCGTTATCTCTCGACCATGGATGCCCAGTGAAATCCCTGAAGACCATCCAATCTCGGGCGCTCCATCCAACGGCTCCCGATCGTCAAAGATGCAGGTCGTTTAATAGAGTTGCGCATCCGTTAGTCCGTGTCCTGGCCCACTGCCCGTCATCTCCCACCGTTGATCTCTCACCGATCGACGTCCCAGATTTGTCTATTCAATGTTGACCAAGTCCATCTGCCACATCATCCGTCCACGTGTATTCCTCATACCATCGCCCAGTCTATCACTCCCGGTCCCTCCACGTCAGCGTCCCACGTACGTCCACCGTACGTACTCCCATTCCATCACATATAATGGTTCTTTTTCGTGTTTTTTAATTTTTTTTCATTCGTTCTTGCTCTGCGCTCTGTCAACCCTCCACCAGAGCGATTCTACATCATTTCCTCCGCGATTTCTTTCTCCATGTCACCAGTCACTCATCCATTTCGTCCATCCTCCTCATCCGTCACCCCATCAATGTTTTTCTTCACAGTTTCCGTGTTTTTGCAAGGTTGAAAATGATGAAAGACCGCCACAATACGCCGCCTCTGCACAGTGATAGAGGGATCGAAGAAAACCATGTGCAGAGGCAATGTTCAGAGCCTGATGTTACAAAAGGTGTCTGGAGGGGTGTTTGTGCCATAAATTTATCAACAAACAGAGTTTAAACTCTACCAACCCTCCGGCACCATTAAAGCTCGAAATACCTAGGCAGAGATAGTATAGGAACAGCAGAAAGCTCGAGGCAAGAAATAGAAGACTTTTGAGCTTCTGCAGGGATTTTTAGAAGGAAAAAGTACAGATTTGAAGATCCCGTGGATCTCTTGGACGATCCAATGCACAGAGAGATTATATTATCAGGGTTTCCGTATTAGCAGAATGTTCTTCCATGAAAGGACACGGTACACATCAGTTTTTCAATCTACATTGCATCCAAATAAAGATTTACGCCCTTTCAGCAGTCCTACACCATCAGAAGCATTTTTTGCATGGTATGGTTGACCCTAACATCATTATTTCACCATTTTTGTCCAGTCAACAGAGTATGGCAGTAGTGCTGCAATCAGAGTACCAGAGGAAAATGCACATATTTAAAACAAAATGGGTTGTGGCCTTCCTCCTCTTCTGAGCATTAATTCTTCATTATTTCTTCACCTACCATCTTCTGCTCTTTTTCTCCTATAAGAATTCCCGAGAACATAATGTAATGGTTGTTGTTCAGTTGCTGTGGATTGGCTGTTAGAGGGATTCATTTTTGACTGTTAGAACAGTCTTGGGAGGGAGTAGCAGAGTAGTTTATATTGTAGTAGGCTGGGAGGAGAAACTCTGGATTGTATTAGCCCTTGAGCTTATTGTACATGACTGGTTTTGCATCAATTAATCAAGCATATTTCACAGGATCCTGGTCTATTACTATTGGTGATGTTTTCTCACTTTGTTATTACATTTTCATGCTGTTTCATGTTCTTCTGGTAGGCAACAGAAGTATAACATAGGATTCACCCTTGTTAGGTGCCCTATGTTTCCTGTTCTCCCTACCTTTAATGTTTTCTGCTTTATGTGCTATCTAAGAATTGATTTCAGTTGATTTAACCAGTGTAGTGGATGTTATTGTCTGCTCTTTGATGTATGAATTGAATGAAACTGTTCTTAGATGTTCTTGTTGGGTTTAAGCTGGAAGGTTTGGGAACACTGGGGATGAGTGTTAGCCCTGTCCACTAGGATCCTTGCGCGACCAGCTTACCTTTCTAAGATCCCTTTGTTTATCTTATCTTTGTTTTCCCCTTGGAGTTGCTAAAGCAGACCTGGAGTTAAATGACCTCTGGTCTGATCTACAAGCTACCCCTTTGTCCCTTTGAGAGCTGCCTTAGAGTATGTCCAAGCAGGTCTGGAGTTAAATGACCTCTGACCTGATCTATAGATAGAAATTTGGTTGTCTTTCCTTCTGTCACCTTTCTTTCCTTAATGTTCCATCCCACCACCTAATCTAAAAGATCCTTTGGTATTAGATGACTTGCCCTTTGGAAGCCTTGGCTAGTGGATGCAAGTAATTTCCTTTCATGACTCCATAGCCCAATGGATGGCACTTTCTTGGCCTATTCTCCTTGCTGAAACATCCTGCTATTTTGTTCCTTTCCTTCCATTACTTTCCCAGTCTATGATCTCCTAATCAACCCAGCAGCCCTTCAACCAAATCATTTAAAACCCCCCTTTTGTGCTTCATAACTAGCCTAACACCTCATTCTAAGCCTCAAAGATATATCATTCTTTGCTTTATTGGAGAGATCCCTCTCCGGGTCCAGGAGGGCTAGATCCTAGGGCCCAAAAGTGGTTCTGATGTTGTCTCATCTTTTGGTCTTGCCAATCTGGCCAAAAAATGGGAACCCCAAGATAATGGCGACTCCACTGGGGACTTTGAAATCTTTTCATCTTAATAGATCATAAACTTCAGAAACCTTCAATCTCTGGTCAGATTGGCAGTAAGCCATCCCTTTCTTGAATCAGCCTCCATTTGTTGTGTGTCTTATACTCTTAGACAGAGCCTGGGAAGGGCCAGGTAGCCTCCAGATCTCATCCTCTTTTCAGAGGTGACATATCTGGTAAATGCCCCCCCAGTCAATCTCTGGTTGGAGTGTGTTGTGTTTTGAGGTTATTCCTGAAAGGTGACTATACTTAAGATACTGTGGTGGACAGTAAGTTGCAAATCATCCACCCGGCGACTCCACAATTCCTGAATGATTAAAAGAATCCATTGGTGATCAGCAGGCCACTAATTATCTGTGGTTTCACATAAGACTCCACTAGGAGACCATGTCGCAGTACAACATCATCCATGCCAAAGAACCAGTCACTTCACTAATGAAAGACTCTGAACAATTTGCAGAAATAGATCCAAGCCTCATAGCAGAGTTTCAGAATGGAGTAGCAAGTGTACTGGCAGAAATTGAAGGGGAGGACCTTCCAAAGGTGGTTGACCTACTTAGCTCACACCTCAATGCCCAACCTGCGCTTAGGAAGATGTTTTTAGATCTAGTGGTTGAGAGGTATGAAGCTGAGATTGAACTTTTGAACTCACAAGAGACATCATATGACTTCAGAGACCCCAAAACATTTTTGGAAAGTCTCCCTCCTCCATAGAAAGAATCAATTCCACTACTTCTTGATGAGCAAGAAGAAGATGAAAGGGCTTTCAATAGCCACCTTGAAGATGCAGTGGAAGAAGCAACAGTCAAAGTTGCCCAGGAAGAAGACAACCTACCAACCATGGAAGGCCTAAAGGAAGAAAGTGTACATCATGTGTTCAGGGATCCTGTGGCAGAGTACATTGAGGCCCTGATTTGCTCAAATACTCCAGCGTTGATCTTCAGCCAGGGCCAGATTCATCAGGAATGGTCACTACTAATGGTGACCACAGTTTTGAAGAACCAAATGCAGAGCACCCTGTGGTTATCTCTGATAGGCAGCCAGTGCTCATATCCTTTTTTGTTACTGCTTGACTGGCTGCATTGGAATTATTGTATCACCTAGTACATCAGAGATTTCCAGTAGAGTAGGGTAGGTAGGAAGTCTGAAATAAAGCTCAGCCTGTGAGCATGTAATTAGTTGTTTTGATTTCTACAAAGTCCAGCAAGTCAGACAGTCTAATCCTGGCTTGGCTGTTTTTGAATTTCCTGTCTTAGAATGTAGGAGAAGAAACCTGTTGGACAGTTTAATCCCAACAGGTAGTAGTTTAGGTAGAGAAACATATGAGGCCAATAGTCTAATCTGGTCTCATGGAGTAATAAGGGTAGAAGTAGAATAGGTTTATTTTTCCTGTTTGTAAAGATTGACGATGTAAAGGGTCTGCAAGTCCAAATGCACCCAAGAAGAAAAAATGTTAGGACTATAGTGTGGGTAGGTAGTTGTTTGGGAGAAATTTTACTGCTGATATGATGTCTTCATGATTTGTGGCAGTTGATCAGAGAAAGAAAGGGATGTGCCAAGCAGCATGCATCTGGCCTACTCCAAGAGATCATTTTCTCAATTCTTGACTCCTTCAAGGAGAAGCCATCCCCATGTGGAGCCACTGTTAGCCCCCCTATAAATTTTTGACAAGCAAAACAGGGGGCTAAATTGTTTTGGAGACCTTCAAGGAATGCATCTCCCCTAAATACACATGATCCTTGAGGTCTCTCTGTGTTTTGCCTTATCCAAATCCCCTCTGCTGATTTCCTATTATAAAGCCTCTCTGTTGGTGAAGAAATGCCCAGGAGGCCCTTTTCCCTCTCTTTTCACCCCCCACTTAGCTTCTATTTTGTCCCCTTTTGTCTCCCCTTCTATTTCCTTTCAACCCCCTAAATCCCCTCTAAAATCCCTACACCCTTTGTTCCCCCAGTCTCCCCTTCCATCTCCCCTACTGTTGCCCTTTGATTGCCCCCAAAAACGCATTAAAAATGAACTAAAATGATAAACTTTATGTTTTTTGGGTCCTAGCCCCTTCCCGATAGCCCGCGCCCCCTTTTCTTCCACATGACCTAGCGCCGAAACCCAGAGCTAAATCCTCCAGGCGCTTAACCTCTCCAACCCTTTCTCCGTTCGAAAAACCATTGAAAATCCTTTGTAAATGCGCATTTTTGGTTTTTAAATAATTTTTAAAGGTTCGCCGCCAACCCGTTTCAGCGTTGAATGTCCGCCGTAGATCTCACCCAATCGAACGACTTCTATTAACTGCAGGGGGTCACCCCAAACTATCATGCCCGTACACCATGGTGCCCCCGTAGTTAATCTCCACCATCCGATTAAAGACTAGATCCAATGGCACGGAGCGTGCCCAAAATGGTGGTCCCCACACCTGCATACGTCATCCGCCCTGAAACCACTGGTTTTTCCGCACCACCCTCGCGGGCTTGGCGGTTTTCCCTGGAGAGCTAGTGATTCCACTCAGCCACCGCCGCATGTCCTCTGTACGATTCTAAAACCGCCCGTTAACTCCATCCCCCGCGCGTTATCTCTCGACCACAGATGCCCAGCGAAATTCCTAAAGACCGTCCGATCTCGGGCGCTCCATCCAACGGCTCCCGATCGTCAAAGATGCAGGTCTTTTAATAGAGTTGTGCATCCATTAGTCCATGTCCTGGCCCACTGCCCGTCATCTCCCACCGTTGATCTCTAACCTATCGACGGCCTAGATCTGTCTATTCAATGTTGACCGAGTCCATCTGCCACATCATCCGTCCACGTGTATTCCTCGTACCATCGCCCAGTCTATCGCTCTCGGTCCCTCCACGTCAGCGTCCCACGTACGTCCGCCGTACATACTCCCATTGCATCGCATATAATGGTTCTTTTTTGTGTTTTTTAATGTTTTTTCATTCGTTCTCACTCTGCGCTCTGTCAACCCTCCACCAGAGCGATTTTGCATCATTTCCTCCGCGATTTCTTTCTCCATGTCACCAGTCACTCATCCATTTCGTCCATCCTCCTCATCCGTCACCCCATCAATGTTTTTCTTCACAGTTTCCATGTTTTTGCAAGGTTGAAAATGATGAAAGACCGCCACAATATGCCGCCTCTGCACAGTGACAGAGGGATCAAAGAAAACCATGTGCAGAGGCAATGTTCAGAGCCTGATGTTACAGGAGGTGTCTGGAGGGGTGTTTGCACCATAAATTTATCAACAAATAGAGTTTAAACTCTACCAACCCTCCGGCACCATTAAAGCTCGAAATACCCAGGCAGAGACAGTATAGGAACAACAGAAATCTCGAGGCAAGAAAGAGAAGACTTTTGAGCTTCTGCAGGGATTTTTAGAAGGCAAAAGTACAGATTTGAAGATCCCGTGGATCTCTTGGACGATCCAATGCACAGAGAGATTATATTATCAGGGTTTCCATATCAGCAGAACGTTCTTCCATGAAAGGACACGGTACACATCAGTTTTTCAATCTACATTGCGTCCAAATAAAGATTTACGCCCTTTCAGTAGTCCTACACCATCAGAAGCATTTGTTGCATGGTATGGTCGACCCTAACATCATTATTTCACCATTTTTGTCCAGTCAACAGAGTATGGCAGTAGTGCTGCAATCAGAGTACCAGAGGTAAATGCACATATTTAAAACAAAATGGGTTGCGGCCTTCCTCCTCTTTTGAGCATTAATTCTTCATTATTTCTTCACCTACCATCTTCTGCTCTTTTTCTCCTATAAGAATTCCCGAGAACATAATGTAATGGTTGTTGTTCAGTTGCTGCGGATTGGCTATTAGAGGGATTCATTTTTGACTGTTAGAACAGTCTTGGGAGGGAGTAGCAGAGTAGTTTATATTGTAGTAGGCTGGGAGGAGAAAGTCTGGATTGTATTAGCCATTGAGCTTATTGTACATGACTAGTTTTGCATCAATTAATCAAGCATATTTCACAGGATCTTGGTCTATTACTATTGGTGATGTTTTCTCGCTTTGTTATTACATTTTCATGATGTTTCATGTTCTTCTGGTAGGCAACAGAAGTATAGCATAGGATTTGTTATCACTCAGGCCTTCCTTGAAGTTGTAAGAAAAGGAAAGAAACCCAAGGTAACCACTAACCAACCTTCAGATGCAGAATCTAGCCAATCTGCAACCAGAGAGGGCTCTCTCTTTAAAATTTAGCCTTGTTTTATAAAGTATTAGGCTAGTTATAAGTCCAGGGGGTTTTGATTTTGTTTGAAAGGTGGAATCCGCCAACTAAGGGTACGATTGATTAATTTCAGGCCATTGGGCTATGGAGTCGAAAGGATGGCTTTACTGGATTAATATTCTATACACAAGATGGCTTTGCAGGGCAAGATAGCCAAAAAGAGAACAATTTTAGAAATTAAAGTGAATGGAATGGATTTTTGAGGGGATGAAAGGAAATTAAGAATCTTTCAACATGTTCAAAGAGAGAAAATGAATGATTACAAATAAAGAGAAGTTAAGAATTATTTACTATAGTAATCAAAATGTTTATACCAGCGAAACAAGAGCAATTAAGAATTCGTTGCTTATAACCAGTTTAGCAGAAAATATTTTAGAATAATCGCAATTGAAATCAGAGTACACTTAAGTAAATTTTGATTTATTCTTTTATGTAAATTATTCAGAAATGGAGCAGAGTGATATTATAAACAGATATAAAACTTAAAACATAGGATAGAAAGACTTATTCAACTACAGTTGGACACATGAATCCTGCAAAAAGTCTTGAGTTTCAAATCATCATCCAGCAAGCCACAAAGAAATTTCTCCAAAAAGCACTTTTATTCCAAAATGTCAATGTTACAACAAAGAGGAAGAATCCACCCTCAATAATCCGTTTGAGGGCTTATTTATACAAAAAATGATTTAAAATATCTCACAACGACTTAGGATATAATCTAGGGTGACTAATGAGTAAGTTACAACAAAAATAGAGACAGATGGTCTCGTAAAATAGGATAAATCAACTGATGTTGTGTGCTATCTCCTCCTTTTTCGAATGAGCTGGAAGCAGTTCCTACAATCTGGCTCGGTGCTGTCCTTTTGGTAATTCTTTTCTGACTGTCTAACTTCACTGATACTCTTCATTTCTATTGATACACTTTCATCTGCCAGGCTGATACTCTTTAACTTTTTTTTATCTATTTATCTTTCACATAATATTAAAAGACAAAATTTTCATAAATTTACAAAAGCTCTAAAAGATCTTCCCACCATTTGTCTTCTGCTATCTTGGTCCTTTGAAGTTTTCTGAATGTTTCATCAGCCTCAGTATATCTAGAGAAATTGGGCTGTTTAGGAAATAGATGTTTCACTTCGTGTTCAAGGTAGAACAAATTTTCTAATCTATCATGAATATTTCTCCCTGTAGGTAATGTTCCTTGTGATGAAGAGGCTAAGAAGCTAGCCTATCTGGAAGCATGTAGTGACTATCCTCCCTTTCATCATCAAAGAGTTCATCAATAACTTCCACTTCTGGAAGTGGATTTAGTTTCTGCCTTTTAACCTGTGGTTGTTGTAAAGATTCTTTGGGAGGAGTAGGATCTATAACATGTCTTTTCTTGCCTATTTCCATATTAGATGGAGTCTGCAAATCTGCAACTTCAGGATGATTAATTTCCATAGGAGAAACCTCTGCTTGATCTGGTGCCTGGGAAGTTTGAGGTTTTTTTGTCATGACCAAAGTTTCAATAACTTGTACTTTTGGTTCTTTTCCTTTGCCTTTAGGCTCAAATGTAATTGATGGAATGATTTCCTGTAACCCCTGTTGGAGATTTCCTGCTGAAGAAGTGCCAATATGAGGTACCTGCACTTGTCCAAAAGATTCTAAGTCAAACTTTTTCTCAAGATCTTTCATCATTTTGTTCATATTGACTTCTTCACTATCCTGCTCAACTAAGGTTCCTTCCACCCACTCATCTTGATTAGCATATTGTTCTATTTCTGGAATTCTGTGGTGGTAGTATGGTGTTGATTTGTTCTTCATTCTTTTGTCACAAATAAAATTGAATGGATCATAGGGAATCCAACGAAAACTCATTTGTAACTTGAAATGAGTTTGTAATATATTTTCTGGTTCTTTTTCAACATCCCTAGAATTGCATGGACCTAACTGATTCTTGATTCTGAGTTGGGCTTTCTTCTTAACATTACAAAAATGAATAATATCAGAATTATTCATTTGCCTGAAATATTCTAAGGCAAAGATTCTCATAGGCACATACTTAGGCAACTTGAATGGACAAAGTTCACATCCATATATTCTTATTTCTGAATAATTTTGGTACAAATACCAGTCCCCAACTTTGTATGTCCTTGAAAGCTGTAAAGTTTTCTTAATCTCATTACTGAGCCTTGGAGGGGCAACTCCTGTCAACAAGGTAGTTGCAGGATGTACGAAAAGATCAATGAACTCAGCAAAAGAATAGGGAGATTCATAAGAAATGTGGGTTATGGCAGACCAAAATATAACAGACCTCGGGTTTCCCTTAGCATCAAGATTTTGAACAGGAAAAGGGAACTTCTCTGATTGATAATAGATGATGAGATGGTAAATGACTGAGGAATATTTAAACACTTTCTCATTATCTAACCTCATGAACTGGTCATGGATTTTATTGGCAATAAAAGATGTAAAGTCATATTTCACAGCAGGAGGTTGCCAGGAGTAAAGATAGACAGTAACACTAGGGTTATTTCATCCACATACTCACTAGTATTGAAACCCAAGAAAAAGGATATCATATTCAGGATGAGCTTGCCTAATTCAGTAAAATAAGAAAAACCATAGGGAGGAGAGCCCTTAGGTTGATGTTCAGGTAGCATAAAAGTCTGGCAAATGCACTTCAATTTTTCTGGGGACAGTTGGTTAGACTTTTCAATCAATTCTTCCATAGACAAGGGAGTAAGATTTTGATCAGGTTCAAAATGGAGCATTGCATTGATAGCTTGAGGAGTAATGGGGAAAAGGATACTTTGGTCTGGGGCCAACACTGCTCTTTGAGTTGAATCATAATTGGAATGACAGTAATGGATAATTTCTGGGAAAATACGGACTGAGGGGATGAGATATCTTGGAAAATTAGATTCCCATAACCCAATGATATCCAAACCTTTCGAGTGATCATCTCTGCAGCGACAATAACTTTGAAGGGGATTTTCATCGAAAATTAAGTCTTTAATTTGAAAATATTTATCCACTAATGGCAAATATTCCAATTCTCTTTGAGGGGCGTTCAATGGGGCTACATTTAGGGCTACCAGAGTTTCCATTTTGGTTCTTGTGTATTCAAACTGGAAATTTCGAGGGTTTTTCACAGAAATGGGCGTAATTTTTGTTTTGGGAGTATTATTTTAGTTGCAAGAACTAAAACAGACCAATATTAAACTTCTTTTCAAACTATGGTGTGAATTTTAACACTGGAATGCGGATTTTTACAGAGTTCCAGCAAGAAAATGGATAAATACCTGTTTTATGGAGGACTTCGAAATTAATAGATACTGGTAAATGGCGGATGAATGCTCAGGCACTGGTATAACAATGGCATTCCGTAATTTTGGTTGACAGCGGCTTAAACGTCGGAATTTTCGAAATTTTCAATGGAGGGCGCAGTCGCTTTCAGCAGAGAAAATGACAGAAAAATACACAAAATTTTATTTTATTACAAATTCAATAGGTATTTTTTTATTTTTTCGAGGAATGACGTCATTGAGGTATGGGAGGACACGTCACCGGGGTCGGGCGGTAAGCGGTAATTTCCGCACCACTTTTGGAGGCAAGTGGTTTTCCACGGGGAGGCAGCGATTCCACTCAGAGGTCAACACGTGGCCGGTGCACCGTTTGGAAACCACCGCGATCCCACGAGTTAATGTTCGGACTATGGACGGCTAGCGGAATGAACATACATCGTTGATTTTCAATGGATCGATCCAACGGACGACGAAATGGGGAGAAGGCAGGGGGTTAATGCGCGGGCCCAAAAGAATTATGATTTAATTAAATATTCCGGGTGGCATTTGATTGGTTGGAGATCGGGTTATTAATTAATCCAAATGATTAATTAACCCCATAGTATAGTGAATGGTCGGGGTGCGGCGGGATTTTAATTTTTATTTGTTTTTTCGTTTTAAACATATAATATATGTTTTAAACTTTGTTTTTCGTATATTTTATATTATATGGTAATAAATTAATGAAATTTATAAACCATAGGGGCGGGGATAGTATCTATAGGTATATTTTAGCCAAAGGGTTTTTATTGTGGGATTTTTTATTTAACAAAGGGGATTAAATAAACTTTGGCCAAAACTTAGAATAAATGGGTTTTTGGGTTATTATTATAAAAGGGAGTTATATACCATAGGATAGGGTAATCTCATAGGGAGTTAATATATAAATTTAGAAATTAATATGACAAAGGGACATGGGAAACTCAAAATGCTTAACAAATCTAAGAAAGTGAAGATTTCTGAAGCAAATTGTATTAAATCAATTTCAACACTTAGACTTAGAATAGTAAGTTATTTTGAGGGATTATTATGGGATTTTGCATGATTTCCCTAAGTAAAATGAGATTTTACTTAGGAAAATATTAACAGTGAATAAGTATAATGATGAATAATCTTAAGTACTAAGGTCTTTTCAATTATTGGGCCGAGGGTCCGGTCCCTCGAAAAGTCAAGGAAATGCCTTGAGCCCCTTTAATCTTTAAATTCCTTAGCATTTGAGGGGAATTAGTAAATTGTTAGGGAAAAAATGAGATGGGAAGTTAATGATCTTGACTTTGCCTTCTGTGAAATTCTGCCAATGTATTATCTGCTTCAGTACTTGTGATGAAAGTAAAACATAAAACACATTCATAACCATCATTCATCACAGGTAATTCCAGCACACCATCTACCTACCCTATCTACTTTACACTACCATTTTATCTTCTTTATTAGGGTGCATTTAGGCTAGCAAACCCTTATCAATCTTCTTTTTCTTTTACATGGAAACCTATCTAAGTCTGCACTTATTACATCCAAGGGCTCAGATTAAACTATTGAGCTCCTTTTTTATTTACTTTACCTATCTACTTATTTGCCAAGATTAAACTGTTTGGCCAGATATTTCTTCTATATTCTACAACATGAAATTGAAAAATGAATGAGTCAAGTTTAAACAATTTGAATCTTCATAAAATTGTGGCAAAAGTTTGACAAGCTGCACACAATTGCTTATTACAGAAAATGAAATAGTAGTGGCATTTGGACTTGCACACTTTCTTGGCCTATTTTTGTTTTGGGGTTCATTTCTGTTACTTTTTTGACCATTTTATTCTTTTTACCCTTTGATTTTTCTTTTAGGGTATACCCTCTTTACATTTTTTAAATTTTTTGATTTTTTGAAAATATGGAACAACTTTGCAACAAGAAAAAGGTTTGACATATGGCATAGTTCAATCAAGTCAATCATGAAATATGACCCCTATTGGTATAGGAGTCTAACAGGATTCACCCTTGTTAGGTGCCCTATGTTTCTTGCCCTCCCTACCTTTAATGTTTTATGCTTTATGTGCTATCTGAGAATTGATTTCAGTTGATTTAACCAGTGTAGTGGATGTTATTGCCTGCTCTCTGATGTATGAATTGAATGAAACTGTTCTTAGATGTTCTTGTTGGGTTTAAGCTGGAAGGTTTGGGAACACTGGGGATGAGTGTTAGCCCTGTCCACTAGGATCCTTGCGCGACCAGCTTACCTTTCTAAGATCCCTTTGTTTATCTTATTTTGTTTTCCTCGATATACATTCCGAGTTAAATGATTCGTCTGATCTACAAGTTGCCTTGTCCTTCGGGAGTCGTGCCTAGAGTATGTCCAAGAAGGTCTCGAGTTAAATGACCCTAACTCGATTCAAGGTGACAGTAAATTTGGTTGTCTTTCCTTCTCACCTTATCTTTTCTCAATGTTCCATCCCACCACCTAATCTAAAAGATCTCGTAGTATTAGATGACTTGCCCTTTGGAAGCCTTGGCTAGTGGATGCAAGTAATTTCCTTTCATGACTCCATAGCCCAATGGATGGCACTTTCTTGGCCTATTCTCCTTGCTGAAACATCCTGCTATTTTGTTCCTTTCCTTCCATTACTTTCCCAGTCTATGATCTCCTAATCAACCTAGTAGCCCTTCAACCAAATCATTTAAAACCCCCCTTTTGTGCTTCATAACTAGCCTAACACCTCATTCTAAGCCTCAAAGATATATCATTCTTTGCTTTATTGGAGAGATCCCTCTCCGGGTCCAGGAGGGCTAGATCCTAGGGCCCAAAAGTGGTTCTGATGTTGTCTCATCTTTTGGTCTTGCCAATCTGGCCAAAACATGGGAACCCCAACACATTGTACATACCATTGTGTGAAGAAAAAGTCAAAAAGAGAGAAAAATACAAAACATAGAAAAAATAGAAAAGAGGGAAGATTCTAAAGAAAAGGTACAGGCCCATACCCAAAAAATAGTAATACTGAAAGTGTGCAAGCCTAAGTTCCACTACTGGATCAAAAACAATGTCTTGTTTTGCTATCTATCCTAATCATGGCTGAACATGTTTTAAATTTATTGTTGTTAAGTTGGTGAAAAGAATGTCGGTCAAATCGTTGAAGCTTGACTAGTCAAAGAAAATAGATTAGGAAAGAAAGCTACTAGTTCCACATGCCCAAAACAGAACCAAGGAGAAAAATAGGGATGAATAGCAAACTATGTATCTTAGCCCTGATTTTTCTAGTCTTATTTTGTACAAAAATAACATTTGTGTGTAGCTTGTTTTTATGCCACAAGCCCATGATAAATCAGATTGTATAATCCTGATTTAGTCATGTTTTCAATTTCATGTTTTTAGCTTAGTGAATGAATCCTGTCAAATAGTTTAACCTTGACAGTTGAATAGAATGGTAGAGAATCAAAGGAGTTCAATAGCCTAATCTGAACTCCCGGAAGAGAAAAGTGTAGAAGTAGATAGTTTGTTTTCGCTTTCAAGATAAAAATGTCAATGGGTTTTCCAGTTCAAGTGCACCCAAGGAAGAAAAAATGTTAGGTGAGTAGGTAAAAGTGAAGTTGAGCTAATCATGCTTTTAGATTTTCAAAATCACTAATTCAGGGAAAGCAGTAGCAAAATAAAGAAGAAAATCTGCCCAATGGATGAGGCACTGGTCTTCATAAACCAAGAGATCTAAAATTATGGACACCTCCTGAAAAGGAGCAGCCCTCCCCAAGTGGATCCACTATTAGTCATCAATAATTTTTGCTCATTTAGATGACAAAATCCTTTGTTCTGGATTTCCAGAAATAGAATTCAAGAATCATGTGAGTTCTAGAAATTTCTTCAAAGAGAAAATTTTCACTATCCCACCTCTCTGCCAAAGCATGGCCAATCTATCACCCAGATAAGACCAAATCCTAAACTGATGTCCCTCACTCTCACTATGTGTGCCACCTCTGCCTATAACACTATGTCTCTGTATTCCTAAGCCCTCTATTTTCATACCTTATTTCACCAAGTAAACCAAACTTTTTCCCCTACCCACCAAGTGCCTCAAGCAATGGTGGTTTCAAAAATCCATTTCTAAAAGCCCTTTGAAATAAAACAAGGTTTTCTAGTTTTCTAGGATTATAGTGCATAATAGAGTGTCAAAAACCATGTCTCCTCATCCAAACCCTGATTCAAGTTTTCAGTCAAAAAATATATTCCAAGGAAATTACAATAAGTCAAAGAGGGTGACCTATGTTATGCACTATCATGGTTCTAAATTCACTATTTCCACGAGTATTGAAAGGTGAAGTCAAGAGAACACAAGGATGAGGCTTATCATTGTCCAAAGAACATCAAAGACCTCCAAAGGTATCCTCTTGATCAAGCAGTAAGCCTAGAAAGGAACAATTTACCATGTCTAAACATTTCTACAGCAATGCTTTGTAAATGGTCAACATCAGAACAGAGGTAAAGAAAGAGACCTAAAAAGCTCATGAAGGCATCCACAGCTGGTAGCAAGATACAAACGGGCTTAATTTTACAAGGAAGATCATGATCTCATGAGAGAGTGTTACGAAGTGCCACCCATCAAAAGGTCCATGCAAGTCCTAAAAGACAGTGGCACATAAGCAACACTGTACATCAATAAAAAAGATCATTAAAAGGTTGGTTTGCTTCAAGCATGAATCTTGTAGAGGGACAACTACCCTTTGCTTACATTCCTGCAAAGAAGACCAAAAAGTCGTCAGATTAGCCATGAGGTTAGGTAAAAGAGGAGGATCATCACAAGAAAACCACTCACACCAAAGAAGAAATCAGCAAGGTATGTGTTTGTTGGGAATCAAGATTCATGACTATTTCTACCAAGCAATAGAGCAATGCTAAGGTTACAAAGGCAAAGAACACCTAAAACCCTTCAAATGATCATTGAAGGATTTAGACATAAATAATGAGTTTGATAAGTGTCTCTTTGACAACTCAGAAGATAACACTGTTTTTTTTCTAAAGTATCCCTAAAAACTCAAAAGCTTGGGAAGATAGACAAAGAGGGTCAAAATAGTAACAAAGAAACCTCCTTCATCACAACAGATGGTTTCAACGGTTTTCAAGCTACCTTATAGGGTTTGGCAGACAAGCACTAACTCCACCTCAGCAAAAGGAAAAATCAGAGTTTTTAAAGAAGAGTAAGAAGGGCAGACACAAAGATCAAATACTCCACTACACCAAAGGCAGAAAGAATGACAAGGTCAAAGGAAAGAATGTTTCAAATACAGGAATATCAGTTAAAAGGAGAAATGGAAAAATGATCAGTTTTCTGTGTATGAGTGTTAAAGTAAAAAACAATTATTTTTCCAAAAAAGGGCTGAAAGGCATAGGCTTGGTGTCTTCAGGAAGGTTGTCAAAATTAAAAAGTGCCTTAACAGGCCCCCATCAGTTAAAAAAAAGGAAAATGTTTTAATCAAATTTCCCACCTATAGGACCAGAAGAAGACAAAGGCATAGTGAGAAAAAGTGAAAACAAATGAACATTATTAAAGTGGGTTGTATTTCTAATTTTCCAAAAAAGAATAAAACCCCTACAAAGAAACATCTCCCTGATCATTTGGTCATTCACACTCATAGTAAGGGTTTTCAAATTTTCTTCTAGAAGTCCTCGGGTGAAATTTTCCAGGCGTCGCGCGCCTGTAGCATCTCCCTGTGTTAATTTACACTACGCACTGTGCGCCTGAAGATTGGTGTTGCGCTCATGTGATTGTGCCTGATGTTCAAACTACGCACGACACCACGTTCAGGGGTGGCCCGAGCCGCCCGAACACCATGTTGCGCTCTTGCCAATACTCCAAACTCTGCATGACAACATGTTTAGTGGTGACCCGAGCCACCCGACCACCGTGCTGAGCTCCTGCCACTACTCCAAACGCTGCACGACACCACGTTCAATGTATTATCCCAAATGAGGGATTTTCTACAACAATAAGAATATCTTAAGATATCCTAAAGTTGGATATCAGCAATACATAAACATAAACTAGAAATAGCAGTGAATGAACATCATACCAAAATGTATGAAAACCATAGAGCCATTTTATTATGAATCAGCAGCAAATGATAGCAATACAACTCAAAGGATCAGGGCAAACAAGCCTCCCATCAATACTGTTAGTATGAATTCTTTGTCGAAGTGTACGAAAAAGACCCACTTTAGCTACGCATAACTAATAGCCCTAACAACAATAATGGCTGCAAAACATCTTCAGATCTGCAATTAGTAGTTAAAGTGCTGCAACAAACAGATCTATAAATGGAAAGACATTAAGCAGTAAAGTAAAGAGTTTGCTCCATGCATCCAACGGACAAGACAAGAACACGATTTTTGAATGAATTTTTATATTACAGGGCACCTGGGAGGAAACAAGAAGGTGTATCGAGATCTCCTCAATGGGATGGGTTCTTTGTAGTCCTCAACACTTCAGATCTAAGCTTTCTCTCTCTTGTAGATGTAGAAAACCCAATGTAGAAGGTAGAGCTCAATGGGAGAAAAATGGTAGAAATGAGACCAAGTGTATAGATCCAGAGTGATCTTCTATGCAACAAAAGGTGAAGAATGAAGGGGAAAACCCTCCTATTTATAACAAAATATTGGGTCATTCTAGATCTTGGTGCATGATTAAAATAATGTTAACCAAATCTAGATCCACCTCTATGGAATATTTTTTTATTATTTGTTGGAGGGAAAGGGACTTTGACTTGGGTCAAAATCCCTTGATTAGTGAAGAATAAATAAATAAATGATTTATTTATCCTTTTAAGGAAGTGGTTGAGATAT
Source organism: Pinus albicaulis (assembly GCA_034641835.2). Taxonomy (NCBI): domain Eukaryota; kingdom Viridiplantae; phylum Streptophyta; class Pinopsida; order Pinales; family Pinaceae; genus Pinus; species Pinus albicaulis. The sequence goes on along the minus strand of CM076572.1, from coordinate 1,418,444,329 downwards.
AATCAAATAAATAATGATTTATTTAATTAATAGTGGTTGATTTGGTCATATTTAACAGGGAATATTATTTACATAATTATTCCTAGAAAATAATAAGATAACTATGGGTGTATCTCATTAATTTCTTTGGTTTTGGGTTAAACATGACTGGGAATAATAATTAAATTGTGGTTTAATTAATTATTCCTTTTGGGGTTTCCTTAATTAACATAGTGAAAGCAGTTTTACTTGAGGTAAAACTGGTCTTACATGGTGTACTTGGGTCCATCTAATAATAAAAGGTGAGATGACCAAAAAATGGTGTAACAGATTGCCCCCCAGCGTGCGAGTGTCAGGAGCAAATCGTATGACCGAAGTACGTTGTAAGAATACAATCACCGGACAACAAAAGGGGATGTCAGAGAGAGAAGTGTGAGGTAGATAGTGTGCTGAAGGACTAGACCCTAAGGAGACGAGACTCGCAGGTGCAACAAGTCTCTTTTTATGAGAGGGTACCTGTGCTGAAGGCGGCGGGGGAGGCATACCTATGCCCGCCGAGACAAAGTACAAAAGAATAGTGTGTCCGGTAAACAAGGGACCGAACCATAAAGTACAGCTGGCATAAGCAGTAGCTAGATAAGAATACAATGAAGAGTCTCACATACATGCTGTGCCTGGGATAACAGCCAGGACTAGTACAATAATATCTGAGTACATGAGATAAATACAACCCAAATGCCCCCTATAAATGGGGAAGGGCTCACAAAATCTGACTGATACATGCAAATCATAGAGGTGCTGCAAGTGGCTAAGGCCAACATCATCAAAATCTGGAGCGGCATCAAAGGCTGCAATGAAGAGGTCATCAGGGCATGTGGGGGGCTACCTGCAGGGCCACCCCCTCATGAGGGCTGAGACATCTCACACACGCCCGGGAATCATCAAGAGCTGCTGCTGGGTCACTGTACTGTCCAGTATACTCATCTCGATCATGCTGAAAGGAGCTGGAGAAGTAATAAAGTCAAAGGGAAGTGAGAGATCCCCCTGCCTGATCCGAGGCACCGAACAAGAGTGGAAGCTGGAACCAAGGTACACCGCCCTCTAGACCTTGCTTATGGAATAAATGCGCTGATGTCGACAGAAGGAGGTCCGCCGTAGGTGAGGCAATAAGAGACCCTCAACTAAGGCACGAGAGAAGAACAATAGAGCGACAGACAGACTGACACCAATGATGATAGTGGAAAGGGGGAGGATGGAGTGGCGAATGGACGACTTCCCTTGTTAGATCATAAAGGGCATGAATGACATGGCAGCGACTGACACAATATCGAAATGGATAGGGGACAGTGGGACTGAAGGTCATGATATGCGACACAAGGGAGGAACCAAGCAAAGAAGGATGGAGGGCTATAGTGGGGTGCAAAAGGACGCATTATAGACTCCATGAATGCAATGATGACTCGACTTGGATGCTCTAAACAAGTGCGACTGTAGAGTGCTGCCACACAGTAAAGGCCCCAATGGGGGGTCATAGAAACATGAGTACAAAGTGGGCACTCATGACGAAAATCAACACGAACATGGACAAGTAAGGGGGCGATGTGGTGCCCCAAGTACAAGTGTCGTAAGTGAGGAAATTCGATTTTAAGGAGTGGTGAAGTGACCCTTCGTGGAAAAAATATGTCCGGGTGAAGTATCAAATCACCAAAAACTAAGTAAAACCCATTTGAGAGCTTGGTGAGATCGGAATCATTGATCTTTGACGGTTAAATGAAACAGGGCTACAATTAATAGTCACGCAATGATCGAAAAAGAAACGAGTTCTCTTTTAATAAGGCGTTTCCCTCAAAATCATTCATTTGCTATTGTTCTTTGTGGTGAATGTGAGAAGGAGAGAGAAGGCCTAAATCTTGCGCGACGTACGGACAAGCAGAGCCATTGGTTGAGATGCAATGGGTTGTAGGTAAGAGCTGACTTGCTCTTGCATTTTGAAGGATTAGATTTGGGTTTAGGACCCAACACCCCGAGAAACGACCCCTCCTTCTCTCTCGTGCAGGTCGCACTTTTGGGGCCAAAAAGTGCGACCGGGCTGAGTTTGAGGGCAAAAAGTGCGACCTGGTCCAGAAATGGGCAGAAAGATGCGACCTGGGAGGGGAGGGGGGCTTGGTGCTGTTTGATGGTTGGGAGTTGGGTTTTTGTGTGTGGTTATGGTTTGCTCGATCTGTACCCTGACAAAAAGAATGTGTTTGTGCAGGTATGGCAGAGTTATGGGTCAACTGGAGAGAGAGGGATCTGGGAACACTTTGGGCAGAGATCCAGGCGGATCAGGGCGTCCGTTGTGTATTGGCCAGATTTGGGGTTCTCAAGTTTGTGGAGAACCCGTTGATGAGAGCAGGGGAACCATTACTGGCCGGATTATCGGTTATTGGGATCCGGATCGGGAGATCTTTGTAGTGCGGGGGCACGAGTTCGACTGACGATGGAATGTGTACTTTACGATAGGCCTCCACCAGGATAGTGGGAGACCCGCGCGACGATATTGCGCGGGGCGGCACTGCTCTATTAAGAGTTTGTGGAACCGCCATTGTGGCCAGGTCCCTCCAGTCAGGGACTCGGATATCGATCGGGGATCACAGAGGCTAGAGAGCAGGTGCGGTGCGTAAGAAATGGCTTGTCATGTGCCGAATCCACAGGCTTTCGGGCGTTCCATCACATCACCGGTGGGCAGATGATGATAGTGGAGAGTGTGTTGAGTAGGACCTACTTTGGGTGGGCCCAAATGATGTTGGTGTCGCTAAAGCGACAGTTGTCGCTATGCAGGCGGCAGGTGAATCATGATTGCTCATATGGGACTTTGTTGTGCACCTTCTTCTTTGAGAAGATCCCGACCTTGAGGCCTCGTGTGCATCTTCCAGATGGGGGCCCGAGAGAGCCCAGGATGCGTCGTTGGGGACGACTACTCTGCAGAGGAGGAGGAGGGGCGGTCGGGCGAACATTTCGACCGGAGTTCTTTGCCCATTGGGATCAGATGCCGTTGTACATAGACGACTACCCGTATAGTGGGATGAGCTACTGTGGGGATCCGGATCTGCCACTTCCGCCTGGTCGAGTCTGGGGGCCTGATGGTAAGTGACAAATTGCTATCCTTATATGGGCATGTTTAAAGTTTTTGAATAGTAAATAATGATACTGATTGAGGGACTTTTGGTATGCAGATATAGCACCGATAAAACCGGCCGGATATATGGGACGACCGGCAGTGTCTGGAGCTACAGGTCCGAGTGGATCGAGAGCCGCGCAAAATGATGGTGCAGCTGCCCTACTGGAGGACATCCGCCGTAGATGTGAGTAGCTGTTGACCGGAGTATCAGAGCGCGGGTGGCAGGATTTAGACGACCAGTACATAGAGCCATGTGTTGGTCTCCCCTCGGAGTGGCGAGGTATCATGCGGCGCATGGCGATGGCCGGTCAAACTATGCGGGATCTACATGCGGCAGGGGCAGAGCCATTGGCCCGGGAGCCTCCAGATAGTGATTAGGGGCATATGGTGCCCCTTCTGATGTATGTAGGGGCAGGTGGTGCCCCCTAGAATGTATGGAGGAGCATATGGTGCCCCCAGTTTTTGGACTTTGTTTGTAACATGCTATGGGCATGTCGTATATGTATGGAGGAGCATATGGTGCCCCCAGTTTTTGGACTTTGTTTGTAACATGCTATGGGCATGTCGTATGTATCAGAGTAGATGGACTCATCAATATATGGTTTGCGACACATATTATGGATATGCATCGTCTTTTGATGGTTGATTTAATGTTATTGTCTTGTATGAATTGTGTGTGATAAATGCCAATCTAGAACATGGTTTGCAATACTATCTACGTAGTGATTCTGGTCTCTGGGTACATGGTTGAAAGTTATGGTTTCAAGCGCACGTATTAAGACTTTTACTCGTAAATAGCGTCTAAACAGCACAGGGTTACGCACACGATAAACACCATTTAGTTGCATGACAAGAAGCAAGGAATCCAAGCGAACGTGCAGGTGGCGAATGTGATGCAGCAAAGCATCAGCTAGTAGGCCACGCACTGCATCGTATTCGGCCTGATTGTTGGTGGCAGAACTAATGCATACCCCGTTAGACAGAACGAGGTCATGCAAGGGGGTGAAGATGGCCCACCCTGCCGAGGCAAGATTCCTGGAGTAGCGACTGGAACCATCGGCGTAACCGATAAAGGATGTGGACGGGGGGATGCGCAAGGTGGTGTGACAAGACAATACATGAGGGGATGAAAGGAAAGGACGGCAGCGTGAGGGGGCAGAAGTCATCGAGCGGTAATGGCGGGGGGAAAGGGCAGGATGAGCAAAACTCAAACAAGGTGATGTATGAGAGCTATCGGAAACATGGCGAGGACTCGGGCTGCGAAGGTCAACAGAGACACAAGTGGAGTGATCTCGAGTATCAAGGGACACAACGGGGGAGGTTGCAGACGGGCTAGGCTCCGAAGGTCGTGCAGAGGAGGATAGGTAAAGAATGGTGACTGTAGACTCCGTCATCTGGACATCAGGGGAGGGAATGTGGATGGGAGTGGGGGGATCCTCAGGCTGGTCTGCAGCATACTGCGTGAGAATGGGAGAGGCGGATTGATTTTGCTCAACCTCATACTCGCGGATCACCTCAAGGGAGGCACGGTAATGCGTCAGGTGAGGACAATGATGGGAGTAGTGGCCATGGACACCGCACAAAGCACAAGGCTTGTTGGTGCGGAGAGTCTTGGGGTTCTTGGAGACGGTCGAAGCAGGAGTGGGAGTTTCGGGGACCATAGTGTCGGGGAACGCGACTTTTACCATGGGGCGAATACGGGGTAACTCGGGACAAGCATGGGTGGCATGACCGATGATATCACATAAGGCACAAGGCTTCGAGGGTGGGGGAGGAGCCGAGGTGGTTGTGGTGGTTTGGTCTTTGGTTGCCCCCTTGCGGGCTTTTCCTTTCTTCCCGGGAGCCGACTCAACAGAAGAAGGGTCCTGTGGAGGTGCTGGGGGCACAGTGGCTATGGAGGAAGCGAGGGGGACCGGTTGAACCGGTGTAAAAGCCATGTAAGGTTTGGGGTGACCAGGGGGGGTGGCGGCTGGGGGATCAAGGTACCAAACCGGAATACCCAAGGTCAAGTTAGGGAGAGAAAGGGTGGCCATGACGGGGACGGAATATACTCCGGGAGGGGGAGCCAAGAAGGGGATCTGTCCAGCAGGGTAATGACCGGGAGGTACGGCTCCAAGATGGTTAAGGCCAGGGGGGACCGAGCCTGGAGGATAAAGAGGTTAAGGAGTTTTCTATAAATCGTAGGGGAGAACGGAAAGGAGGTAAAAAAAAGGAGGTAGAATTTTGTTTGAGATGAATGGCTAGGAGCCCCGGGTTGCGGAGGCGAGAGAGGAGGGTGCGGACTAGCCGAGGCAGGCCGTTTATGGGCAGCCTGAGACGATTGCATCATGCAAACATTCGACAAGCTGGGATCAGTAACTGGAGGGGGAGGAAGGTGAGGAAAAGTACCAAGCAGGGTGGAATATTTATAGACGCCGGGGGAGACACTGGTCAAGGAATCGACGGTTTGCTTGTTGGTTAGAGAAGAGATGGTCGTCTCGGAGGAGGTCTGAGATGGCGGCTCATGATAAGATAGCTGGTCAATAGTGACTATCTTCCCATTGTGTGGGAAAGACATCTTGCGGAAAACCGCGGATGGGACAGCAGACATGGCGTAGGTGTAGCTTCGCCCCAATAGAATGTTGTAGTCTAGAGGGGCATCAATGACTTCGACATCAATGCAAACGGTCTTATCGGCGAGGGTGATGGGACAGTTACGAAACAGGCCAATGGGTTTGGAGGCATGACCGTCCCACGCTCGAAGGGTGATCGTGGAAGGGGCCAGCTCAGGGGATCCGAGTTGCTTCCAAAACGAAGCGGACATCACGCAGGTGGATGCCCCCTCATCAATTATACACCGGGATACATTGGCGTTCCAGATTTTGACTGGGATTTGGAAGGCCACGGAAGGAGGAAGAGGAGGATGGTCCGATTGAGTGGCGTCGAAAACAATCATTTGGTCATCAGCAGGATCAACAGCGCCCACGGCAGATAGTAGAGCCTTCCTTTGGGAAGGGCACGACTGGAGGAGTTCCAGGGTGGAAATGGCGGCAGGGGATTGCGCCAAATCATCTACTATACTATACGACTGAGTGGCTCGACCGGAAGCAGCATTTCGGCGTAATGGTCCCTTTGGAATCTTTGGATGAACCTCAACTTTGGGTTGAGGGATGTGTAAGGGACCATTGGATGTCGAAAGAGGCTCTGTAGAACCTGAAGAAGGAGGCTCGGGGGCAGACTGAGCAGGAGGCTTGGGGTACTGGCGGGACTGAGTTTGAAGGTGAAGATCGACGGATGGGGAAGGATCGGAGTGCATCATAAGGATCTGGTAATCAGAGGAACCAGAAATGGACGAGGGGGTGGCTACATGGCTGTCGGGGGTTTGGGTAGCCACGAATCCCTGGTGAGGGAAAGGATCAGTGAACACAGCTGGCTGGGTAGTGGCCACATTAGGAGGAGCGTGAGGGGAGGCGTGTTGTCCGCGCAATGTGGCTTGAGACTCCCACATCTGTCGCATCTGGGGTAAGAGAGGGCAATCGTGAGTGTAGTGACCGTAAACACCGCAACACGAACAGGGCTTGTTTGTGCGAAGCGGCCTGTCCGGCCTGGGCGGAATGCCCTGAGGCTGGTTGCTAGTGTTAGGGTCCGGACCAGAATTGGGTCCTCGGTTACCAGGGGCAGATGGGTTCTGGTTGCCTCTCCGCCTTCTTTGGGAAGGGGGATTAAACGCACCCTGCTGCGCGAATACTTGCCCTGGAGGGGGTTGTAAGGGCTGTTGCAGGTGGTGAGGAGGCAAGGGAGGCGGAAACGCATATGCTGGGGGAGCTGGCGCACCAGGCTGCGGATAAAAGTAAGGGTTGGGTTGGGTAGCATTGAGGTAAGCGGGAGGTTGGGCAAAAGGAGGAGGCATGCCGTATCCTGGATACATGTTGCCGGGAGGGGGCAGAGTGCTAGAGGTGCTGGCCCCTCCCTGAGGAAGGCCATGGCTGATAGGAGGGTGAGCAGAGGGGTGGGAAAGAGATCCAACAATACCGTCGGCGGAATGAGATGCCCCCAGGGCGTTAGCGCCACCGGGCCTGGGGATGTCAGGAAGAACGGTATAAACATAACCAGATTGAGCGTAGATCAGGTCATATTTTAAAGCTATTTGGAGGGCGGCTTCTTCAGATTGAGGAAAGTGAGAGGCGACATCTTTGCGGATGGGAGACGGGAGGGTGCGAAGGAACCAGTCCATGTAAACCCGATCTTCAAAGGGAGGGGCTCGACATAAGCTCCGTCTTCGTCGCCATTCCTGAACATGGGCAGAAAGGCGTGTGGAAGAGGATTGCTTAAATGAAGTCAAGAGCTCCGTACCGGTGTCGTATCGGAGAGGGAGCTGGAAGTACGACAAGAAGGCTTGGGCAAGAGTCTCGAACGTGGTATGGGAGGAAGTGGCCTGTTCGACATACCATTTAGAAGCTTCGCCGGTAAGTGTGCGTTGGAACAAGCGAAGACGGATGGAGTCATCGGTAATGGAGTTGGAGGAACACCACATGTGGAAAGACCGGACGTGATTGGTTGGGTCTTCGCCATTAAGGCCCTCGAACTTAGGGATATCAGAGGGTAACTTGGTGGGCATAGTGGGCCAGGTAGTATTATGGTGAATGGGGTCGTTAATCAACTGATGGAAATCGGGGAGGCTGAGGCCTGCAATGTACGGCAGCACAGGGGTGGCCGGAGTAGTGGTTGTGACGGTTCCGCTAGAAGTAGGGCCGGCATTGGGGCCGGGAGAACCGCTAGCATTAGGCCCTGATCCGGACATGGTGAAGGTAAAAGGGGGAGAACCGGAAGGAGAAGGGGGACCCGATGAATCAGGAGAGGAGTCGGAGTGCGGACTCGAAGGTGGACTGGCTCGACAACGACGGTGCGGAGCAGGTCGATCAACCGGAAACTGAGGATGAAGGCCAAGAAGTCTCCGGGAAAGGCGCCTTGGGGGCGCAATGATGTGAGGAAGAAAGGAAGCAGCGAGGCGGAAAGACAAGTATGAGTGACAGATTGCGGATAAGGTGCAGTGACAACTGATTTTAGAGTCTTTGCCAGGCGGTGTTAACCAGGCGCTTCTTCGCTTAGGGTCAGTGTGTGGCGTGCGTTAATTTTAATTTTTAAACCCTTTCCGTTTTGAGAGCAAGAAAAAAGTGTGCTGCGTAGCTGAAAATAAACCTACGGAGAACAGTATATAATGCTGAAATAACAGAAAAATAACAGCTAATTGTGCATCTATCTAACCCGAGAAGGTGGGTCTCTCAAAACTATGCTGAAAAGAAAGGGAAAAACTATGTAAAACACACACAAAAAGAGCTCAACAGATCTAGGGTCGAAAGGGACAGGGATCTGGAGGATAAAGCTGCAGGAAAGAGGTGCAGATCACAGCCAAGAGACAGAGGCAAGGTGGGTGAAAGAAACTCGGCCAGCGGGGGGAGCAAGGGCGGAGGCCTTGAGAAAGAGGTCGAACAAAACGACGAGGTGATTTGAAAGGAAAAGAGGCAGATTTCAATGGATGCGGAAGTGGTGTGAATCTACAAGGAAAAAAGAAGTGAGCTACGACGCGAGTGAAGCAGTGAAACTCTTCCACGAAGTGGAGGGTACTAAAGCCCTAAAGTGGGTTCCCATAGAGGAGTAAAAACGAGATCGGGATCTTGGTCGAGGCGGGGGTGGAGATGGAGGTGGAAAACCTGTGGAAAGGCTGCGACAAAACCACGGAAAGAGTGCAGGAAAATCTTGGGGGAAAAAGCGGTCGCAGTTCGACGATGCGAGTTGGTCGCGAAACGAGGCAAAAAGTGCGTCCAGGTCGCAGGTTTTGGGCCAAAAGGTGCGACCCCCCCGTTCCGGCTGTTTCGGCGGCAGATTTTCTGAAAAATTGCCGTCTCAGGTGCGGCTGGTGTCGCTTACCTGCGCAATAGGGCCAGAAACACACGGAAGTTAAAAATTTTAGGTTTTTAGGGTTTTATGTGAGAAAAATGACATGAAAAGAGAAAAACTAAGCAGCTAAAAAAGAAGCCCTAGGGCCTGAAGTAGCTGGATATGCAGGAATATGAAAAACGACAGCGGTCATAATTTAAAACCCGTGTGGAGTCGCCATTTGTTAGTATGAATTCTTTGTCGAAGTGTACGAAAAAGACCCACTTTAGCTACGCATAACTAATAGCCCTAACAACAATAATGGCTGCAAAACATCTTCAGATCTGCAATTAGTAGTTAAAGTGCTGCAACAAACAGATCTATAAAGGGAAAGATATTAAGCAGTGAAGTAAAGAGTTTGCTCCATGCATCCAACAGACAAGACAAGAACACGATTTTTGAATGAATTTTTATATTACAGGGCACCTGGGAGGAAACAAGAAGGTGTATCCAGATCTCCTCAATAGGATGGGTTCTTTGTAGTCCTCAGCACTTCAGATCTAAGCTTTCTCTCTCTTGTAGATGTAGAAAACCCAATGTAGAAGATAGAGCTCAATGGGAGCAAAATGGTAGAAATTGAGACCGTTAATAGATCCGTAGTGATCTTCATGTAACAAAAGGTGAAGAATGAAGGGAACCCTCCTATTTATAACAAAATATTGGGTCATTCTAGATCTTGGTGCATGATTAAAATAATGTTAACCAAATCTAGATCCACCCCTATGGAATATTTTATTATTATTTGTTGAGGGAAAGGACTTGACTTCAATGTAACCTTTGATTAGTGAAGAATAAACAACAAATGATTACCATCTTAAGGAAGTGGTTGAGATATAAATCAAATAAATAAATACCTATTTTAATTAATAAAGGAAGGATTTGTCATACTTAACAAGGACACATTTAAATAATTATTCTCAGAAAATACAAGTATACCAGGTGTAGTCTTGCCACTTTTTGAGTTTTTGGCAATACATCGGGAAGCACACAATGTGTTAATACTGTTCTTTAAGCTTTTTTAATAATATAGTTAGCAGTGGTTTAAAATGCGAAAAGCTTTTACGAGCAAATGCGAAAATGGCAGCTACCAAATTTTCGGAAATTTGGCCAAATGCCGCCAAATTTTTTTTTTTGCCGACAAATTTTGCCGGCAAATTTTGCCGGCAAATTTTGCCGGCAAATTTTGCCGGCAAATTTTGCCGGCAAATTTTGCCGGCAAATTTTGCCGGCAAATTTTGCCGGCAAATTTTGCCGGCAAATTTTGCCGGCAAATTTTGCCGGCAAATTTTGCCGGCAAATTTTGACAAATTTTGACAAATTTTGACAAATTTTATTTTAAATTTTTTTTTTTTTTGGCGATGAAATGCACAATAAGCAACAATTATCAGAATTCAGATAATGCGACTCGCTACATTTAGTTCTCAACAATCTTTCAGATCATCTTATCTATCAATTCTTCCTTATAATTCCCTTCCTAACCAGGTACACAAGCATAGTCCGTACACAAATGATTCTGGATTCGTGCAATACGCCCAAGCAGGGGGAGTTCAAGCCCCCAAAACCCAAACAAGTAGCTTAAATCATACCCCATCAATAGCTCATCATCTCATCTCACAATACAAAATGCATTCTATTTACAACAATTCATTAGATTTTCCTATGGTCCGCAACCCATGGTTTTCGACTTAGTTTACCCTTTCACCTATTACAATGCTTGTATTGACTGCCTAAAACCCCGCGCTAGACTAAATATAATAAAATATTCAAAATGGGACCCGCTTGCAATTTGTTAGAGAACCTATTCCAACATTCCCCCTCAACACAATCTTGTGACTGCCCTAAGTCATCGTTGGCAGCAAATTTATTTATGCTCGTAAGGTGGCATTTATGAGAATGTCCGGAGTGAGGTAGTACATCCCGACTTTGGGCAAGTATTTCGTAAGGGCGACGAGCTTTTTGGAAGGTGGATCATCAGCGTACCGGGTAACGTCATGAGTTAATTAAGGCGCTTGTTGCACCATCGATGCCCCAGGTTGGGTCCTGGAGGGTCGAGAAGCCAGACTTGTACGTTTAGCCATGACGTGCTATTTAAGTTTAGCCAATCTCGCATCGGAGGTTTGGCCGGTTTTCAATCGTGGCAAGCATTGCGGTGTGCACCAAGGTAGGAAGCATATGTTGCTCCTTTCAAATTCGATTATTCTTTTTTTCGTAAGTCTTCAGCTGACGCGGAGGATCGGGATCGCGCTCGGACTCGAGTCCGTAGTTGCTGTATGGCCGACCTCAGCAGTCATGGCACCTTGAGCAATTTTCTTTTCCCCATGATTGTCGTTAAGGTAATTTGTGATTAGAGTGGCATGTCAAAATACAGACTTAGGGAGTGTCAACGTAATCGTCCGTAAGTCCGAAATATGTTAAGCTCTGTACCCGAGTCCTCGAAAGTGTGTATTCCACCAAGAGGCTTTGAAAGAAGCAACCATTTTTTCCACCTTTTTACCCTGGTATATATCCTTAGCCGTGATTTCCTTCTGTGACTTCCGTGCGCAGTCGAATACAATCTCAAGCTCGCTTGTTGTGACACAACCCAGATTACTTCATCACTCTTCTGCGAAATGGTGTGTTGGGTTGGCCGGCAAGCTATCGTTGTGGATTGGAGTGCTACCACCAATCTCCCAAGACAACATGAAGGAGAATTTCTAAGGTAGCGAAAGGGTACCGAGAAAACCATCCGACCTCGTGACTTTCAAAGAAGCCGACTCAAGGCAATCGCGATGGCTCCAAAGTTGATTGGCTTCGACTTCAGCGAGCCACCGTCGACCGACAGGGGTGGTGCTCGACCCACCGGGTGAGGGTGATCCTCATCTTCGGAGAGCGCGCAGGCATGTTCGAAGAGAGCCCACCCTCGCTTCCACTCGGCCGTGATAAGTGCCCACTTATCCTTCGGTAGCCACAGACCATGTCCGCGATCCTGCCTGTGTCTCCGTCCTTAATGTGGACCGCTGTGCTTTAATGCTCACGATTGTGCATGTTGTTTCTTCCTCGGTCCCGATGTCGATGCCTTCATCTCCATGAATGATGATATGGTGGTGTGACTACTAACAAAGTTGTATTTCTCCGCTATCACAGTTAGGTTACCTCGTGTTTTCTGATCGTAACGATACTGGAGCTGGGAGACATTTTTTCCGTCCTGGGCCACAAAGAGATCAGTTGTATCAATTTCTACTTGCATTTATGGCGAAATCCATCCATGTTCAACCCAGTGCTACAAATCCTAATCAGTATGTAGATTTAAATGCGCAATATGCTTGTATTTGTCATAAATGGTGGGGGATAACTGCACGAGAGTTTATGGAAGTGGCGACCACCGGAAGAGGACCCAAAAGACTCGATGCATCGCTTATCTCAGAGTCCCGACAAGTGAGCATACCGAGCGCTTTCGCACATCCTGCACATGAGCCTCCCGGAACGACCCCACTCCCTCCGGTTTGTCCCGTGATTATGCCATGAGGAATACACCACGCAACAGAAGAAAGATGTCCCATGTTTCCAAGACTCGTAGACATTATGAAATTCATCACACACAAGTATTGAGCCCAATTGCAGAACACACCCTTCGCGCATCGGTCATTAGCCGGATGACACAGGCGGGACAAGCCGCAACCCCGGGCACTTCCGCATGAGTTTACAATCTAACAGTCGAGTGCCCATCTATGTATGGTGGTCAAAGCGATGGTTTGGGATCACAAACCCTCACCGATTTCGTTGTACCCATAGGTCTCCCCGAAAAACGTACGCGTACGCTTTTGAACCTTTCCTACTTTGCCTAGGCCATGCGGCTCGCATCAGGAGGTTCTAATCTTCGTGGATCAACCCGCATTGATAGGACCCCCATGAATCCATACACCTACTGTGAATGAGGGCGAGTAATCGGCATGCCAACCGATATGTGATGTTGTAACTACCAAAGTGGGCAGTGAAAGTGTATTCAAGAGTTCGCATCCCGCCAAGTCGCATACCCAACGTCGAGGGCTCACTTTGTTCCATCATCCTCAGATTGTATCAAATTATAATGCAGCGACCGAGAAAGGCCGTTGTTTGTCAAATCATGATCCCTTTAACTTGACCTCATGGAGTGTATCCACAGTGGGGTCACCGTACGACAAATTTCTGTAGTTAGCGAGTCCTATAGGTGACCAAGCCATCCAAGTTTTTCATATTTGCAGATGGTATTCATGGTCAAATGAAGGGGGCAACCAAAGGATTCTGCCAGCCAAGGCAGCCCTCCCGGTCACCTGCTCGAGGGCGCAGAGGCCCTGCACACGCCTGGGGAACTCTAGTGTCTTTTTGTCGCTCAGGTGTCCCCAAATTCAAGGTTTCTCTCGTGCCTTCTGTGGCTTTTCTTCCGTGAGGGGAAATTTTTCTCAACTCACGTTCATCTTCAAATCTCTAACCCTGTGTTCAACAACATGAAGCAGAGGTTCAAAGTAGTAGTAGTCAACATCCTTGCGCGAAAATGAATCTCCGGCTCTAGGTGACTACTACCCTGACCATGAGGCCAGCTGAATCAAGAGGAAGTCATGAATTGTAACATGTTCGTCGCTTTGGATTACTTCCGCGAGACACCTCTGTGCTAGGTCGCTTGTTTACATGAGACAACACTGCCAACCGACTATCCTCACTCTCTTTCATGGTAATCATCCATTCGATGATAGAGAGATATTTACGCGTGGTGGGGTTTGTTCAAAACCTCCCCAAAGGACCCTGACTTACCACCTGGCCCGAAGAGCCGCTTCTCTCAATAGCACTTCTAATTTCCTTACCGCAGGGCATGGCCCCACCCGCTAGTTGTCACACCTTCTCGCCAGATTTTGTGCATCACACGCTATGGCTGGCTCATTTGTGACATCTTCTCGCTTTCTTCCCCCTCAACACAAAGCCAAGCTTCAAATAGCTCTTGGCCCAAGACCAACAGGATTCATTGTCTCCGCTGGCGTTTTAATGGGTGGCTTGTTGCATGACCGCTACCCTCGCGAACGATGCGTGAGGAATTGCGCCTTCACTTGTGGGTTGGGACCGTGCTCCTCCCGGCAGTGGTTCGTTGCAGTTGCTTAGGCCTGCAGCCCTACTCCCCAATCCTTTCCCTTGGGACCACAGCAGGGAGTCCTTTGAGACATCAAGACCACCAACGTAGAGTGAAGCCCAGTTCTGCCCTCGCCAAGACCCTAGATCTCGGTACCGGGATCCTCAATATCCTCTCGTAGCATGGGCATGTTGTCCTGCCGTGTTGTCCTTATCACGTGCCGTCAATTTATGTACATAATCCTCATCCCCCATCCCTTAGGTATAGGTTCCGCATAACATTTTCTCTTTCAACGGTCTAGTGGCACAATGACCCGTTGTTCCTTATTTTCAAATATCATGTCACATTTTTGGTGATTGATGATGCCCCCCATGTTCATATAGCCCATCACTGAGGAGTAGGGTAGGATCCACATCTTCCACAATTTCTATCACTTCAAAGTCACCAGATCTCACCTTGATACCAACCACTTATCGGGGAGTCTACCTAGAGGAACACTAAGCGATTTTCCATTCAAGCTGATGGTGGGTCGTCTCACCTGTTCCCCCATGCATTTCTGTATGTGCTTAGGTAGCATATTAGTGTCCGATCCAGAAGGTTCAATATAACCCGATCCATCTCAGGCTGTCTGATCAATCGTCGACGCATTTCGCTAAAGGCATCTTTGATATTTAGAGCACTTATGCACACCGACAAAGCCTGGAGCGGACCGGAAGCCCGTGTTGTGTGTATTTCTAGTAAACTGGGAGATTTACATCGCTCTAGGTTGTGCAATATTTCGTCAAAATTATTTTGTTGTTTAATTTCCCGCGCCATTTCGCCCTATGTGTGTGTAGATGGCGGAATTTTAGTCTCAAGGAAGTCCTTTGAGCTCTACAATGTTTCTCGTTTTTTGGCTTGCCTAGTCTCTTTGGTTGCTAATCACTCCGTGATTAGTGAGTCGTATTCATCTTTCTCTCCTTAGCCCCCCACCACCAATCCATTGTGTATTACCATATTTACCTTGGTATCCTTTCCCCTTAGCTCAAATCGACCCTTCGCACCTTCTATGTATATGGAGTTGTTTTTCCCGTATTCTTTGATTTTAAGGTTGGGAACCTGCCAACGTATGGCACCACTACCTACGATACTACAAGACTCATAAAGGGTTCGTAAAATCCTTCACCAAAACGCCCCCGCCCCTGGCCACCATAAAGAGAGGGACCGTCTCGACCGAACCGCGCTCGCTCCGGCTCCCCGCTCGTCCCTTCCTCCGTGGGGGAGTCATCCCCGCCCAAGGGGTTCTCACAGGTGGTTCTTTCCCCCTATTTATTACCATCGTGGCTTCGGCACTCGTTCATGGCCCATCGACCGGAAAAAACCCCGCACTAATGCCGCTGGTTCGGTAAATATGCGCGCACACAGGGCAATTCCGTCAGATATTATGCAACCCTCTCGCGTAGCTCCCTCCTCGTGCTAGAGCACAGGCTCCCCGAGCTCCTCATCGTCTCCGGACCATGCCCTCGGTCTCAGTGGTTCATCGCATTGATCTAGTTTTTGCGGTCAAACTCTTCCTTTTCTTGTCAGAGATTCTAAATTTCTTGGCATAGCCTCAAGCCGCACCGGACCGTTACAATTCTACCACAACATCCTTTAGAGGTGTAGCTTCTAATTTCTACTCAGCCCCCAAGGCCTTCATCCTCGTGAGTCAAAATTTTGGCGACCCATAGGCACGCGTAAGTGAGTGGAGTAGCAAGGCGATGAACCATCTCGCAAGTTGTTTGTCGTCGTGCCAAAATCCTCTTCTCCGATAGCTATTTTCAGCATTCATCTCTGCTTCCCATATGCGTACTCAAACTTTTGCCCCTCGTTGAAATATTTTCATTTCGCTATGACTCGAGAGTAGGATTTAGGTTCAAAAACCTCTGCTCTGCAGCATCTCATCGTTCGGGAGAAGTCACATTCTTATTTTTTGATACGTATCCCATATACTACCCATAGCTCTTCCGTCAAAGACTAGGATAACTGCGATTTTCATAGTCGCCTATCACGCCCTCGCGCAACCCATACCAACTTCCGTCACAAACCAAAACCACTCCATGTATTCACCTGGCCATTCCCTTGAAGGTAGTAACTTCAAGTGCACCATCATGGTTTCCTGCGTCCTTCCTTCGTAGGTGTTCTTCTCAGTATTCTTTTTCGCACCGATCCCTTTCCTCACATTCCCTTGGTCCTGGCAACGGAACCATTTGTTGCTCTAGGCTCGACCCAGGTTCTATATGCGCAAGGTTTGCCAAAAAACCCTATAACATCGGTCCTTCGTTAAAGGACCGCTTGTGTAGGTCAAAGTCTCACCTCAATTAGTCCGTGTGCCGGGAACCGCCGCACCCCAAGAAATTATGGGTATAGCAAGGAGAGCTACGCTAGGTCATGTAATCCTTATCACCTTTTTTCCACAGACACTGTCTCTATTCGCATCCACGTGCGATCATGATCTATAGTTATATTCTTGTTATAACATCAACACATCAATACATAAATAGAACACACTATCTAGATCCAAGAACGCAACATACGCATCTTTCGTAGCTTGGCGTATTTAAAATGCACAATACAACAATTATCAGTAACTACACAACAACACCATGTATTCAGCTTCTCAATAATCTTTCACATTCATTCATTCATTAATTCTTCACAATTTCTTCCCAACTCGCGTACACAAAGAAGAAAGGTCCGTACACAATTAGACTTGGATTCCACGCACATAGCCAATAGGAGTCCGTTCCCTCAAAACCCAAACAGATAGCTAAAATCACAATTCGCATCATCACTCATCATATCCTATCCTTTTACAATACAAAATGCATCTCTATTTATAACAATCTAGCCTAGACTTTCCCTATGGTCCACAACCCATGGTTTTCGACCCCTAGTTTACCCTTTCACCCATTACAATGCTTTTTGTTTTGACTCACCCAAAAACCCCCGCGCTAGACTAAATATAATAAAAAATATTCAAAATGGACTAGTTTCACAAATTGTTAGGAGACCCCCGTTCCAACAAGTCCATATTTCTGCGCATTCATTCTTATACGTGTTTCAACGGACAACTTTCCCTTTTAAAAGTAATATTTTTTCCTACGAACTTCGATGCATCCCATATTGTAGTGAACAAACCATTCATATCGAGATTCCTACATCGAAGCTCTCTTTTTTGCATCATATTTTTATAGTCTAGTGCCCATTCAATCATAGGCATTAATACTCTTTATTTCTTCTGTGAGAAAATTTTTAGGGGTAGGTTGTCCCTATACAGTTTCAACTCGCTGCCATTTAGTCTTCCTTGAACTAATTATCCATTTAAATTTGATAATTGGAACTATTCCTCCGTTATTAATATTCTGATAAATACAAGCCAACCAATGCATCTTGATTTTCCTAGAAAATTTACAAACTTATTGTCATAAAGGAGAACAAGGACTCCACTTCTGGAACTTCTTCCGCTTAATATGTCCTATTTCTAAGTGAATTTTCTCTTGATTTTGTACTTATTGATGGAATGTCACATAAACATATCTTCATCCAAAGAAATAAAATGCAACATTCTTTCTCCATTATATCAAGATCTTCCATATGTGTAAAATCCACAATCCTCAATCTAGGCATGACGTAGTCCACCCAATCACAACCGCTCTACAAACCAATCAAGGGTGTGACTTATCAACTTACATGTGGTCTTTATAACCTACAACATTTCCGAATTTTAAGGTCCCAATCATCTCTATTCACATTTCATACCTTAGTAAGTTCATTCTACAAAATTTTACAATGCTTCTACTATTCCATTAAACCGAGGTGATAATGGGTATTATTTTGATGTTAAACTTGGAACTCTCGTATTAATGCTTCAATAGTATTATTTAGGAAGTCCGAACCTTGGTCATCCATCAAAATATTCATACGTCCAAATATAGAAAATATGTACTCAAAAAATAAATTTCGCAAATGTTGTTTTCGCCGCAATCCCCATTTGGTTGTGCTTCATCCCAACTTGTCAAGTAATCATTCGATGTATTTATGTACTCACCTACCCTCTTCTGTGTTGGTTTATGGGTCCAAGAAAATCAATTCGCCCAATTATCAGCGTTCGTAATGCAACTTGTATACTAAAGGAACAACTTAATTTCTTCTGAAGGTCGTTCTTTAACACACATCACATGCTCAATAGTATTCCTTCACATCTTTATGTAATGTAGTCCACCACACCTTGTTTTCAAATTATTCATAACAGATTTTCCCGCATAGTGTCCCCAGCTTGTGCCTCAATGAGCTTCTTCAGAATCATCATCATTTTAGAACACATATGCGTATCTCATCCTGTCCCATCTTATATAATTGTCCTCGTTATTAAAGAAATTCGCCTAACCACCAATTATTTCTTTGTCGCATAGTATATTACGAAGGAGCCATTCTTCTGTAAAAAAACTGAATTATATCTACGAAATGGTAATCCGGCCACTCATCGTAACAACGCACACTGTGAGATTATCCCTTCATGTTGGTTGTGCTTCTCATTTCTAGTCTTGATAGATGGCTTGTCCCACATTTAGTCTCTCGGTTTAACAATGTGAACTCAAATTTTCATATTCTTGGAATAAAATAACCATATGAAAATATTTCTCCTAAGACATGTTTTTTAACAAAATACTTTAGTGCAAAATGATTTGTAAATAGTTGAAAGAGTGACTTCGGCAAATAGTGTCTAAAATTTTATAAAGCACACACACCATGGTCATTCCTTCCTCTTTCGTAGTAGTATTTTTTTTTTCTTTAGATGACATCCCACTTTGCAAAGCTAGTACGATCATTACCTACTAACATTTTTCGCACTACTCCTAAATCTTTATATAAGAGGAATCCACATGGACATAGATTTCCTTATTCCACCTAGGAACACTAAGATAGGTGCAATCACTATCTTTTCTTTCAATACAATGTAGGCTCTTTCCGATATTCTTCATTCGACTAAAATTCTACAACCTTCTTCTGTACCTACCGTATGCATATTGATCTTAGCATACCCTTGCAGAACTTCCGTAACATTTGGGATGTCCCAACATAGTGGGGAAGTTGTCTTACTATCTTAGGTTGGGAGGGCAATTTCAAAATGATGAAATCTTTATAGGTCTACCATTAATCCTCTGTTTATGTACAATATGTCACAACAATACAAAATGAAACAAAAAATATTCACTTTTAGGTTTAAAGAATTTTGATATCGTTTTACATGTGTCGGAAAGACAAGTTCAAATCTCCAACATGTTTGATCAATAAACCAAATATCGTCCAATCATCAAAGTATACCTCTAAAGACTTAGATGTATTTGCTAAAATATGTGACCACCACCCTAGAAAATATAGAAGGGCCTTTTTTAATCCAAACACATTACCGTGTATTGATATGAGCCCTTGTATTATGTAGAAAGTTTGTCTTGGTGCCGATCTTCTGTGTGAAATCCGGGAACCGATGAGAACTCGAGAATATATTTGTAAATGAGTAAGCTTTATGACCTCCTACATTTTCTATCACTTCATATGTGAAAGGGGAGGGAAGGGATCATGTAGAAATGCATCATTCAACTTTCTTTCTGAATGACAGATCCCAATATCTCCTTAAGTCTTCATCTTCTTTGCACCACTATAGGACCTACCCATTCTCACATTCTTCTATAGCTTCAATAATTTTTTGTTGTTATCATCTTATTGAGCTCTATATATCTTCACTTTCTACTTATACTTCGTATTCATTTTATAAGGTCTTTGCTGATTTGCTTCACATCGTGCTTAAGGAATCTTCATGACTCCTATATTCCTATTATACCCTTCTATTTCCTCGAAACTTGGGAAAACATTTCTTGATATTCATGAAAGTAAACCTGTAATTTTAATCGACCTGCTCTCATCCCACTAATCTCCTATTGTTGCAACCTGTCCTTCGATCCTATCTTTTACCTTCATTCTATTAAAAGGGTTTCGTTATGTCCTGCATCTTCATTCTGTTCAGGTTACTTCACAATATCTTTGAATTGTTATACCGATGTTGTGAGGATTCTCTTATTCATCCGTAGTAAGGTTACGCACTTAGTGGGGATTTTCATCTCGTTACCTAATCCTAAGCATACTGTGCCAATGTAAATATTCTCAAACATCCCTCTTTCTTAAATGTCCGAAGGGCCAAATTTATATGGGAATATCTCAAATTTGAATTTTTAATACAAGGCATCAACCATGTCCACACCTTCGGGTACCATGTTGAAGTCAGCGTTTCTAGGCAACGATCAGCCTATGGATTGTCTTAATGCATGAATGAATCCATGTAGCTATTATTTTTGTGAATCTCCTTCCACGTCGACTTGCATAGTCGGACATGCTTTTTCCTAGGATTAGTTTACCATCATAAGATTGATCTCCATCTTATTTCTATCCTATTCAAACCTTATCCGTACATTAGTCTTTGACATTCTTGCCAAAATCCCATATTATTCTTATGTGCCTTCCACTATCTAGCAGAAGCCAGCACATATCCAAGGTCGAAAAACATTTTATTTTCTAGAACTTTTTCTTCATGTAATAATAAGAAAATTATTACATCACCCAATCCATGACAAGAAGGCAGTCATATACCTCGTACATCACACAACGAACTGATTTGGTAATTATTAAACAATTTCCTTGTGGATATTGAATGCCGCCTATTTCTCCGCCAAACTCTTCTTCTAAGTCCGAGGCAAAGAACTACCATGATCTCAACTCAACTTTCTTTTGTAATAGGGTTACCCCAATCTTTTTTCCTTCAACAGCAGCTTGATATATATTGTGTATGTCACTTACGCATTATTCTTTTTTGACTAGTTCTAGCATCTTACTCATTCTCGATGGATCTAAGGGAAAATTATTCTCATACTCTGGTTTCTTCAAATATCATTTGTCCTCTTTATTAATTATGGCCATATTGTCAAACAATAACACCTAGTCGTTAGTGTCAATATTTGCATACTTCCACCAAAGGATCAAAACACATTTTGCATGTATCTTAGGTGTCCCGTACTTAAGGAAATTTTCCATCATTCCATTAGGTCATGACATAAAATTGTTCCTCCGGTGGTTTTCTTGTCAATAAATTTCATTTTTCTCGAAGATCATATTAGCCGACTCATTCTCATGTCTCCCTGAGCATAAAAACACCTATGGAAATTATCTTTTCACTGGGAAGTATTTTAAGTCAAAATCTCATTCATGAAAGTCGTGCTCCTACAGTCCCATTAAGTCATTAGATTTTTAAATTTCTGCCAACACCGTATTTCGTATGAGGTCAAGACATATATGAGAGGGACTTAAATAACATCATGATGTAATTATCAATTTTCTTTAGCGTATTTTCATTAATGACTTTTTATA
This sequence comes from Pinus albicaulis, assembly GCA_034641835.2. Taxonomy (NCBI): domain Eukaryota; kingdom Viridiplantae; phylum Streptophyta; class Pinopsida; order Pinales; family Pinaceae; genus Pinus; species Pinus albicaulis. Next base: position 1,418,422,757 of record CM076572.1, on the reverse strand, counting down.
TCAAAATGTCATTTTGATTATAAAACAAATATATAATCAGACATATTTTCCAAATGTAATTTTATGTTCTCATATGTACAAATTCAATCCCAAGTTGTCAAATGAAATCATGTTCCTACTTAAGTGGGATAAATAAATACAAACTCCATGTTCGATCAACCGCAATGCCAAAAATTCGCTGTAGTTAAAGCGTACTGCCAAGCGAAGGAAAAGTGAACATTAGAAAAGTGGGTGATTCAAATTAAATTTCAAATTCACTCTGGCTATAAATTCTTTTAAAGCACCTCAAAACAAGTCACTATATCCATTCATCCTTCAAAAGTTTTTCAAAGAAGAAAAAGAAATTTCTGAGTTTTCTTTAGCATTTTGGGTCAAAAATTGCTGGCATCAAGGCGTTTTCACCTCGATTTTGCGTGTTTGACTTAATGCCGCTGATGTTTACTCAAAGAACACGTCAAGACATTTTCCCCGAAAAAAACCGCATCAAACATATCGGCATTATGTGTTTGTCTTCGTGTTGTGCATTAGCTGCTACCGTACATTTGCACAATGAGGGTTTTGCAAAGTTTCACCACCTCCAATAAGTCACAAACTTCCTCCCAATTTCTTCAGAGGCTTTAAAACAAGAAGTGCACACTAAATCACCTTGCTTCATTATATTTGGTGTTCCATTAAAGATTTGAAGTGTTTTTTTCCCATGAAACCCTAGTTTCCATTCCATTTCCATTTTTCATGCACCATATCCCTATTCATATCCCTAAAACATATATCACCATACATATTTGTTAAATCCTAGGGTTTTCATTTACATTCACTCCCTTCATCTCATTCCATTTACCCTAGGGTTTCCAAAGCCTTCAAATTCATAATGTCTGAAGAGGAGGACAGAAGTGTCAGTGAGGAATAAACACCAAAGAGAAGTAACCACAAAGGAGGGAAAATCAACAAATATGAACTAGTAACCACAAAGGAGCTCATGGCTTCTCCTCTCACTGTGTCATGTTTTAAACATGTTGGTTGTTTTGAATTTTTTGAGAAAGTGCAGCAAATTCAGTATCACCCTATGTTGACAAGTTTTTTCATTAAAAATCTTCATGATAGGCAGGTCACTCTTACTGGAGTCACTTTTACCATGTCCACTAATGCAATTTCAGCTACTATAGGGATCCCTAATGTGGGAGAGAAATGGTTTAAACAAGGAAACCTTGATCAGAGCTATTATGAACCATATCTCAAACCTAGATACAAGGATGAAAAGAATACCATTTTCCCTTTCTCTCATATTCTTGACGATATGTCCTTGTGATGAAGATAATCATGAAATATTTCACCTGTGAGGGGAGGTTTTCTCAACTCTATTCATATCATATTCGACTCCTCATGCACTTCACTAGAGTCAGAATGCTTCACATACCTTACTATCTCTCCCGCGACATTGACAAGATGGCATACATTGTACAAAAGAGGGATTATAATCATCAAATGCAGAGTCTTTTCCAACAATCTCTCATCAAGATGATAGTCATGCATCAGCTTGAGCAAAAGAAAATTTCATGGGACACATTCATAACAAATGAAATCTTCACTACCCCACCTAGTCAGCATGAGCAGAGTATCCCTTCATCATCTCATCCTCCCATATCCACTCCTCCATCTCAGCCTACTGCTCATACATCATCACCTAGTCAAATGCATTCGCCTCATGTTGATCCTACTTCTTCACCTTTCCATAACCCTTCATCATCACATCATGATACTGAGTCATCAAGCAGTGAGAAGGACATTAAGGCAAATTGGGCTAATGTGACTGATGTTGAGCCATTTCCCAAGACCTATCAGAGAGGCTACAGGCATGTGTTTGCTTCACTTAGAGTGAAAGGGGCCATGCCTTCTTCATCAACAAAACAGGTAGACAAAGGCAAGGAAAAGGCTAAAGAGCCAATTATTGATGAGCAAGAGGATAAACATGAAAATGAAATCGTAGAAGGATTTTCAACTAATTGACCTCGATGAGGAGGTGTTGAAGCCTCGAAAATCGCTGCTTCAAACATTGGGGGATAACCACCCAGTTGAGACCTTAGGACAACTCCTTTTCTGTTTGGCGTGGTAGCTCCGACTGGATTGATAGGACCAGTTTCCTAGTAATTTAAATGTGTTGGTAATGGAAAGATTGGATGAAGGGAAAATGGGACTAAATGAATGAAATAAAAATATCTAATCTAATTTAAAACTGATAAAACAATTCTAAAACTAACCCAGACATCAAATGTGAATACAACTTTAAATTGTTTCAATTAACCAATAACCATGAAAATGTATTATAGCTTAATTGAAATATGCAGTAACAAATAAAGATAACTCTGTTTAAGAAATTAAACAGAGTTGTAATAACATATTTCATTCATCATCATATATCGCTTGCATATACTGTAAGAGATAGATATTTCTACACACTCAGAAGTGATATGTATAAAGAAATATTTTAAAGCGAGTACACATAAACGATAGCAATTTAAAAGAGAATATCACATAACATAAGAAACTAACAGTGAATAGATAGAAATACCATATCCATATCGATATTTTCCAATGCAATCTGATATCCAACTCCAGCAACTTCAATGTAAAATCAACTCCAAGATACAAAAATGCAATTCTTAAAGGAAATTTCCCAGAGAATCACCAGATGTGATCCTTTATAAAAATATAGGAGTCAAAGGAGTACAAAAATTTGATCTCAAAGTCAAAATATTACAAATTCAGGACCCCTTTCTAAATGCATGAAAGGGGTTTAAATAGGTACGTAACAAAAAAAAAAAAACTAAAACTATTCCTACAATCTATCTAAATTAAAAATATCTAGAATAGAAATGCGATCTTGAGATAAACCGGCTCATTGATTATCTATTGTGTTTGATGTGCCCAGATGACAGATTTTGAGCATTTCCTTCACTTCCTCAGGATGACTAAGCTTTGAATGCAACCGTCCTGTATATGTGACATCGGAGAATTAGGGAATTATGCAATTGATGGCATTTGAAAGAAATTTTATTGTTGTTTGTTGACTATGTGGCTTGATAAGATAAGTCCACATTGTATCCCATGATATTCCTTGTAATTGGCCAATTTGCTGATTTTTATTAATTATCTCTTGTTTCTATCTGTGGTCCGTTTCTTTTACCTTGGGTAATTGGCTAGGAGTACAATCTGCAATTAAATTGATTTCATATAAGTTATCATTCACCAATTGTGTTAAATTGTTCATTATTCACAGCAAATTCTTTGATAAAATATTTGTTATAAATCTTCTGTGGGTCTGGAAGGTGGTACATTGCTTTGATGTCTTCTGGTCTAAATGACCCAAAGATTGCTCCAGATGCAGAAACAAAAGTTCTGTCTTTGATAGCCACATTATCAATCACCCATCTAATAACATCATAATATGGGAAAATGTTTTCCCGAGCTGCAACTTGGTGCAGAAATGAGTTTGCTAATGCACCAAGAGGATTTTCAGAATCATAGTCTCAGTCAACTTCGTCAGGAACTGTGGCCTTAGCTTCAACAACTCTAGGGTTTTCCTTTTCTAGTAAGTTGTATACATTTTCCCACGTCATTTTACCAAGTCCCTAGCATGAGGTATCTGTAATCAGCTTAAGCTTTGCTGGTTTCTCTTTAGACGACATAGTGATCACAGGAGCTTTTGCAACAATGGCGACTTTCGATTTCCTGAATCTCTTCGACATTTCAGTATCGGGCAGTGTTTCTCTTGTTCTGCGAATGGAAAAATTGAATGTTCTATTGTTCTACAACAGAGAAAAGCTTTCAACCAAGGTGAAGACGTAAAAATGAAAACAACTATACAAAAGGATTATTCGCTGATTTGTATTTATTATATCCGTGGTTAAAAACTTAAATGCCCTCTAAGGAGTCACACTCATGCATTCAATAACAAAACAATTTATTGTTATTTGTTTTATTTGTGAATTAATGTCAACGTACAATCAGAGATTTGGCATATTTCGAAATAAGTGTAGGTATATTACCTTTTAAATCTTTGAAACACGATGAATAATAATATATGAATATTTAAGTTGTATTCGCATCGTGATTCGTTTTAAAAGGAAAATGAAATAAAACTTATGCCAAATTCTAATTGTGAAGATCGCATCGGAGATTTTCAAATGAAATGAACCATTTAAGAGCTTCTCCGATAATGCGATTGCGATGAGGTGGGGTCCGCCGCATCAGAGTCTTTCAACCACACAAATATATTGTTTTAATTCTTCCGAAATGCGATTGCGATGAATCGCATCGCATCGGAAGTATGCAAAAGAAACATAACACTTTAAAGTTTATCCGAAATGCGATTGCGATTAAGCGCGGTCACATCGGAATTTTACAAAGCGAAAATAAAATTTAAAGAATTCTCTGATTTTCCGATTTGCGATTATTGTTCATATTGAACATTGTTAAATATAAAGACTTCATATAATATTTTCGATACAATTTAAAGCTTTGTTTCTCATCAGATCGGAAAGTTATTTTAAAGGTTGTACACTTTGTAAATAAAAATATGTGATATGTCCTTTTATCAATGAATCTTTTATTTCTATCTAGAAAGAAAGATAAAAATGGGACCTATTTTTAAATGGAATTTATTCTAAAATTTAAAAATGGGGAGGGTTCTGTATAAGACATCAGAGGGATGAGGAAGGCGGTAATCATCAAGGTAGCAATCAAAGGAAAAGAAGAAAATATTAGTGAAATTCAAGCTAATCTTCGATAGAGCAGTGTATGTGATTGATTTTCTTGATCAAGAAAATCAAGAGGCCGATATAAAAGCAAGTAGACTACCAATGACGTCGGGATCATAAAAAGCAAAAAAAGAGAGGTAGAAAAGGCCAAGGCCTTGTTGGAGGAAACCTTGGAAAGATTTGGTGAGATTGATGATGAGGAGGATCAGCCTCCAAGACAGAAACCAAAGACTAGAGGGCTGAAAAGAGCTCTAGACCTTGAGAGACAGAGAGAAGCTGAGTAGGCAGACCAGCTCACTCCAAGTGAGCTGCTTTCCCTAGAGATTAGAAAGGATAGAGAATCATGGCCTGATAGAGCCAATTTTCATCTGGAGAGGTTTCTAGAGAAGGCTAGCAAGGAAAATGACATTTAGAGTAAAATGGCAAAGCACTATGCCATGAAGAACAAAATTGCAAGGGCCAAGCTCAAATGAGCCCATGAAAAAATTCAAAATTTGACCAAGAAAAAGGAGAAGGAGAGGTTAGACATACTTGTTGAGGTGTCTCTTCATGCCTCAAGCAATTGAGAAGCAAGTATCCTCACAATTTTGGTAACTTTTTGGCACATTTGGCACTTTAGTGCATTTTTGGTTTTTTGAATAATTTTGGCACACAAAAATTATTCCAAATGCGCAACACCCTGGGCGTTGCACTCTTTTTTGGGCCTCCAATTGATAAATGGCCACCACCATTGTGTTTAGAATGATGAAGAAATCAATCCTAGCAAGTTTCAGGAAATTTGGAGGAGAACTAGTCCCTCAAAAGTGAAAAACACCACCAAATTTTCATGTTTTTGCCTCCTTTTTGACTTGGTCGCTGCGCATTTACCAGTCTTGGGATATTGACTTTTTGACAAGGAAGATGAGAACCATTTTGAAAAATGGAGGCATATTTGGAAACTAGACTCAGATATATTTTCAATGAGATATCTTTGAGTTGATTTGGACACCGGGAAGGCCTCCAAAATTTTCTTGCAAAAGAGACTATTTTTCTTGTTAGGGGCGCTGCACGTTTTCCAGGAAAAATTGCATTTTTGCCATCTTCAACAAATTTTGAAATTTCACTCCAGTTTGAATTTTTACTTGGGAAAATGAAGAAATTAATTATTTAAATGGTCACGGTGAATGTAAATGTCATGTTTTGACTTTTATCTAAGGTAGATACTTTAGGTGAGTCTGCTAGAGGTCAAATGAATCAATTTTCTCTCTTTTAGAGGCAAATTGTTGGGTCTTCCTAGTCTTCAGTTTCTTGTTTGGGAGTAGGTGAAACTGTTTCCTATCTCATGGATTCGACTCCTTGAGGCTAGGGAGAGTGTTTTTGAGGTCTATATGATGTATTTTCTTAGTCATTGTAATGGTTGGACTCTTTTGGAGGTTTGGCTTCTCAAGGACACAATTTTGTATCAGTTTTGGCCTGGACATTAATCAAATTTACAGTTATTTTTATGGGATCCATGTGGTATTGTGTTAGTTTCAGTTTCTTCTTTTGTGCTCATATGTTATAATTTTTTGTGTATTTCATCCGTCATTTAATTTCTATTAAGTGAATGTTTACAAGTTAGATGAACAAAATCCATAATTTCTATGCTCTGTTTTGGGTAAATATCCACAATTTGTAATTTCTTTAGTTTAGAAAGAATCCATGAATTCACCATTATATTTATAGCTCTTGACCTATCTTGATCATTCCATCATCTAAAACCTGAAGTGATAAACATCGTACCTACCTTTCCCCGTAGAACACCTTGCAAATCTTGACCTAATTTCCTTGCCTTGACTGTTTGACTCCTCCTGATCTAGAAAAACCCTACACAATCAAAATAAAAAACCCTGAGCTACTATACCTAGCCTAAAATATTCTTTCCTCAGTCATATTAGCTATGATATTTACGGAGAGAGCCCTCTCTTGGCCTAGTAGGGCTAGCTACTTGGCTAAGCGTGGTTTGAGGTTACCTCAAAATTTCCTTTTTCAGCCTGAGGTTCAATCCGAGTGATAACAAGACAGGTCGTATCACATATTTCATAAACAAAATTTCTACCAAGCCCATATTAGATATTTAATGACTTCTAGATGAAATCCAGAAGAAATGGCGGAATTCATAAATCAAATTTGTTATTTTATTTTCCTAGATTGTAGTTCAAGTTAGTCCTACGAGGATGGTTGTTTGAAACCTCCTCTATATTTTTGTAATAGTCTATTATTAGAACATAGTTAGTTTAGTATTTAAACCCTTCTCATGCATTTAGAGAAGGGTCCAGAAATTTGTCAAAAACATTTGCAAATAATGCACTATTGTAAGTTTGTGAATGCTTTGATGAATTAATGGAACACATATGTTATCTTTTGACAATAGTCCAATATGGTTAATGTTGAAGATGACCACCCTGAGCTAATTTTTGGTCCAGCTATAGATGGTCAATTAGAAGAGAGTGAAGTTCCCCCCTTTTATTTAAGCCTTAGACTACATGAGTACATAGTTCATAATTCTATGCTTGATTCTGAGGCTTCTCACAATTTAATGCCGTAAGGCTATTATGGAAAATATGGGCATGGATATCACCTGACCATATCATGATTTGTATGCTTTTGATTCTGGTAGAGTTCATTGTATAGGTCTCATTAAAGATTTAGTGGTTTCCTTAGACCAAATCCCAGCCAAGAATGTTTTAATGGATGTGGTTGTGGCTGATATACCGCCTCGGTTCGACATGTTGTTTTCTAGATCATGGGGAGCCAAAATCAAAGGTACTTTACAACTTGACTTCTCTTATGCTACTATTCTTGATTTCGGGCAATTGAGGAAATTGTATCGAGAAAAGAAAATGAATTATATGATAACTAGTAAGGAGAAGCCCATAAATCATCCAATACAGGTTGTACATACAGATTTAGAATCTTTTATTTTGTATAATGATGGTGATTTGAATGATGTAAATAATCAGCTAGTAGTGGTAGATGATGTACCAAAAGTTTCAGAGAGTTTTAGAGCAGTTCTTGATAAGGAAAAAGAAATGGTGACTTCTTCACCAATGTACTTTAGAAGAACAAAATCAGAATATTCCAAAAATTTAGCCTTCACTAAATGGGAATATTATAGTTTGTTTGATCACTAGGTACGTGAATAAGTGGGTGGGGAGGCTCATAACTCTTTTTAGCAAGCAATAAAACACTTCAAGTGTGAAATGAGACCATTTTAGCGCCTGAATAAAGCACTTCCAAGTGTGAACAAGGTTGGATCATGTTGTTTCGATCAACTTTGACCAATTCAACAACGTTGTTATGGAGGAGTGAGATTAAAATGAGGAATAATGCAGCTTTGGAGGGATATTGATTTCATGAAGGAAATGACCCTAGCGAGTGGGGGGCCAAGGGCAAGGAAGCTCATAATCTATATAAGGAAGAGGATGGAAACCATATGGGGTTATGATTTGGATTATCAGTGTATATGGTCTATTTAGACTACTTTCATTCTTCACCTTAGTTTGAGATTGATGTGTTGTTTAGAACCGGTGTTATCGAGTGGGAATCCCACCTATTTCATTGAGAGGCCTCTCGAAGAGAATTGCATTCATTTCCACATTCAAGTTTTTAGGCTAAGCTACATCTTTATTCATCACAAGGCGGCTTCGTAGGTTAGTTGTGCCGTGTTGCAGGTGTTGCAAGGAGAGTTTAGAAACCCACTTTCCGAGCTAGTTTTCTCATAGAGGAAGGATTCCTTCCATTGGGAGATTAGTTTGGAGGGCTCTTGGACATATTTCAGATATTTTGCACGGGCCAACTATTTCCCATCATTCCATTTCTATTCCAATTAGGAATTGCATTACTTTAGGGCAAATTCAAGTGAGAGATCTCGTGGCTCCTTTGGAGTGTTTTCTTGTGACCGAAGGGTTCGCCCTTTCTTTGGAGGAGGCCCTCGAGGGGATATACATCGATCCGCTATATTTCGGACTTCTACACTCATTTGCTTCAACTTTCAATGAATCTTCATCCCTGGGGCTTTAGATCGCATCTTGTATAGGGTGTATTTCGAAAAACCTTTCCGGTTCTTTGTAGGATTTTGTATTAAGTCTAGATCTGTATTGGGCGATCTTTCGAGGCATATAATAGCCCTACATATTTTGTAGATTATTTTTATTGTAGCAAAGTGTGTTTATAATCGCATCGTATGCAATTCTCTCGCGTTTTGTATTGTGACAACATGGCTCATTTGTGGGAGTAATTGTTTATGGAAGGCTTGTTCCCTTCATTGTATATGGTTTATGCCTCACTATTTGTGTTTATTTGATGATCTAATACATGATTTTATGTCTCCATATTGGTCTCCAATGTTCATAAGTTGATTTACACTACTATTTCTAGTTTTATGTCTTCGTATTGCTTCTATTTCCATTTTGGAATACTACAATGGCTATCGCAGCATAATCTTGGCTCACCTCGTGCATTCGTAAAAATATGTCACCGTAAGGAGGAGATTATCTCAAACAAGAGGAGGTGTACTAAGAAAACGAGACATGGCTCCACCGTTTGGAGGAAGGAAGGAAGAGAGGCTCTCAAAGCTTCTTCTTCAAACTATGCGAGCATTCATGGAGATATCATGAAGATGAGAAGGGAGATGTGTAAGGAATCTCCAAGAGAGTTTGAATCTAAAGAAAACTCTATATTTTCACATGATGAGTGTGAGCATGCAAACACCACCATGATTCATAGCACGATGCCTTATGCCCAGATTTCCTATGAGAGATGAAGGAAGAAGAAATTCCAAAGATGGATACTCTTAGTGATTATCTACAAGAATATGGATCTCAAACTAAGAGGTTCAAAGATCACATCAACTTCCAAGAGCTTTGCAAGATCAAGGTGAGAGGAGCAAGCAACATGACATGGGTATATTATTTCTATATACTTTTGATGGTTCACCTAAATGTTCAACTAGAGTCAGGGTGAGGAGATAGACACCTATTTGCGAGCACCAAGTTTCAGAGAATGAAGCCATCAAAGCTAGCGTACGCATTTTGGAGGTAAGGCCTATGCTTGGTGGATATTTGAGTCATTTTCTTTAAAAAATGCACATACATCTACTTATGAATATTCCACTAGGATACTAGTGGAAAGGTTTGATGGAAAACATTCTTAAACACCTTGGAGTTAAACAAACCAAAATTTTGCAAGGGTTGGAAAGAACCTACAAACTCAACTCCACTTTGGGAAAACCATTAAGAGGCTAGCATCTTGCACAATACCTTGCTAGAGGAAAGATCTCTATCTCATATTCCCGGAAAAAAGGGCATGGAGATCCCTTTTTCAAAATAGGATCCTCTTGTTGAGAAGGTGATTCCCATTCATATTGAACAAGAAGAGAAAGGCCGGGGGCAACTAGCGTTGTCATATCTAGAGGCATATCTAGCACCTCATGCAGAGGTATATGGAGCACTTGCTCCCAACAAGAAGAATTCTTGTATCACCGCAGAAGTTCACGAGGATTTCACATGTGGAGGGTCAATGCACAATCAATGAACAACATGATTGTGAAACCTTGTAGATAGAAGAAGAAGGCAGAGGATGACCAACATCACATGATGAGGAGCACACACCCCCTATTTATTTCAAAAGGTTGATGCACGTAAGAGGCGAATGATTTGCATAGTGAGGGCAGTGGACAAAGTTTTCCACCCATATGTGCATTCTACTCTTGACATTGATGTCTCATTGCGTGGAGGCATTCCACCGAGGAGACCACCAAATTAGAGAGGATGAGGGATGCTTCACATTTGGGTTACACCACTCTTATATCCCGGAGGGTTCAATACTTTGAGCGGTCTGGTACAACGCGAGAGTTTGGGGTAGACTCGAGGAGGAGGGATATTCTCTCCCATTTTCAACATTACCCACTCTCACTACATATTATACTAGTCGACATAATTTGTTGTAATGATGGAGGATGGAACCACCATGGTGCAAGGGAACTCGCTCCATGGATGTGGAGAAACAAAGGGTACTTCCTTTGAGGAAGGAATCCTCCATACATTGGAGTATATGGAGGCCACTCATGCTTACATTAGCCAAGATTAGGAAGTTATTTTTGGATGATAGGCCTTCTCATGGGAGGCCAACTTCCAAAGGCCACCACTTCTACTTGAGCATGAGTAGCATAGATGGGCATGTGAAACCACTTTGGAGGATGAATGTTTCATGGGGGATGTCAAAGGAGAAGACAAGAGCATGTGGGGAGCTTCACATTTTAGATCTTTAGCACTATCTCTTATTGATCCATATTGGAAGTCTCAACTTTTGGTAGAGTACTCCAAGGATCTTGGTGCATGAAACCCGATGACCCGGAGGGAGATGATAGATACATGGTGGTTGATGAGGTCATATATTCTTATGGAAGAGTATTATTTACTAGATTTTCTCGAGCTCAATAGGAAGCTACTACATGCAGCACATGTGGACTTTCTTTCCATGCACTTTGATGCGTTTCATTCTTTGATGGAGGGAGTTCACTTGGGAGGAGCATCCAAAAAAGATATATATCAGCATATGGAGAGATGCATAGCCGGATGGTGATAGAAATCTTGTCAAAGCCACTTCCCTACTCATGGAGAGTGAGGGGAGCTTTGATTGAGCCATTTCAACTCAATGACCGAGTACATAGTAGAGAAGGTACATTTTATGCATTATGATTTGTACCCTTTTTATTTTTTATGGGCAACATGTTGTACGCAAGGAGGATTATTCACTTATTATATATTATATTATGATGTACTTGAGGCCAATTGCAGAGCATTGACGTTGGCTATTATATTGGTTGTTTATGAGGGAAGCCACATGATTCTGGTGGTGCACCATTGGCACCACATATTACTTTTATTATCCTATCTTGTAGGATGATTGTGGCAAGCAAATAAGTGGCTAAAAGGACACTTGTTATTATTTGTTTTTAGTTAGGAAAGGGATGCATTGTACTTTGGTTCCATATGTGGGAACTATGATCCACCTCCCTATTGTCATATGGAAACTTGTTTTCATTTGTTTTTGCTTCCATACATTGATGGTGTTCTTATGTTTATGGGAAGCTTTGTTGGGAGAGTGGCACAAGAGTCGAAGCCGCCCATTGGGGAGTATGATTCTCCATATCTTATATGTTGTATGTTTCGAGAGAAACAATGGGCAAACCATGATTTCCACACTACATCTCCCTATGTCTTCATGTGGGAGGAGCCTTTGGAGAACTTGAGTTCTTGGAGGGCACTTCATGGATGTTTTATTTGGTGGGGTGACTTGGTCCATTCTGCACTACTACGTTTTCGACGGAAATTCCGACACCCGTTTCCGACGCTTTTGACCAAATGCTCCGAAATTTTCCCAAATTTTTCCATCCCGTCGCGAAACCGTCGCTATGCCCGACGTCTATAGAAAAGTGTCGCAATACCGACACTTGAAACTAGTGTCGCAATTACGACGTTTAAAGGAGAAACGTCACAATTGCGACACCATGGCCCCAAAGCGTCGCTATTGAGACGAATCTAAACGCGTCGCAATCGGCTGCACTACAATATCTAGGTGTCGCCATTGCGACGTTTGGAGGCACCGTTCTAATAGCGACGCCTTTTCCGCTCGCTTTCAGTATAGCGACGGCTGATTATTCGCGCTACATAAAAATACCAAACTTATATGGGCCCTACATAAAAATTCGAAAACTTATATGCGCGCTACATAAAAAATGTTTCGTATTTGTCGCTAATAGCTACGTTTGATATCACGCGCGCATTCGCTCTCTATTCTTAGTAACGACATTTGCCCTCGACATGCGCGCTGCCCTCGTGCGTACCCGCATGATTTGCCCTCGCATTCGCCCTCGCCGTTCACCCTCGCCTCTCGACACAAAGATTCGCCCCTCGGCTCTTGCAAAATGGTAAGTTCTTACTGCTGTGCCCTCTCCTCCTATAGTAGGGTTGACTCTATTTGAGTTTTTTGGCCAATTCCATCGGGATTGTGTTAGGCCGCAAGGTTCTCTACGTAGATGTCAAGAGTCAAGATTCAATACCCTATATTATCTTCATCACCCAATACAAAGATTTAAATTTTTTCCCAAAGAAACGCTTATTAATTTGGCAAAACATTATTTCTCCCTCGCTTTAAAAACCCTACATTTAAATGAAAACAAGCATTGCATTTCAACTACAAAAATCTATTAGTGTTCAAATGTACATGTGTCTACATTAACGTACGTATATCACGCGCGCATTCGCCCTCCGCTCTTGGAACACCATCCGCCCTCGGCATCGCGCCTCGCCCTCGTGCACCGGACGATTCGCCCACCAGGCTCTTGCAGACGACATTCGCCCTCGACGATTCGCCACCCGAGCTCTTGCACGCTATTCACCCTTGATTCGCCCTCGCCTCTTTCGTACACAAGCATCCACACGCATTCGCGCGCGGCTCTTGCGAGCACTGTTGCCCTCGAAAATCGACTCTAAGCTCTCGCGAGAACAACATTCGCCCTCGCCGTTCGCCCCTAGCTCTTGGCAGAGCAACATTCGCGCCTCGCAAAATGGTAAGTTCTTACCGCGAGCCCTTCCTCCTATAGTAGGGGTTGACTCTATTTGGGTTTTTTTTGAGTCAATTCTATTGGATCTGTGTTAGGTCGTATGGTTCTCTCTAGATGTCAGGAATCAAGATTCAATACCCTCTATTATCTTCATCACCCAATACAAGATTTAAATTTTTTCCCAAAGAAAACGCTTTACTAATTTGGCGACCATTATTTCTCCCTCGCTAAAAACCCTACATTTAAATGAAAACAAGCATTGCATTTCAACTACAAAAATCTATTAGTGTTCAAATGTACATGTGTGCATCACTTGTGTAGGGTATTCCCTTTCCCACTTTCACATTATCCAAGAATGTGTGCAGTATAGTTCATATTTTTTGTGATTTAGATTGCCTTGAAAAAGGAAAGGTAAATTATTTCCCATGGAAAAAGAAGGTTTTCCATTTTTATAGGTTGTTTGGACTTACGTGGAAAAATTTATGGTATGCCTTTCATATTATGTAGTTTAAATTTGAATTAACGATTATTCTACATGAAAATATAATTACCTATGTGATGTCCTTCATCACTAATTAAAATTATAGGCTTTCAATTTCCTAGACTCTAACTCATCTCGATGCTAAATTCTAGGTTCTCATTGATGGATCACTCTTCCATTGATTTCCTTTCCTCCTGATCTTGTCATACTTTAAAAGTCATCAATGATACATATATTATTTCAAGTATCCCAAAAAGGCTTTATAGTAGAACATATTGTGAAGTTTTTTTGACACTTGAGGATTCTTTTAGAACCGCAACGTGGTCTATGCTATCGAGTTATATATCAAGCAACTTGTCTTAATAACCACACTATGAGGCAGAGTTCAACCGATTTTGAACTTGTTGGGACATAGCATGTGAAGTTGTGTGATGAGTCCATATCACGGGTCTATTATGGTGAAAAAAGTGAAGACATGTAATGATAGTTATTATGTTAACATTACTAGAAACATTTTCGAAATTATCCATGCTATCAAGATGTCAAAATTCCGGGCATTAGGTGTCAATACTCGTAGCTAATAGATAATAATAATAATATAAAAAAATCACATCTTTATTCTTGAAATATGATTGTTACACATTGGTAACCTAGTTCATGAGTTACTATCACCCAAAGATTGCAAAACAAACTTAAAATATAAATTAAACCAACATGAGAATCCAACTAAGGGTTTCTCGACAAAATCATGCCATAACCCGGCATTTTGAAACCCAAATTTGAATACATCATAAGTAATACAATGCAAACTCGTATGGATTTTCAATGCATGTTTGCATGCTACACTTATTCTCCGTCTAGATATCATTTTTTAAATGGAACCATTAGTCAAGCCCACGTCCTTTGTGTGAAAAATTTCAGCTCTATTTGAGCTCTTTTTTGCTCCACCACCTCCATAAATCCGTTGTTACTACGGGTCTCACTCCACCTAGGGTCTAGATCCTCGCCCTCGCAAATGTCTTGGGACTTCTGAGGATGTTTCCCTCACGCCCCCTCACGTCCCCTCACCGCCCCCTTTTAGTTTTATGGTTTCGTGTTAAAATTTGATGTGCCACTTAGCATATTTGAGCATCCAAGTGATTCCGATTCGGATGGTGACATGGTTGATCTTGATATATTCGTGCGATGTTGGATGCGAGACTAGTGGGGCATTAACTTGAGAATTTATGCTCATTTATCAGTATGATGATATCATTTGATATTCATATGTTATGTTTTATGTTTTATGTTTCAGTACATAACTTATTTGCGTTTAAGTTTTATGTTTCGCGACTTGAGTTGTAAACTTGATTTAAACTCTATTTTGAATCTTGATATAATATGTCATATGATATCTTAAACTTTATTTTCATTGTACATTGTTAGTAGTTACATTAATGATTATATAGTTACAAACTTACAAACTTACATGCATGATTGTATGATGCATGTTTTAACTTTTAACTTTTAAATTTGTTTCAATTATATGATTCATCATTCATCGATTTGTAATTTTATCATTTATGATTTATCTTTCATGATGAAAGTGTATGATGACTGTATATACATTCCTTGCAAAAAATATAGTTACATTTTAAATATTAAATTTTATAATTTTTATGACCCCGACGTCCCCCACGTTTCACGAAAATTGGTAGGGAGCTTTTGCATAGGCCGCTCCCGCGCTCCTCGTCCCCTCGCTCCCACCTCCGTGGGACTTGGTGGAACATTGCCATAAACATATACAAACATATATCATGATCTTGGAATTCCATTACATATGTATGTGCCAATGTTCCATAATCTTGCCCCCATCATCAATTTAAGAAATTTTCCATTGACTATCAAATTATGGAGGGGGGAACTTTTCTGCCGCAACATTTGGCTCAAAATCGGGGGACCATCTTACGTATGAGGTGAATGAGAACTATAGATATTTGAAGAAGTAGATTAGTGCCTTTTCCTCCCGGCCATGGAGTCATATCACGATCATCCATCACAAAAATTTGTCTTTGTTCATTCTCACCTTGAAAGTTTACATAAAAATCATGCCCTAATTGAAACGACACTAAATTTGAAAGATATAATAAAAATGCAAGCTAGAAGTGCCCTATTAATACAAAGGGAAAACCTTCCTACCTACCCTAACTGAGATAAATTTTGATTGAATAGGAAACATGATATTTCCTATGCGAGTTGATCCAACAACTTGTTAAATGTATGGGACTAAATCATGCATTTTATTTCCAGAAACATGCGCATGAAGAAGAAAAAGTGCAGTAGTTAATGGAAAAATCCATACATGCCACTTATAAAAACTACACCCGAAAGGTCAAAAAATACTTAAGGCCTTAACTTAATTTGAATCCAAAAATGACAAAAGCAAAGATTAGTGAAAACACGAGAGTGGTGTGGGTGAACAACATAAATAAAAAGTGAAGATACCTTTCCCCAAGATGCCTTTGTCACCATTGTATGAAAACATGTTTTCCTTTCCCTTTATACATGCAAGTGAATGCATTATAGGTATGGTGTTTTCCCTAATAGGAGAAGCCTACTTAAATATATCATTTGTGGATTGAATGTTTGGGTGCCTTAATGTGCAATGACATGTTTCCAGGATCGAATTCAATGCAAGGCATATTTGAAACTCTAACTCTGTCTTCAGGTGTCTTATTAGAAATTATTTCAGTTTCATTTTGTGTTTTCAAGTTAGATATTGTTTTCAAGTTTTTACATTTATAATTTTATTGCAATGTGGCGATCGATCGTAACGAAAGTCGGGAACAACAGAGACAGAGATGATCGCGGAAAAGAGGCCGGTGAAGAACATGTAAAGTGCCGACGATTGCTCTATCTTTAGGTATTTTAGTTATTTACATAATTGAAATAATATTAATTTTGTTCAAATATGCAGACACCTAGCCATGGTACACTCGATGATTCCCTCTTTGAGGAAGAGCTTTTTTTCATCCCTATCTCGGTGTTGTTGTTGCAAAAAAAGGCACGAGATGCAACGTCGGAATTTAATGCTTTGATAGATGCGCCTCAAACACCGAACGAGAAGAGAGGATACAACATCTTATGAGGGCGACTAAATAGATATCAAGTAATAATAAAAAAGTCAAAAGGATATTTTTTTTGTTCTGCATGAGATGAATTTTGATAGTTTGATTTTTTAATTTTTACATTGACTAAACTAACAAAAAGTTCTTTTGTATGTAGCGTCTTACGGCATTTCGTTGAACCCGTGTTGGTGGTAGGGGGACACAAGGGCAAGAGATTGCCCAAAAAACCCTCTCGTACACCTTCTACTCCTTTAGGTGCTAGCCAAGAAACACACACTGCCCAAGCCGACACCCGGCCCAACTGCTCGAACGTGTTGGCAATGATGAGGCCGATATGGCGACTACGTTGTGCGTTTCCCGGAGCTACACGTGTCGACTCCACGGGACCATTATGGCACGTTGTTGGTGAACGATGAGGGTGTCCCTATAAAGCATGTACAACTCCCGTAAATTTTAATATTTTTAACTATTTCATGTACTTTATCTAAAACATATTTATCATGATTTTTATTTTTTAAAATTAATGATAATATCTTCTTTTTCTTTTGGTTTTATTACGTGTAGGAAACAATGAGTTCTGCGGAGATTTTGGAGAGCCATGCGTTGGTAATTTTTGGCCCAACCATACGTACGTGGTGGAATTCCCGGAAATTCCAACTCTGAAAAAGAACTTTTAGATTATCTAGAAGCCCTCTTTTGGGGTCGACGCATTTGGACGAAAGCGGTGGCTCAGTGGCGCGAAAATATTTGAAATATACCAGGGGACACCTATAGGGACGCAATTGCAATTTAACCCTAGATATGAGCGTCCTCTGCGGTTTCGTGAGAGTGAGTGGAGAGCACTCATCCATGACGGAAAAGAGAAAAGGGCAAAGAAAGAAGGAAAAATGCCAACTGGACCCGCAAGGTAAATTACAACTTTAATTCAATAGCTTTAATTTTCTTTATGTCTAAAATAAAAAGTGTGCTACGTCATATACGACTTCAATCTTTTGATGCTAGGATTTGCCCGACACCTCAAAAGGCAACCAAAGCTAGGATAGAGAAAAAGGGCCATCACAAGCCCTCGGCTCGAGGTGGCTACTTGAAATTAGCTGCAGAATTGTAATTAAGTAGCTAAACATCTTATAATTAATTGTATCGCCTTCCAACGTTTTTTGTAATCCTATCGAGATATGATTAAAAATACACAATCATATATAATGTAGGGTGATGACTTTGGAACAATAACTACAGAGGAAGATAAAAATATTTAGCTTTCCGTTTTGGCTATCAAGCGCAGTTGAACGTCGCGTAGCTTTGGGCGAGCAGTCCCAAGATCTACAATGCTCGATAAGGTAAAACATTAACCTTTCATTATTTTTGTTTTCGATCCATAAATTTAATGTCTAACAACTTTGTTTAAATCGTGGGAGCAACACTATCGACGAGGTAAATAACCTGGGTTTTTAGAGCGGTATGTAGATGATCCTCTCGTGCAACCCGATCATTAGTAGTGGGGACCCGAGCCGACAATGCTGCTATCGATGAGGGCCGTGAAGGTAATTAATTTCCACTTATAATTTTTTCTAATTATACCTTGATGGTTGTCCTTATAACGTTTTTGTTTAAATGACGGGAATGTTTCCCTTGAGGATCTTACCACCGAGAGGAAGACGAGCAACAGATCCCAACGCGGCAACTTGGGTGCACCAGGTAAATAATCTCATTGCAATTTTTTTTATTAATATTACCGAACTAGTTCAATGATATTTAAAAACCGATAATTAAAATTTAATTATTATCTCGTTTTTGGAGGCGATGCCCGATCACCGGATGAGACGGAACTATCGTGACAATGCAACTAGGTCGACGGCGACAACTTGGTGCACTGTGTAAATAATCTCATTGCAATTTTTTTTATTAATATTACCGAACTAGTTCAATGATATTTAAAAAACTCGACAATTAAAATTTAATATTATTTGTTTTTGTAGGCGATGCCCCGTCACCGGATGAGCCCGCATATCGTGAATACACAACATAGGCTCAAGAGTGCGGGTTGAAAAGGCACGAAACGCAGAGCTGAGCACGATGATATTGATGATGTAATTAGGAGCTTTAAAAATAGGAAGAAGAAAAAGAAAATTTGACAATGTAAAATATTGTATTATTATAAGACAAACGTTACCATACTTGGAACATTTTTTTGCGTTATATAAAAAACTCATTTATCATACTATTTTTATGTCAAGCATTAATTGCAATGTTTCCTTACGTACTTTTTGTTGAATTGTTTTTTTACTAGTTATTGAATATTTTTTTTATGCTCATGAAAGTAAAAAATGAAATATAGATTGGGTATTGGGAATTGAGAGTGATGTGAGAGGGGCCATAAGAGCTTCCACCTTCACGTGGTTGGCCCGTTTAGTAGAGAATAATTTATTGAGCGATTTAATCTTGGAGCAAACCTCCCTTGATCCAGTAGCAACAAAAAAAGTCACTGCATTGACTTAGTTGCTACTCTTTCAGATTGTGGGAGGCTTGTTCCAAGTTCATGCGACTCCAATAAATTGTTCTTGAAAACGAAGAGGAGCTTATTCAGGTATGTTTTGACATTTTCAACATATGTTCTAACATTATCATAAGAATGCATCTTAGAGTAAAAATACTACATCAATTACTTGTATTTATTGTATAGATAATGATGGATTTTGATTGACTTGAGCAGAGTGCAGGTACAAATCCTCTTGCATCATGAGCAATACAACTTGTCAACCAGGGTCATGTCCAGAGATATTTTTGCTTGTGCGCTTGACCATGTTCGTAATGTCACATTTTGTAAGTTCCTTTACGAGTTCATAATTCAATATTAAGCTTGTGCACGATTATTATCTAGGTTTTTTTGTATGTGTTTTTTCATCTATTTGATTGTAAGCAACTATGCATGTTTCCCTCGTTGTTCACTATGATTTCTCCCATTACCACTCCCGGGATGAATCCGAATTTATTGTTACATAGGTTACTTTATTGTTACTATGATTTCTCCATTTACGATTTCATAGGATTACATCATGTAAAGTTGTCAATCTCGGGTTGGTGATGAGCTTTAGTTCTCAGATTTGGGGCTTTTCTGATATTTTCTCCCTCATGTCATTCCCTGCATCACCTCGTTGTTTGAGCATGCCAATTGTCTACCACTTGTACCAATTGGCACATGTCAATCTCTCAGGTGGTGCCACATTTCACCTATTTTCAGGTGAGAGTTTAGGGTTTCTCTAACATAGCTTCGAAAATCCGATTGAGTGCACTGCTTGAATATTGTCACATAATACTTATGGTTTGGATTGATGAGCATGTCGCAGATGGTTGGTTGATTCATAAGAACCACCCATAAATCTCCCTTCCTCTAACACGACGAAAATAAAAATTTCTTTGACGAGAGACAGATTTCAATACTTTGAAAACAAACTTCTATTCCCTTCAATAACTCAAAAAAAACTATTACACTACTTCCCTCATCGAGAGGATTACAAAATTATGATTGCTACAAAAGCGCGATGCATAAAACCAACTCATCGTCCGTTCAAAACAAACATACTGCGTCTCTCTAAGACACTCGCTGTGTTTTTCCCTTTTCGCAGCTGTGCATACACACTTAAAAAGTTACACTCGGTTTTTTCACTTTTTACACACTCGCTATGTAATAAAAAATTTACGTATGTCTATAAAAAAAACTACCAAGCTTTTTCGACCTTTTTATTTTTATATGCCGGAACATATAAAACATATTATAATAAACCCTCTTTTATAAAAATTAAAACTAAATTCTATGGCCCACCTTTCATTTCGCATATGATATATATATAACATATGTATATATTAAACTATCAAAACATTAAAGAACCCTTTCCGTCGGACTTCAAAAGTCTAAATAGATTGAATTTCAAACCAAATTCGCGTTCCAAAATGGGATGCCGACGTCGCTAATTTTAACTCGAATTCTCAATCCAATGTGCCCTATAAAAAAATTCGAGTCCTGAGTTTTGGGTTTTTCGATTCCCTTCAATTTCATGCGATCCAATATTAATGCTCCACGTGTCCTCCTTTTGAATTTACAAAAGCTGTCAGGTAAATTACTGTTTGTTTAATTGCAGTTGGTGAATTGCGTTAGTCGTTGTCTGTTGTGTTTAAATACAATCTGTACTGTAAATATGGTCGTGGCCGTCTACAAAAAAAACTTGCGAGAATTTTAAATGTCTGAATTAAATTTCCGGATGGCATGCAAGCAACCTCCAAAAAAAATGTTCTTCGTTGCATCCAGTCCTTCTTACTGGTCGATTGAAGTTAAAATTCAACATCATAGGGTTTAATAAGTGAGGGTGTAAAGGTAACTTTTTGTCGATGGTATGGATTAAGATCATCTATTCATTTTTTGTAGGGTCTTATGGTGTTTGGTTTTTTAGTTTTGGGTTGGGTTTATTGAGTCTAAGATAGTTTTTGAGTGAAAAAATTGCTATCGAGTATTAAAAATTTTTGGTTCTTTTGTCAAAATTTATGAGCTTGTTAGGAAATACAAAGCGACAATGGTTGTATCTTAAATTTGTGGAAAATAATTTGAAATGAAACCTTTTTTGTTTAGGTTGTTGCAGCAGGTGCAAACCCCATTCAAATTACTAGGGGGCATTGACAAGACAATAAAGGCCCTTGTTTCGAACTCAAAATTTTGTCAAAGGAGGTAAACGCTTGCCTTTTGAGTAGGTCGGTTTTCCTTTTTGCTGATGGTTTGGTGTATCTAATTGAATTAGTTGCCTAAGGTATTTTTTGGTTGCAAACTCCTTTTCATTTTTCATACTGAGTATTGGCCTTGTGGAATACATTTGATTGTGTGGTCTTGTTAGATCTACAACATTTGTAGTTGTTTAGTCTTATGGCCGAGGTGCACTTTTATTATGGAAATAGTTGATGCAATATTGTCATTTAATCCTATGCTGTGGGTAGCATGTTGAGAAGTTTTTTGTGAAACATTTGGTATTCAAAATGACACTTGATCCTATACAACATCATGCACTTGACTTCAAAATTTATATTCAAAGTGTGCCAGACAATTCTTGCAAAATTTCAAATATTTAGGTTGTTTTAAACCATTATCTTTTTCATGTATTGGATGCTGAAAATGTGAAAAAGACTTTGGTATGAAACCAATCGGTGAATAATTTCCAAACGACAACAACCACTGCAAGACATGATTTAGAAGTAGAACAAATGTGCTTATGAAGCATAGAAAGATATCCTTGATGCATTGTCAATGTTTGGCTAGGGTTATTTTTGGAGAAAATAACTCCTTATTCCTAGAATAGTGATCTTCAATACAAGTAAATGCCGGGAGAAGAGAGATCATCGTGTGACGCAACAAAACTGAAATTGGACCCCCAAGGAGAGCCGGTGTGTCTACAATCGCTGTGTTAGCATTTTCCTTTGGTGTACCCCCGTTCTTTTCCTCCGACTCGAGTCTTAATTGACTTCTTCTTTCTTCGGGTTTATTTATCAAATTCGTAGAATTTGATAAATAAATACTATCCACAATGGTTGGACTTTAATTTATATTCCCGACTTTATATTATCTCCAATCCTTATAACCAATGTTTAACTTTCAACACTTTGTATTTATACTCCACGTTTCTTTTTAAATAAATAACTTGTAGTGAACTTTCGGCTCTATATTTCACCACCCAACCTTTACAACAATCACCCTCCGGACTTATGCTAATTATCCGCTCAATCGTTTAATTAAAAAATTTCATTATACTCCGACACCTATATATATCAATAACCAATCAAACACTACGTATCATACCTGGCTATCCTCCGCACACCTTAGTTAACCTCCCGGCAAGTTCAACGTGCGACCACCGTCCGATGGCCCTTCTCCAAATCAACGACTCTTGGCAATTTCGCTCAGCTTCCAACGTCGGGCTTTAACGTGCGATGGCGTGGGTTAAACGGTTGTTTGCCGGGTCACTTCGCCACGTGTCGCATTCCCTATGGAATCGCTCGCGAATAGGAAATACCGCCTCTACTCCAAAAGCGGTGCGATATGGGCAACCCGCTTTTGTGATTCGCTCGTGGTTTTGGTAGAGGGCTTGACCACGGGTGCATGTCCGGTTCCGCTATCCTTTTTGTTTGTTAACTCATGTCCAATCCTCAGGGTCGAGGTTCGAAAGCACAACAATTTTGTCTCTTTATTAAGCGGGATTTTAATATGCGTATTATCAAAGAAAACCAACACAAATTTTATAAGAAAATTGTTCAAAAGTCGAGCCCGCCGGGACTTCAAACGGCGATAAACCATAATTCAAACCAAATTCGCGTTCCAAAATAGCACTGCGACGTCGGCGATTTTGTGACGCGAATTTCTATCAAATTCGCCCTAATATTTTACGGGTCCGGATTTCCACGCTGCGAGCGGCCCAAACAAAGATCCGCTCCAATCAATTTTTTGCCACGTGTCCTCAATAAAAACTTGCCCTGCTCCCTGCGCGGGTGCATTCGATGGCGTTTAAGGTGATGGGACATGGATATGGCGATTTCATATCATTCGCATTAACATTTAACGCTCGTTCAATTAAGTTTTCACATCAAATCTAGATTAATTAATTTTTAACACTGTTCAAGATCGGACCTCCACTCCCTCGAGCGATTCCGCACGCTCCAATTTGATCCGGCCTTCGGCTCTCATTATTAATGATCGGAGATTCATTATGACGGGCTGTCCCTTTGATTGCATTGCTGAGACGGGTCGACATAAAAAATGGCGTTTAGCCATGGTTTTTCGGACAAGCCGGTTCTCTGGATTACATCTGTCTCAGTAACTGCGACGATAAGGAGAAGTGGCCAGTGAACTTCTCGCCTGAGACTTTGTCGCATATTTCCATTTCTCTCGATTCGTCTCTGTCTGTCTTCCTCCGTTGAGTGGAATTCGCTTCTTCGTCTCTTGTGCCCACTGCGCTCGAGATTGCACCCATGCCTCGCGTGCGTCATAGGATGCGTTGTCGCAGGGGGAGCACTAGAGGTCAATCCCGGCGCGCTCCCTCCAGACCTCAACGGAGATGACTTCCGCCGATCCGATGATTATTACTTAGTTAGATATCCAAATACTAGGAGGCGGGGGTCGGCTTGTAGCATCCGGCCACCGTATGGATTCCCCTGCTCCGAGCTTCCCCACCGCTAGTTCACCTTCTCCCACGACGCGCACTGCGCAATTTTCCTTTGATTGCACTCTCAACCGCCCGCGAATCACAGCTCGTAGTCACTCGTGGTCTTCCGCGAGGAGGCCCAAACGGAGGAAGAATGCACCCATCCGGCTGATCACGAGCTCGAAAAAAGCCGCCCAGCATTCGGGCCTTCAGGGAGGGGAGCCGTGGCATGCATGTGGAGGTAGCACCTAGCGATCCCTGGACCTTCCGAATTAGGATGGTGCCGAATCGTGGAGGAACCATCGGAGGATTAGTTTGGTTAATTTGTTTTTTCTTGCTTAGCGAGCCCGATTAATTGGGTCGCTTTTAGTTTATTTTACTTTGTCTTTGGACCTTTAAGTAATATTTTTTGAATTACATCAGAATTAAACGTTCAAGACTGGTTTCCCCGTATGAGGGCAGTCTTCTTAATTTTTTGATTTTTTTTGATGACAAATTTGCCATGAGTATGGCCAGTGCAATGTTTTTGACTTCGGTGTAATTTTATTCGCAATGTTAATAGATTAACTTTACTTTGAATTCTCACATGATTAGCGTTTTTTCTTGATCTGTTCAAGGATTTTGGGTACTTTAATTTGTATTTGGAACAATGGACGTCTGGTACTCTATCCATTTGCTTTACTCGTTCTACATACTACTATTTCACTTTCTTATAGATGCCTCGGGCATATTTGAATGCTTTCTCGGATTGTCGATAATCTCCATGTGGACAGTTCTTGGATTTTATATCATGTCCCTCGTATGGGGTATTTTTCTATCATTGTACGGGGTGGTACTTCCACTTTTCTTGATGGATATTTGGGTTCCAATCTTCGAGATGTGAAAATGTAATGACTTCATGGATCGTTTTACTTCATATAATATATTCAAAATAGCATTTTTTCTCTTTTTGAAAAAAAAATGATTAATGTTTATCATTCTGCCTTCAAAACTAGCGATCTTTCGGGTCTATGTTATTGGTTTATTGATATGGTCACGATGGTCTTTTTATATTTTGGACATATCACACTCCTCACATGATTAGCGTTTTTCTCTGTTCAAGGATTTTGGGTACTTTAATTTGTATTTGGAACAATGGACATCGATACGTACTCTATCTCGTTGCTTTACTATTCTACATACTGCTATTTCACTTTCTTATAGATGCCTTGGGCATATTTGGATGCTTTCTCGGTTGTCGATAATCTCCATGTGGACCAGTTATCGGGTTTTATATCAAGTCGTTTGTATGTGACATGGGGTATTTTTCTATCATTGTCCAGGGGTGGGACTTCCACTTTTACGGATGGATATTTGGGTTCCAATCTTAAGATGTGAAAATGTAATGACTTCATGGGACTGTTTTACTTCATACAATATATTGAAAACATCGTTTTTTTCTCTTGTGAAAAAAAAATGATTAACGTTTATCACTCTTGCCTTCAAAACTAGCGATGTCTGGTCTATGTTGTCTGGTTTATTGATATGGTACGATGGTCTTTTTATATTTTGGACATATAACACTCCTCACATGATTAGCGTTTTTCTCGTTGCGGGATTTTGGGTACTTTAATTTGTATTTGGAACAATGGACGTCGGTACTCTATTCGTTGCTTTACTATTCTACATACTGCTATTTCACTTTCTTATAGATGCCTCGGGCATATTTGGATGCTTTCTCGAGATTTTTCGATAATCTCCATGTGGACCGTTATCGGGTTTTATATCAAGTCCCCTGTATGTGACATGGGGTATTTTTCTATCATCTGTCTGGGCGGGACTTCCACTTTTCCGGATGTATATTTGGGTTCCAATCTTCAGATGTGAAAATGTAATGATTTCATGGACTGTTTTACTTCATATAATATATTCAAAAACATCGTTTTTTCTCTTGTGAAAAAAAAATGATTAATGTTTATCACTCGCCTTCAAATCTAGCGATGTTGGTCTATGTTGTTGGTTTATTGATATGGTCACGATGGTCTTTTTATATTTTGGACATATCACACTCCTCACATGATTATGATTAGCGTTTTCTACTGCTAGGGTTTTGGGTACTTTAATTTGTATTTGGAACAATGGACGTCGTACTCTATCTCGTTGCTTTACTATTCTACATCTCTGCTATTTCTCTTTCATGGACTGTTTTACTTCATATAATATCTTCACTTTCATGGACTTGTTTTACTTCACTGTTGTAGGGTCTTGGGTACTTTAATTTGTATTTGGAACAATGGACGTCGGTACTCTATCTGTTGCTTTACCATTCTACATACTGCTATTTCACTTTCATGGACTGTTTTACTTCACTGTTGTAGGGTTTTGGGTACTTTAATTTGTATTTGGAACAATTGTCGCTTCTGTGACTCTATCCGCCTGTGAAAATGGATAATCGCTATTTCACTTTCATGGACTGCTTTACTTCATATAATATCTTCACTTTCATGGACGGTTTTACTTCATATAATTTCTTCTCTTTCATGGACTGTTTTACTTCATATACTATCTTCACTTTCATGGACTGTTTTACTTCACTGTTGTAGGGTCTTGGGTACTTTAATTTGTATTTGGAACAATGGACGTCGGTACTCTATCTGTTGCTTTACCATTCTACATACTGCTATTTCACTTTCATGGACTGTTTTACTTCACTGTTGTAGGGTTTTGGGTACTTTAATTTGTATTTGGAACAATGGACGTCGGTACTCTATCTGTTGCTTTACTATTCTACATACTGCTATTTCACTTTCATGCACTGTTTTACTTCATATAATATCTTCACTTTCATGGACTGCTTTTACTTCATATAATATCTTCACTTTCATGACCTGTTTTTGCTTCATAATATCTTCACTTCTTCATGGACTCGTTTTACTTCATAATATCTTCACTTTCATGGACTGTTTTACTTCACTGTTGTAGGGTTTTGGGTACTTTAATTTGTATTTGGAACAATGGACGTCGGTACTCTATCTGTTGCTTTACTATTCTACATACTGCTATTTCACTTTCATGGACTGTTTTACTTCATATAATATCTTAAAAACAGCGTTTCTCGTCTTTTAAAATTTTAATTTTTTTTTTTTAAAATTGAACCTCCGTTTTCAATTGGAGACGCCTTGCAGATGCTCTAACTGCGACAACCCAGAAACGTCGGAAGAGAGACAGTATGAAAACGTCGGAAGATCGACGTTCCAAACGTCGGACCACATATCGTCGGAATTACGACATCTTCCAGACGTCGGAAGAGTGACGTCCAAAACGTCGGACCACGTTTAGTCGGAATTGCGACAGTTTACAAGCGTCGGAAGAGCGACGCCAAAACGTCGGACCACGTTTAGTCGGAACTACGACGGTTTATGAGCGTCGGAAGAACGACGTCAAAAACGTCGAACCACATTTCACTGGAAGTGCGACAGTTTACAAACGTCGGAGGCGCGACGGTTTGTGAGACGTCGGAAGAGTGACGCCTGTTCGGAACGTCGGAAGAAGTGTCGATAGTGCGACACTTTTTGCTTGCGTCGGAACGGCGACGGCAGGACAAACCACGGTTTTTCCGCCCCCGAACTGTCGCTCTTGCGACGAATATGTGTTGGAATAGCGACGAATTGGCCGTCAGAATTTCCGCCAAATTTAGTACGGGAGGCCGTGAAATTTCACCGAGATCGTTGAAGAGCCCCATAATTACCATAAATGGAGAGAGAAACAACCCTGGTGGGAAAATCTAATCTCTCCATGTAGCCCCAATACATTTCATAAAAACTCTGGTTGAGGATTTCTTCGTATTTGTTATCAGGATGGCTCATTTCATTTGGATGATAACATGGGTATGGGATCCTCTCATTAGGAATGATATTCCCCATTTTTTTCATCACTCCTACCTTGGAAGGCCATTGATGGCAAGAAGGTCTCAACTTACACCTTCCACCTTTTCACAGATGTGAGCCACATGGTTTCGCATACTTGGAGGAGCCATCGAGGCGTATCGATTGTAGATTATCTTGAGCGTGGTGGGGACTATTGATGAGGAGGCCACAAGAGGAGGTGAGGGGAGGAATTTTTCTTCTCCCTTTACATTTTCGAGGACAAGAAACATTTTGAGGGAGGACTATAATATTCCAAAAATTTACCCTTCAGCTAAATGGAATATTGTAGTTTGTTTTATCACTAGGTAGGTGAATAGGTGGGTGGGGAGGCCCATAAGTCTCCTTAGAAGCAATAAAAACACTTCAAGTGTGAAAGGAGACCCTTTTAGCAGCTAAATAAAGCACCTCCAAGTGTGAACAGGGGTTGGATCATGTTGATTCAGTCAACTTTGACCAAGTCAACAACGTTGTTATGGATGAGTGGAGATTAAATGAGGAATAACGTAGTTTTGGAGGGAGATTGATTTCATGAAGGAAATGACCTAATTGAGTGGGGCCAAGGGCAAGGAAGCTCATAATCTATATAAGGAAGAGGATGGCAGTCATATGGGGGTATGTTTTTGGATTATTATTTTGTATATGGTCTGTTTATACTACTTGCATTCTTCAGCTGTTTAGTTGATATTGTTGTGTTGTTTAGCATTGGGTGTTCTCGAGCAGAAATCCCACATCTTTCCTTGAGAGGCCTCTTGGAAGATAATTGCATTCATTTCCACATTCAGGTTTTCAGGCCAAGCTACAACTTTCTCCATCAGGGAAGTTTCTGTAGGTTATTGTGTTGTGTTGCAGGGTGTTGTAGTAGAGGGTTTAGAAACCTACTTTCTGAGCTAGTTTCTCATAGGAGGAAGGATTCCTTCCCTTAGGAGATCAGTTTGGAGGGCTCTTAGACATATATCAGATATTTTACACCAGGCCAACTATTTCCCTTCATTTCCAACATTGTTCCAGCTGGGAATTGCGTTATTTTTTAGGACAACTTCAGTGAGGGATCTTGTGGCTCCTTTGGAGTGTTTTCCTATGATTGAAGGGTTCAACCTTTCATTGGAGGAGGCCTTTGAGGGGATCTACATCAAATCTGCTATATTTTTTCCTTCTACACTCATGTGCTTCAGTTTGCAGTGAATCTTCAGCCCTAGGGCTTTAGATCCCATCTTGTATAGGGTGTATTTCTAAAAACCCTTTCCAGGTTCTTTGTAGGAGTTTGTCTTAAGCCTAGATTTGTATTGGGCATATCTTTTGAGGCATATAACAACCCTACATATTTTGTACATTCTTTTTCTGTAGCAATGTTTTTATAACTGCATTTTAGCAATTCTCCAGCATTTTGTATTGTGAGAGCGGCTCATCTGTGGAAGTGATTGTTTATGGGAGGCTTGTTCCTTCATTGTATATGGTTTATGGCTCACTATTTGTGTTGATTTGTTGATCTAATACATGATGTTATGTATCCATATTGGTTTGCAATTTCTATGAGTTGATTTACACTGCTATTTCAAATTTTATGTCTTGTATTGCTGCTATTTCCATTTTGGAATATTACAAAATCAAAGGTAGATCAGAAAAATGAGGTGACCGACCAAAGTAAATAAGAACCAATAACGCTTAAGTTTCATCATCTAGAAGACGAAGATGGATTTTGGAGCATGGATTTTGATGGTGCTTTTGGGTAAAGAAGGTGCAGTTTATTGGGATTTCGATCCATACCCGCAAGTCAAGTGGAATTCCAAGAATGTTAGAGAATGCTCTTATAAATTGGCTTTTGACTATTCTAACAACGAAGCAGAGTATGAAGCATTGATCACAGGTCTCAAAATTTTGAAGAAACTTGGTGCAAAAAGAATTTTTGTTTATGGTGATTCTGAACTTGTCATAAAGAAGGTGAAAGGAGAATATCAAGAAAAGAATCCATGAATGAGAGCTTATAGGAATGTAGTTTTGGATATCTTAAAAATGTTTCCTGAATATACATTAACAACAGTACCAAGAAACCAAAATATCATTGGATATTCGCTTGCTACGGTAGCAATTAATCTCAAAATTTCGATGAACTCAAGTAATAAATTTGAAATTCATGTCAAACATAGACCTAGTGTTCCTAATAACTTAAGGTACTGGCAAGTTTTTTGGGATGACAAAGAAATTTATAGCTTTTTGCAAAATGAAGGGAAGTTCAAAGATGATTTTATTGATATGTTTATGATGCTGATGATCAAAACATAGAAGCCAATCAGATGAACATTTTGTAGTTGAAATATAATATTATTCCTAAAGGTCTCATACCTTTAGAAGAACTTTTTAATCAAGATGATGTGGCTAGAAAACCAAAATTGACTCCTACAGAAAAGGGTGTGGAAGACGTGAACATTGGAACACCAGATAAGCCCAAGATGGTTAAGCTGTCTAAGACATTATCTCTCGAGGAAAAAGATAACTACATCAAATTGTTATTTGAATTTTCTGATATTTTTGCATGGGATTATGCAGATTTGAAGGTATATGACAAGAATATCATTCAACACACTATTCCCATCAAGCCAAATAAAAAAACTTTTAGACATAAGTTGAGAAGGATAAATCCAAGACTGTTTCCATCCATCGAGAAAGAGGTAAATCGATTGTATAAATCTGGTATCATTGTTCCAATTAGGTTTTCTGATTGGATTTCAATTTGGTTCCGGTAAGGAAAAATACTGGAGAGATAAGATTGTGCATTGATTTCCTGAATTTGAATAAAGTGTATTTAAAGGGTAATTACCCCCTTCCTAAGATGGACCATGTTCTGCAAAGGGTAGTTGGAGCATCACAGATGTCACTGCTTGATGGTTATTCACATTATAATCAGATTTTGGTACATGAAGAAGACCAAGGTAAAATTTCTTTCACAACCCCGTGGGGTACCTTTCAGTATGTCAAAATGCCATTTGGACTCAAGAATGCAGGGGATAATTTTCAGCGGGCGATGGATATAGCCTTTGCTAATGAGAAAGATGTTTTCTTAGTGGTGTACTTAGATGACAATGATAGTGTTTTCTGGTTCTGATGATCAACATTTATATCATATGAGAATTGTTTTTCAGAAATGCAGGGATTTCAGAATTTCTCTGAATCTGAAAAAGATTCTTTTTTCCATGGAGGAAGGAAAAATTCTCGTTCATATAATTTAAAAATATGGCATTCGCATTGATCCTTCCAGAGTAAAAGCAATTCAACAAATATATTTTCCACGTAATAAAAAGGAGATACAAGCTTTCAATGGTAAGATGAACTTCCTACGCATATTTTTTCCTAATTTGGCTGAGAATTTGCGTGAAATGACTAATATGTTTGAAAAAGAATAGCGGTGTAAAAATGGACCATTGATGCTATGAAGTATTTCAACTTGCTAAAAGCTTGATTTAACCACAACCCCCTGTTTTGGTTAGTCCGGATTATACTAGTGATTTTATAATATTTTCATTTGCATCCGAGCACACCTTGTCATGCAGTTTTGATGCAAAAGAAGAATCGGAGTTGAACAACCCATTTCTTTCTTCGATCGAGCCATTAGAGATCTTGCTCTTTGCTATAATATTATTGAGAAACAATATTTATCCTTAATCAAATCCTTGAAGGATTTCGGATATATATTCTACATTCACATACTATAGCTTATGTTCCAAATGCAGTGGTAAAATAAGTTCTCACACATCTTGATCCGAGAAGGAAGGAGAGGTAAGTGGATAGTATAAATTCTAGAGTATGATCTCGAGATCAAGCCCACCAAGCTGATCAAGGGACAAGGGTTAGCCAAACTCATGGATGAATCCAATTTGCATGCTCTAGACATAAACCTTATTACGAGCAATGTCGGATGATGAAGAAGATGGTGCTCTAATACGGGTATCGTAAATGTTTCTCACTTCACCATGGTATTCGGATATAGTGTATGTTATTAAGAACTTATATCCTCCTCCCTGGAATGTAAAAAAAGTAAGGGTAGGTATTTTAAATTAAAATCTACTAAATACTACATTCTAGGTAGTTCCCTTTATTGGAAAGATCCAGGATTTGTTCTTTTAAATTGTCCGGTTGAAGATAAAGCTAAGCGGGTAATGGATGACTTCCATAGGGGAGATTGTAGAGGCCACTTGTTTTGGAAAACAACGACTAACAAAGTGTTGAGAGCGAGGTATCATTGGTCGAATCTATTTTCAGCTTTGTACAAAACTATCACAAACTGTCATGAATGTCAATTTTTTTCGGGGAAAAAGGAAACTCCTTACGCTTTCATTGAAGCCTATTGTAGTAAATGCTCCTTTTCAACAATGGGGACTTGATTTTATTGGGGAAATTCATCCCACATCATCGAGCACAACCTAGATGGATTCTAACAACCACTGACTACTTCAGACAAGTGGATCGAGGCTATTCCTACAAGGCAACCTACGGACACGGTAATTATTCGGTTTTTAGAATCCAATATTTTATCTCGTTTTGGTTGTCCTCACAAGATTATTACGAGATAATGCAACAACATTCAAGTCAACGAATATGATTGAGTTTTGTCACATGTATAATATCATGTTGGGCCATTACACCACATATTATCCACGGGGAAATGGATTAGTCGAGTCCTCTAATAAATCCTTGGTTAATATCATTAAGAAAATGTTAGAAGAAAAACAAGAAAGATTGGCAGAGGAATCTTACCAATCCTTTGTGGGAAACCTAAGTGAGCACCAAGAAGTCTATAGGTATGTCACCCTTTGAATTGGTTTACGGTACGAATACAGTGTTTCCTACATCACTTGCAGTCCCGATTATGAGATTATTACAAGAAATAGGTAGTGAGGAAGATGATATTAAACGTAAAATCAATCAAATGATTCACCTTTAGAAAAAAAAGGGAGGAAGTTTCTCATACTACTCCTAAACTTCGGGAAAAAAATAAAAAAATATTTATGATTGCAAAACCAAGGTAGATAAGTTTAGGTGGAAGATGTAGTGTTGCGGTGGGATGCAAGAAATGAAGAGAAAGGAAAGCACGGGAATTTTGAAAATCTATGGAAATGACCCTACAATATCTTATCTTATCGAGGAAAAAAATGCCTATTTGCTGAAAGATATGAATGGACGAGGATGTTCAAGAGGACCGATCAATGGTAGGCTCTTGAAACATTATTATTTTTTGGTGCAACTTCGAGAGAATGTTTCACTTTCATTATAAATACTAGTTTATATTTTGCAAGATTTGGAGAATAAAATCATTTAGGCTTGGGGCCCGAAGTGAAGGCTATAAAGCTTGTTGATTTTGTGTTGTTTTTCAAATTTTTTTTGTCGATTTTGAGTTAGTGTCGGAGTGAGTTTTTGATTCGGTTCTCGGCTACTTTTAATGGTTTTTGATTCGGTTTTATAATGTGTAGTCTTTTCAATCTGTTTGGCAGTATTTCCAAATGGTTAGGGCACTTGGTCTACTGGTGTTCTTGACACCTCCCGAGGAGATGAAATCCCCAATAAGGCCAATTTTAGTGTCGGTATTTTCATACTTCCACTGGGGATCAAACCACATTTTGCATGTGCATCTTAGGTGTCTCACTCTGAAGAAATTTTCCATCATTCCATTAGGTCATGATATAAAATTGTTCCATGGGTGGTTGTCCTTGTCAATAAGCTTCATTCTCCATTAGAAGATCATATTGGTTTATTCATTTTCATGTCTCCTTGAGCATATGAGCATAACAACACCTATAGAAATTCTCTTTTCACTTGGAAGTCTTTTAAATCAAAATTTCATTCATGAAAGTCGGTCTAAAGTAGTCCCATTAGGTCATTAGGTTTTTATATTTCTCAAGGTCACTCCTTCATTTCAGATGAGGTCAACACACATATGAGAGGAACTAAATAAGATCATCATGATGTAATTATCATACTTTCAAAGTTGTATTTTTTTTAGTTTAATGATTTTTATATCAAAATTTCATTTTGATATAAAATTCAATATTTAATTTATTTATATTTTTCCAAATGTAATTTTATGTTCTCATATGTAATAAATTAAATATCAATATATCAATGCAATCATGATACAGCCTATGTGGAGCAAAGAAAGCTAAACTCCATGTTTGATCAACTTTCGTAATGCCAAAAATTCGGAAAGTTAAAAGCAGTATCAATACCAAAGTCAAAGGGAGAAGTGAACATTAAAAAAGTGGGTGATTCAAATTAAAATTTCAAATCCACTATGCTATAAAGCCTTTCAAAACACCTCAAATCAAGTCATTGCATCCATTCGACCATCGAAGTTTCAGAAAGAGAAGAAAATTTCATGTTTTTTTGAGCATTTTGAGAAAAATTCAAGGGTCTTGCGTGTTTGCACCGAGGTGCGGCGCGTTTGACCGGAGTGCTCGCACATTTACCTAGAGGCGTTGCATGTTTTCTCGACAACGCGACCAATTTACATAGGGCGCTACACGTTTGCACAAAGGCGTGTGCGTTTGCACGGGGAGGGTTTCAAAAGGTTTCATCACCTCTAGAAAACTACATTTCCTCACCAAATTATTCAAAAGGCTTTAAATCGGTAAGTAGACACTAAAAAACACCTCTCCTCTAATATATTTGGTGTTCCATAAGAATATTTGAAGTTCTTGTTGCTATGAAACCCTATTTTCTATCTGCTTCTCATTTTCATGCACTAAATCGATATTCATGTCCCTAAAACACATATCAGTCATAAATATTGTTAAATCCTAGGGTTTTCATAGACCTTCATTTACATTCATTCCCTCCATTTTCCTAAGTCTGTTCATCTCATCTCTCACTCCCTTCATCTCATTCCATTTACCCTAGGGGTTTCCAAAGCCTTCAAATTCATAATGTCTGAAGAGGAGGACAAAAGTGTCAATGAGGAACAAACACCCAAGAGAAGTAACCACAAAGGAGGAAAATC